>OY759264.1:25264349-25294349 GCA_963662155.1 Lamellibrachia columna
TGCAATTGTTCAACAGGGAACAATATTTAGTTGTACAAAAACATTTTTGTGACGACCTTTTGAGAATTGTTGATAAACACGTATATATAATTATGATTGCAGTTTAAAATTATGCTTTAATATTAAGTAAAAATTCATTTAAATGGAGACGACGTATTTTAATATATTAATATTTTAACACTCGCGTGAATCAAATTAAGTCACCTCAAAGCATTACTTTATCGATCTACTTTGATAATGTATCATTGGTGATTGATGGTTTTTTTCAATCTGGAATAGTATCAACATGTTAAGGTATTAATTCAGGAAGGAAGGGTATGAGAAATAGTAACTTTTGTACAAATAAGGATATGTCTATAATTATCGTGAACGGCCCCTAAAAGACATGTGATTCCAGAGTGCGGACGCTGATTCTAATCTAAAAGGTTAGCCTCTCTTCAACACGATTGACCACCTGTGCACTCAGCGTCAAGTTATGTGCCTGTCACAGTCGGCTGTCTCTGCGGTGGAGAAGCTCGAGTTCTGCTAAGTATCTATCCAAATGTCTACCTTATGCAGCTAGAACAACCCGCTCAATACAATACTCGCAGCACAAGGGTGACAAGACCAGGCTGCCGTGTCCTAGTTGTCGATCGAGCTTGACGATAGGTGTATAGCAGCCATTTGCCTTATCAACTATGAATATGTTTGCTTATGCGAAGCTGTAACACTGGCAATTTATCTAAATGAGTCAATGTAATTGATATAGTTTAATGTGTATCTATATCCAATATAAATACCTGGTGGTTGAAATCAAAGAAAACACGAACAGCTACTTGTAACCGCTTCGCTCCAGTTCACGACAAATCTGCATACAGCCAAGGGCGGGTAACTACATTTGATTGATGGCATGCGTCATGCATCGCTATGTATTCGATCTACTTCAAGTTGAGGTGTTGTGAGGCGTGGTGTCGTAGCGGTTAGAACGTAGGGCTCTCAGTCGGGGGAACCCGGGTTCGTTTCCTCTTTCTGCCGTTTCGATACTTCCATTTCGGTTTCCTCGCTTGTCACTGTTCACTCAAAAACGAGTACCTGCCAACATACAGAGGTGGCTATGTGAACGCATAGTCTCCGCGCAGTAATTACATCGTGGCTGAATGCTTATCAGAGAAGTCGAGATGGCGTGGGAATGAACAGGTCTGCCATAGCGTGAAGTGCACAGTGCTTTGAGCAGTAACAAGGACTAGATACCGCGCTATATAAGAACTATCTTTACCTTTTTGCATCAAAACATTTGTGTACAACTCCTAACGTACAACTGATCCCAAGATAAGTAGTTTTTGGCAACATTAATAAATGTGGTACGTGAATGAAACTCAAACTATACACTGTCCACGCTGGCTGTTATTATTATTTTGAATGTTTTTATATTACCCCTAACATGTTGTACGTCATGGTCAACAACGCGAGCCTCCCTCACTTTCTAGAAATAGCAAAGGTACAGATACATAAATATGTACGCAGTACACAGAATACGTAACTCTTGCAACATAAACGTGGAAATGAAAATATACATTGCTGTTGTTCTTTCAACAGTACGCGATGATTCAGTTTGCCTGGTTCGACTTCCAAGCGACAGAAAAGGTTGACTACTCTTTCTTCATCGACTTGGTGAAGAACAAATCCGAAGAGCAAATGGTGAAAACTTAATAACATAATCATACTAACTAATATTTTATATAAATGTATACTTATGTTTTCATTATAATTTTTATTTCATTATCGTCGTATTCTTTATTCAGTACGCAACGAGTCGGATGTTTGTGATGCTGTACATTTAAATTATGTTACATTTTCCACATCTGGCTTATACTAGACCCAAGCCGTGTGTTAATAATGATTGAAACGTAACAACAGAATCACACTAACAAATACATTATATGAAAGTATAATATTTTGCTTTATAATTTTAATCTCTTTATTACGATCATTAGGGAGCCGGATATTAATGATGCTGAATACGTGAGTTATGTTATTGTACGATGTTTTGTATGAAAACATATTTCAATGATGCTGGAAACATAATAACATAATTATACCAACAATTGCATTATATAAATGTATAATTATATTTACATTATAATTTTAATCTCGTTATTACAATCATTTTATTTAACCAGTAGGCTACGAGCCGGACATTAATGATGCTAGATAATTAAAATCTAAATTATATTAACTAATGCATAATATAAATGCATAATTATATTTTCATACTAACTTTAATATCATTATTACCTCTATGTACACCATATTGAAACACATAAAATCACTCCTTACTCCCAAACCTAATTACTTCAATTTTTTTTACATGTCTTCCTTTTCATTTTGCACTCATTTTAGTTTTCCTATATGTAATATTAGGAATAGCACATGCACAATCATGGAAATATCCCATTCGTTACTTCCACTACCAAAACCAAATTTATGCACTGATTTACACCGAGCATTCTGTAACATTGATACATGGACATGATATAAACACACACAAGCACACTCATTTGCAAAATACCTCACATGTGTACAGTGGTTTGGCCGCCTTAATATTTTGTACGATCTTATTAAAACATTATTGCACATTAAAATACATCGTTTCAACCAAATTAAAAAAGCAAATAAATGATAACTGACGAAACCTTTCTCTCATTTACAGGTGATATTTTAGTATTTTAGATATCAATAACAATAATGGTGAAAATAATGAACTGCCTATAATACGCCGATCTTCATATTATGATTTTGAAAAAAAATTATTTAGTAGCCAAAACAATAATAAACATTTTAGTATTCTAAGCTCTAACATACAATCAATAAATGCAAAGTTTAATTATTTCGAGGCATTTGTAAATGACTTAACTTCCTAAAATGTTTAATTTAGTATGATATGTCTCCAAGAGAGGTTATCTGATATGGATGATTTATCATTAATACTATTATGTGGATATGACTGTATATCTCAAGGAAAAAGCTGCAGCAATAAACGTGGATTAATAATATACACAGATCAACAATTTAATTATGAATTAAACATGAAATTAAATACGTATAAACATTGGGAGAGGCAAATAATACAAGTAAATGGAGGAGGCTTATCACAGATGGTCACAATAGGAAATATATACCGACCACCAAGGTTATTAAATGAAAATTATGATGAATTTCTAAATTGCCAAGCGCTCATTTGTCGTTCTGGTCAACATGTCAGCAGCCAGTTACACGGAGATTTTACCAGAATCTCCAACTTTTAGAATACATTATAAGAAAAAACTAGCGTGATATTTTGATGTGTTTTGCAATTGGTTAATTTTATTAACTAATTTAGTTCCATTGCCCCGTGACCCCTACTAGACCACCGTAGCGCCTACTGGACCACCGTGGCCCCTACTGGACCACCGGTTACCCTACTGGATCACCGTGGCTCCTACTTATCCACCGTGGCCCCTACTGGACCACCGTGGCCCCTACTGGACCACCGTGACCCCTACTGGACCACCGTAGCGCCTACTAGACCACCGTGGCCCCTACTGGACCACCGTGGACCCTACTGGACCACCGTGGCCCCTACTGGACCACCGTGGCTCCTACTTATCCACCGTGGCCCCTACTGGACCACCGTAACCCCTACTGGACCACCGTGGCCCCTACGGGACCACCTTGACCCCTACTGGACCACCGTGGCCCCTACTGGACCACCGTGGCCCCTACTGGACCACCGTGACCCCTACTGGACCACCGTGGCCCCTATTTGACCACCGTGGCCTCTACTGGACCACCGAGACCCCTAATGGACCACGGATTTCTTCCAGTTATTGACAGGGCGAAATGTATTTAAAGATTTCTCCTCAATTCAATGTTTTCTCGTCTCATTTGAAATTCGTTTTGCGAAAATTCAAACCTACCTAGTTTCCACTACGACATGCTAGCTCGTTTGTGCAACTATTGTATGTAGTTTTTATGAAATCATCAGATAAACAATTAATTAATTATTTTAATTATTCTTGTTCCTGTATTTATTGTGAAAATTGTGAAAACTCCCGAATTTCGTCATTGATGAAATTTCATAAATTTGTGATCGGCGAGAGGATGGAAGTCACGCTCATGATCAGCCTTGACCCCACAAAATGTTTACCGTTTTGGATAACCACTATTTTCAGCCTTACCAGATCTAACGACAAAATTCAATTCTTTCCATGATTTGAACAAACATAGGCATTTTTTATTCAACCGATTGCGGATTTTACTTAAACTATTCGCACACTGCATATTGGGATATTAACGAACTGGATTCACGATAGGCTAAATCAGTTGAGGGTGGAGTTCACCTTTCAAGACACGGCCGCGGCTTAGGGTCAATACGCTGTGGCGTTAACCTTTTAAGTGTACTGTGAAAATACAATGTGTGCTTGACAGTAGCCTGCAATGATTTATTGAAACTGTAATTGGAAGTAGATCACTGCGGGCAACACGCCCATAGGGTAAATTATGACTGCTCAAACAGCCACTGTGATGACAGTCGAGCGGTCTTCCACTGGGCAATGCCATGAACGTAGCGTCGCGACTCACACAGCTTGAGAGATGTTGACTACGGAGATAACGGAGACACGCAATGGCAAAACAAGCGTGCACCGTGTCGGGCCGTTGGCCGGGTTGTCGGCAATTGTCTTCTGGGGCGCTATAGCCGCCTTTATCTTCACGGTGGTTGCCGTGGCGACTCCCTATTGGGCCAAGAAAGGAATCTTTCATGCGGGATTGTGGAAAGGTTGTGTCGGTTCCAATTGCGCGAAGTTAACTGATGCACCAGGTAAGCCACATCATTTGGACCAACTAGGTAGAAGTCGGAACAAATCATGTTTTAAATAGTACCTTAGAACCCCTCAAAGCGGCCACCCCTTGGAAACGGCCACCCCATGGAAAGGGCCACCCCTTGGAAACGGCCACTGTATCAAAGTATGTTTTTTCCACATTTGTAATTTGGCCACCTCTTTAATCAGGCCACTTGATCTCAGCGACTTGGTTGACTCTTTAGAGGGGTTCTACTGTAAATATAATTTTATCTCCTTTAGAAGTGCACTAAAGTCATCACCAATGCTTAGTGGTTCAAATACATATTGTCTGTGGTAAAGCGGAAACATTTTAACAACTTTGTTTTATTATATTGTATTGTATTATATTATGTTATGTTATGGTATGTTATGCTACATTATATTATATTATTATTATATATTACTCTATTGCAAACGTTTATCATATTGTGGTCCAAGTCTCTTCCTCGTTAACTGGGTTTCATTACATTTTATTTCTACAAATACTAAAAAAGACGCTGTACATGCCCATTGTAGCGACTCAGTTTTGTTGAGTTGCTGACCAGTGTACATTGCCCGACTGTGCGCGACGTCGAGTCATAGACCGGCGCACATTGCGCAACAAAAGTTGTTGCCGCGATTTAATTTTCGAATCGGTTCAACATCTGTGGCGCCGGTAAAATCAACCCGCGATTCAAGTTTTGTTGAGTTTCGGACCAGCGTACATTTCCCGACTGCTCCGCTTTAAATCGAGTAAACAAACGATTCGCAACAAATAAATATAAGTGTACGCCTAGCTTAGAGATCATAGTGTTGGTGAAGGCTACAAAACTAACGTCAATATGAGTTATATTTCATGCTATAGTGCTTACTTTACCACTTTGATGTTGCTTGTTTCAGGTTGGTTTAAAGCAATTCAGGCGTTGGTGTGTATGTCCATGGTACTATCAATAGGCGCATTTCTGTTGGCGTTTGTCTACACGTTCGTCCACTCCGTCAGCAAAGGCATGGTTCTGCAGCTGATCATCGTGGCAGCGACGCTTGCAGGTAACACTGTCCATAGCAGTGTCCAGCTTGAGTATACTGATATTTACGTGGGAAGTGTGTTTGCGTCAAAATCGGTTGTCATTCGGTTTGAAAATAATTCAAATGTTCGTTTGCCATTTTTATGCGATGACGTAAACAATAGTTCCGTCGTCATCGCACGCGCCATTTGGTAAGCGATGACCGCGTCATGATGTTTGTAACTAGTTCCGTCGTAGTTGGGCATGCACGACTTCTTAACTACAACTGCACCGATCTATTGGACAGATGATATTGAATGCGTGTGTAAATTTATTATGCATTTATGCTGCGCATATCTAGTACAGCACCACCCATTATCTATAATTTCAATGATACTTTGATAAACAATATTTTTTTTCGTTGCTCGTTCAGCAGTTTGACTTCTAAATTTCATTCACCGTGTACGACAAAAAGAAAACAAACTAATGCGTACACTTTTCCTACCAATTATTCTTGTTCTTTCAGCGCTGTTTATGCTCGTAGGCGACACCTGGTTAGTCGTGAAGCAAAAGAAACATTTCGGCTACTCGTTCTACCTCGGCGGTTTCGCTTTCGTCGTCGATGTCGTTGTAGCTGTCGGAGGCGGCCTACAGAAGAAGAAAGCTGACGCCGCTGCCTGAAGGACGAGAGACAGTTGTCACTTGATAGCGCATGCTCAATAATAGAAACTCATTGCACATGTCTAGTTGTAACTATAACGAACAAATCGTC
Source organism: Lamellibrachia columna (assembly GCA_963662155.1). Lineage (NCBI taxonomy): Eukaryota > Metazoa > Annelida > Polychaeta > Sabellida > Siboglinidae > Lamellibrachia > Lamellibrachia columna. The sequence continues at coordinate 25,270,964 of OY759264.1, forward strand.
ACGAATGATGCATGCTGGGAGACTGTAGTGTCTATGGCGTTCGTAGCGACCTCCTGGTGTTTAAATTAGTCACACATTTCACCGTCTCTTCTAGTTATTACAGCTAGACGAATACATTTATCTTTTAATGTAATACGTGTTTTTGCGGTATGTTGTAGCACAATGATTACTGCCTATGACTATAAACCATAACATTAATCAGAAATACTAAAAGCGTATAACCCAGAAACCTGTGTCAACCGGTCCGCTAAACGCTTAACGTGATGAAACTATGCTATCAATAAATAGGTTGCGACAATGTCAGTTGTTGAACGACAACCGAACTTGTATTGTACTTGTGTTGCGTTGCACAGTAGCGTTGTGCTACGGCCAGTATCAGCGACTACCGGATGTACAAAGGGAATTTCCACCCAGTTATACGTGTGAACATGATGAAAATGTCTGTTATAACAATTTGTCCGTTATGGCCGGTGTCGGCAGTGACTTGATACGTGGTGCGTTGACAATGTTTTGTGGGACGCGGTGGCAAGGTGATTAAAACACTGAATTCTCAATCGTAAGAATCCGATTTTGAATCTTCTTGCTGCCGTTTCGAAGCTTGTACAATTTCGTCTACTCCACGTTGCATCAGTTCACTCGGCTGTAAGTGTGTACCTGGCTACATAGAGAGAGAGGTGGATATGTGTACGAACATTCTTCGCGCAGTAATTGTAGTATGGCTGAATGCTTCCCAGAGCAGTTTGAGTTGGAATGAACAGGTTAGCCTGGGGCGACGTGTAAAACGCTTTGAGCAGTCCCAAGGGCTGCATACAGCGCATGTAATATATCGACGTACCCTTTCCCACAAGAGACGTTAAGACGTGCGACTCGGTCATGGATGGTTACCGGGTGAACGCCATTCAATGAACTCACTTAGTTTCGAACGGTCCAGTGATTTCGGTCGAGCGGTCATCTTAGCTGCTATCTAGGCGAATGCTACAGTCAACGGAAACCGCGAGTCGTCGACGCCCACTAAGTATGTTGTTTACAAACCGCACAGCACTGCGTGGGAAAGCGCTGACAACGTACACCCCCTACACATTTCGTGTGTAGGGGGTGTACTATAGTGAAATATCTGCAGGAGCAGGTGATTGAGCTAAGGCGTATGATTTTGATGATGACAGGGCAGGGTGAGACAGAAGTGAGCAGAGGTGGTGAGAATGATGAGAGCAGAGGTGGTGAGACCGAGGAGAGCAGAGGTGGTGAGACCGAGGAGAGCAGAGGTGGTGAGACCGAGGAGAACAAGGAGAGCAGTGGCAATGTGAGGGAGAAAGCTGGTAAGAAGAAGAAAGATGACAGAAGGCAGAGAATGCAACAAAAGAGAGGTAAGCGGGTGAGTGGAGAGGGATTGCCAGGTGGTAAGACAGTAAAGGTTGATGATATGAGAGAAAGGGGGCATACTAGTAGTGTGCAACAGGAAAGGAACTTTGCTGATGTAGTATCACAGGGGAAAGCGAGGAAAGCCCGGGTATTTATGGGGGATTCCATCATTAGGAAAGTGGATAAAATTGTAAATAGAGGAGATGACATAACAGTATGCCTACCAGGGGCAAAAGTAGAGGATATAGCAGAGAAGGCAGGACAGGTCATGGGTGGCGGCACGGGAGGTGCTGTTCTCGTGCATGTGGGAACGAATAATGCAGATAAGGAGGGAACGTCAGCCATCATTGGTAAGTACAGGAGGTTGATCAAGACACTTAAAGAGGCACGAGTTGGGCAGATCGTATTGTCGGGGATATTACCAATAATGGGAGGCAGGGGTGAGGAATATAGGAACTGTAGAAGGATGGCGATCAACACACAGGTACAGAAGGTATGTATGGAGGAGGGATATGGCTTCGTAGACATGTGGTTAAACTTTGTGGGAAGAGGTGACTTTTTCATGAGAGATGGACTTCATCTGACAGGGAAGGGCGCTGCAGTTCTTGCGTGTGAGTTTGTCAGAGTTGTCGACGAGGGCACAGGTACCATAGATTATTTAAACTAGATGCGCAGGGGGAACTGACAGAGAAAACTCAAAGGAGTACTACTACAAATACACATCCAAAGAAATGTTCACCAATAATTTCAGACAATGAACTTAAATGTGTATGCTTAAATGCCAGGAGCATAGTAAATAAAAAAAGTGAGTTAGACATTATGGTAGCAGATATTGATCCTCATGTAATAGGCATCACACAATCATGGGCAAATGAAGATATAGTAGATGCTGAGTTAGCACTGACAGGCTATGTAATGTTTAGGAAGGATAGACGAGAAAGAAGGGGAGGTGGAGTAATTTTGTATATTAAAGAATATATCCAAGCATATGAAATTACACTGAAAAGTGAAGCAGATAGTGTGGAAGCAATTTGGTGTAACATAGTTACCAGGAACTCAACATTAACAATAGGAGTAGTTTATCGTAGTCCTAACATAGGACAAGAGGAAGATGTAAAATTACAAAAGGCGATAAGGGAGGTGAGCAAGGGAGAATGTGTTATAATGGGTGATTTTAACCATGGCCATATACAATGGGAATCATTAGAGAGTGCTGGAGGTGACGACCATCAGTTTCTACTTCTAACACAGGATTGTTTCCTTACTCAACATGTCTTGGAACCAACCAGAGGTGGGAATGTGTTAGATTTAATTTTGTCTTCTCAAAATGAATTAGTTGACAATGTTAAAGTACACGAACCTTTGGGTTCAAGTGACCATAACCAAATCCATTTTAATATAAAAGTAAAAACAGGGAATACATATAAAAAACAATGGAGGAGGAACTTCAACAAAGGCAAATATAAAGTGATGAGAACATATCTAGCAAATATAGATTGGAATAACTTGCTGAAGAACAAGACAGCAACAGAATGCTGGACTTGTTTAAAATATGAGATTGAGGGAATTATTGAGAAATTTATTCCATTAAGAAAACAAGGGAAAAGATCCAGGAAAAAACACCTGTCAAAAGAAGCTATTAGAAAAATTGCTCACAAACAGATGCTGTGGAAAGTCTATAAACACACTGGAAATGTAGAAGACTACACAAACTATAAAGAGGCACTTAACCTAGCTACAACTGAAATTAGAAAATCTAAAAGAACCTTTGAAAAAAAATTGGCAGGTAATATAAAAAATGACAGCAAGAGTTTCTATGCTTATGTAAGGAGTAAACAGAAAGTTCGAGATAAGGTCGGACCACTGGAAAACAACAGTGAAAACATAATTTCAGATGGGTTCCAAATGGCAGAGGTCCTGAATGAGTATTTTAGCTCAGTTTTTACCACAGAAGATATCAGCTCACTTCCAGTTCCATTGACTAAATTTGAGGGCAATAAATCAGAACATTTAGGGCAGTTATTTGTAACTCCTGAAATGATAGCAAAGAAAATTAAGAAGATGAAAGATAATAAATCACCTGGAGTTGATGGGATACCACCAAAACTGCTAAAGGAAATTGTTGATCAAATTAGTACACCACTTGCAAACTTATTTAACTTGTCACTAGAAAAAGGAATAGTTCCTTCAGAATGGAAAGAAGCAAACATTACGCCGCTATTTAAGAAGGGATCGAGGAAGAAGCCAGAAAATTACAGACCAGTGAGTTTAACATCAGTTGTATGTAAATTACTCGAAACATTAATTAGAGACCACATGGTGGAATTCCTCATAAAACATAAATTAATAAATACATCTCAACATGGATTCCTAAAAGCAAGGTCATGTCTAACCAATCTCTTATGTTTTTTAGAAGAAATTACAAAGTGGGTAGATGACGGGTCACCAGTGGATGTTGTCTACTTAGATTTTCAGAAAGCTTTCGATAAAGTGCCACATCAAAGATTGTTACTTAAACTAAAAGCCCATGGTATAGGCAATGATGTAATCAACTGGATAGAAAAGTGGCTTACACACAGAAGACAGAGAGTAATAGTAGATGGTAAGATTTCAAACTGGAAATCTGTTTGAGTGGGGTACCACAGGGATCAGTGTTAGGGCCTATACTGTTTTTAATATATATAAATGATTTGGAGGATGACATATCTAGCAAAATACTCAAATTTGCAGATGACACAAAAGTATTCAGAAAGGTTACTAATGATACAGATAAACAAAGTTTACAGGATGATCTAGAAAAATTAGTTAAATGGTCAGAAAAATGGCAAATGTTATTCAATTTTGGGAAGTGTAAATGTATACACATAGGACATGGAAATATGGACGAGGAATATAAAATGGGGGATGCTGTACTAGGTAGAACCACACAAGAAAAGGATTTAGGAGTAACATTTAATGCTGACATGAAAGTTTCAGAGCAATGTGGGATTGCTGCTTCGAAAGGAAATCAAATTCTAGGGCTAATTAGGAGAACTATCACGTATAAGGAGAAACATCTAATTGTACCCCTGTACAAAGCAATAGTTAGACCACATTTGGAATATTGTATTCAAGCATGGAGGCCATATCGTAAAAAAGACATATATAAGCTAGAAAGAATACAACGAAGAGCAACTAAGATGATTCCAGAATTAAGAGACCTTAGTTACGAAAGTCGCTTATTACAATGTGGTTTGACAACACTAGAGACCAGGAGACTAAGAGGAGACCAAATAGAAGTGTTTAAAATAGTGAACGGTTATGAGGATGTTGATAGGAATATGTTCTTCAAACTTAAAGAAGGCAGTAGAACCAGAGGACACAAAGCAGCATTAGTTAAGGAGCAGTGTAGGTTGGACATGAGAAAGTACTCTTTCTCACAGAGGGTGATAAATGAATGGAACAAACTGCCAAATGATTGTGTTAATGCTAGTAGTGTGAATATGTTTAAAAATAGAATTGACAGATATCTGATAAGGGCGGGCTACACATAGATGAGAAAATTGTTGGACTCTCGATAAGCCAATGGCTTCCTTGTCCACTTGCCATCTGGAACTTGTTGTTCGAGATGGCAATCTTGTTAAATCTTGTTAAATCTTGTAAACGATACCACTGTTATTGAAGTTCGTTCCTAGCGCCGTTAGATTGTGGAACGATCGCGCACAACAGTTAGGGTAACTAGCCAGCAGTCAGTATAGATGCTTAGAAAGTCCCTTTCCTTCCAGTCAGCGTATCCTCGCTGTCAAATAATATATTTCGTTGTAGGTGCACGAATATATATTATATAACTGATATAGTTCCGAACCAGGGCTACACCACCCGTTGCCACCCAGCTGAAATATACCCTAGCCACGTCTCACAAGTGGCTAACACAAAGTCGTGGAAGAAGACGTTTAGTAATTCTTTGACGAAATCACAAATGGATTGTTGAGGTGTCATCAGAAAATATACTGAACATCAAACGAAACGCGAATCTTTTTGTTTGTCACGAAGCAGTAAACTCGCCGGACTTTTGTCACGTTCCAGCCCGGTTAGTTCAGGGCCTGTTTTTAAGGTTTGCATCAGCAAGTCGGTGGCGCGCAGTTTGTCAGTGGCGAAACGAAGTCGCTGGGCGCAAGACTAAAAATGCACCCCCCTCCCCAACAAAGAGCGCAACAGCGGAATATGTATACCGTATGCCATGAGCATTGCCTTAACATTGCTCCAACATCACCGTAACATTCAGCTACAACGATATCGATAACCATTCTGAATAGCAACACTTCACACCTTCAACATACCTTAAAAACCTCTAACAGCGACCAGCCAATAAATGACTGAACGAATAGTGAGCAAAAATAGTTAATGTCAACATAACGTTACTTCACTATAGTCACTACGGACCCGTCGCCATGGTGACTGATTCGGAGTTTGGGCAATGTCGTTCACCCCACGTTGCCTCAGTTCACACAGCTGTATAAATAATTACTTGGTTGTAGACAGTGGTGGATATATGAACGAATATTCTTCGCGCTTTAGTTGCACCTCTGCTGAATGCTTCCCAGAGAAGTCGAGTTGGTGTTGGCTTGAACAAGTATGCCGGGGGTGAAGTGTACTGCGTTTTTGAGCGGTCATATGGACTGGATGACCCGCTATGTAAGAACACACATTTCACCTTTACCTACAAGGTAAACAGTAATGCGTTCGTTTAAGTTTTAGTTGATACCTCATTGTAAATTACCGGGATGAAACAATTTCCGCTAAAAACCTACATCTAATCTCATTTGGCCTGTTGTTTTATTTTGCACAACGATCCAACGATTTGGACCCAAGAACGTGTAACTTAAGAAACATTATTGAAGTTTAAGAATGCCACTCCACTAGCGACGAGGAAGACGACATATAAGTTCGCTTAACAAGTCTCTAATACTTTATACTACACATAACGTATGATTGTAATACATATTTAAAAGTTGTGTCTTCAGAAATGTGTACACATAACAGTCGAAACTGACGCCACAACGCGCCGGTGGAAACTGCTTCAAACTAATGGCTGACACTGCATTACGGCAACGTATGAGATACGTTGAACTTAGATGTCATACGTTAAGGGTTGATATACGTTGGGAGCAGGACACGTATGACTGAAACTATCCAACACATAAAGGCATATCGAAACAACTGCGAGCAACTGATGGAATGTCTGGTTCCTGACCTGACCTGACCTTAGCCTATTCACCCTGCCAGGGCGTAATCACCCTATAGTTTATTTGTCACCCGAAATTCAAGTATTGGCTTCTTTGACAGCTCATCAACGCATATCTACTCTCGACCTGGACGCATACTTTCCTCTACTGCGTAAACATGTCATTAAAATGGATAACTCTTCGTGGTCCAGCGATCGTTGACATTACACGCGTATAAAGTCAAACTAGGTATGAAGCGCCATCCATGTCAGTGAAGCGCGCATATGATTGGCCAGTCACCGCTCCGCGTCGCGCCGTTCGTGCCAGTGAAGCGCGCATGTGATTGGTCAGTCACCGCTCCGCGTCGCGTCGCTTCCCCTACGGTCCCGAAATAGCTGTCCTGCGTTGCAGTGACGTCAGTGACCTTACAAACCAATTGCATCCAAGGCCACGCGATGGCGCCACCAACAAATTATGTTCGGGACTGCAGTTCACCTGGCTAAGCGCGAATACATTATCTTATATAATATAGCATTAACTGGTAAATAATCGAAATAGTATTGCAATAGTAATACAACTATCGCAATAATAAAACTAGCCACTGTAGTCACCCTTACTTTTCTCGAGTTGTACCCATGGGGGGGGGGCACTCAATACATCGCCAGCTAGTACGTGCATCAATCATATCCTCCCGACAAAATCCACGTTTTATTTTCTGTATCCAACGCACGTTAACGCATGCAAGTTGCAATGCTATTAAGTTTATTGCTTTCATATTTAAATAAGATAAATGTAGTAATAAAAAATATGTTAAGCGTATATTAGAATGTTAATTAAAGTGAATAATTCACCGACATATTATGATAACGAATTAATCTACAGCACATATCGTAAAACAGTGCATAGTTTATACGCTAAAAAATGCGTATTTGCTTTTACTCCTTCAACTTGAAAAGAGTATAATTTTGCGTAACTTGTGAAATGTGACTCATGTCCAAAAAAAGTGTGTGTATTTCAACCCGCTCAACGTGAAAACGCTATATTTTTTACTGAAAGTTTAAAACGTATTCAGGGACTCAGTTCGGTCAGTTCTCAAGGATGGTATACTGGCAGCGCATTGAGTGGCCCCCGTGGGGTAGTGCAACTAATGATGGATTATAGTTAACCTGCGGGTCACTAGCGCGGATTAAGGAATCGTATTGTTCGTATGCCGATCAGAACACCAAAACAACGGCGAAAATGTCGAATATTCGAGAGCGACTAAATAGCATTTTGAACCAAGTTCACACCACCTTTAGAGAAATTGAACAAAACGACCAACAGCAGCAAGACGCCCACACGGATGATTCTGATTTGATTTCCCAGTAAGTATTGTCTTGTAATAAAAACAAATATAATCGTAGCCCAGTGGGCAGGCTTCTAATAAACTCCCGCGTGCACACGAAAGCTACAGGCTTTACGAGGTGTGACAGAGGTCTGAAACTCCCATCTCCTATCTGTTTTCGTGGCCAACTTGCCTTTAATTCTTTAGGAAACAACGTCCCACTTACTACCGCACCTCGACCATTAACTCAGATGTATTTGTGTTTAGCACTACATGTGTTGGCATCTGCATTTTCAACGCCTTGGTCAACTCTGACCCGCGATGGCATACCTACAGTAAAACAAATGCAAATATTATGTTAAGAACACATAAATCTGTTAGTGTCATACCAAAAACATAATATCAAAAACCTTCAAGAACAGCCACTTGAGAATGAATAATAAAGAGCCGTCTTTATAAGGAAAAACAACACACAGCTACTGTTTGCCATCCATTATAATCAAAAGGTCATTGTCAAACTTGCACACATTAACACTGACATATATAATTCTGATTATTTATTTGTGACCGACTATTACAACATAACCGAACTAATTTATTTCTGAGGAGTGACAAATGGTTACTAAAATTAAAGCCAAATAAATGTAAACACATGAAAATAGGACACACATTTTTTATATAAAATACATTCATACCATTACATAAGAGAATGGCTGACGTGGTGTGTTGTTAGGTGCCTGTGGCGGCGGCGGCGGCGGCGGCGGCGGCGGCGGCGGCGGCGGCGGCGGCGGCGGCGGCGGCGGCGGCGGCGGCGGCGGCGGCGGAAAAAACACCTCGATTAACACATTTGAGGCAATATGCAATTATTATAAATTTTGATAAGTTTCTTTAATTACGGGTTGTGTGCACTCGTGTCAGCCACTCGAATCTATAAAAAATGCAGGGTTTGCATGATAAATGATTTACAATAAAATTATCGTAGTTCGTCCAATATTACCTTTGGTGCACAATTGCAGCACCTCCATTGAGGCAGGTCAACGGAACCCTTGACCAGCTGCCTGTAGAAGGCTCTGCTGACGCCTGCACATTCAAACAAATAAATGTGCGCTATAATTATGATGAAATATTAAGAAACCCAATACATGTGATGAAATATTCTGAAACGTAATAGATCCCATACTTTTGCCATCCCGCCACATAACAATTAACTTTCGTGTTTGTTGCCATTATTTCTGTATAGCATCAACAGTGAAAAGCATAACGCATGCAACGTACCTGTCCTGCACACTCTATGTTGCCATAAGTTGCACATGTCATACAAAAGAGCCTCTTGACGTTCACGCACATTTCGTAAACAATCGCGATCATAAATAATTAAAATATTGTAGTCGTATTTTCATAAACTATTAAACTCTTATATTCGTACTTTCACAAACAATTCAAATATCATACTTTCGTGCTTGTAAGTGAATCCAGAGTTGATTCCTCGATATTCCCCTCTTTATAAAGCTGGATGGCGGCTACAATTCTTACCAATCGTAGCCCATTCTGACCAATCATCTTTATGGAACACGTCGCTCTTACCTCGGCCTACGTCGATTTGGTCTCCCACGCAATTAGTAGGGCTTAACTTAAGCTTGTGTAGGCCTACTCGTCAACAACATCAAAAGGAGGCCATGTTCAGACAAACAACACGAACATATCTGCTCAATGAAACAATTCAAGAATACAAAGCCAGTTACTACCGCCTGCTTCTGCACATTCTTTACTCACACAAATCAAAGATAGACAACATGAAAAGATCAGCTCAATAAAACAAAGCAACGGCAGAAAGCCAATTACTACAGCCTGCCGCTACACATTCTTAACGCACACAAATCAAAGATAGACAAAATAAAAACTTCAGCTCAATAAAATAAAGCAAGAGTAGGAAGCAAATTACTATGACATCCACATTTTTAACGTACAAATAATATTTAAAAACTGATTACTGCATGGTAAATATTAAGGGGATATTATGTTTGTGACGTCATTGCGACACCTATATCGGCTAAGAATAATATCAAGACCGATCGTCAAAAAAACATCTTTATTGCATTGAACATTGTTTATCGTAACAATAAATACATGATACAACTTCTTGTATCGATAAATATGGCCTACATTACTATAACAAGGCCCGTAATAAAAGACAGGCCGAGATCACCGATGCACAGGCCGAATTCACTGCCGCACAGGCCGAGGTCACTGGCCGAGTTCAATAAAACAGGCCGAGATAACTCAGGCCGAGATCCCGAAAGACTGAGATCACCGGCAACGTTCTATTTCTATCTGCGCAGCTAGCCAAGTTAAGAGGCGACTGACGTCACTTATATAAATGATACGTACATTTATCTTATTTAAACTACGAAATGTGAAAACAACAAACTTACTAGCATTGCAACTTGCATGCGTTAACGTGCTTTGGATACAGAAAATAAAACGTGGATTTTGTCGGGAGGATATGATGCACGTACTAGCTGGCGATGTATTGAGTGACCCCCCTCATGGGCACAACTCGAGAAAAGTAGGGGTGACTACAGTCACTGACGTCACTGCAACGCACGACAGCTATTTCGGGACCGTGAGGGAAGCGCATCGCGATCGTTGACCAATCCCATGCGCGCTTCACTGACATGAACGGCGCGACGCGGAGCGGTGACTGACCAATCACATGCGCGCTTCACTGACATGGATGGCGCTTCATACTTCACTGACATGGATGGCGCTTCATAGCTAGGCTCCCATAACAGTGAAGTACGTTAGTCTTCATAGCTAGGCCCCCATAACAGTGAAGTACGTCAGTCTTCATAGCTAGGCCCCCGTAACAGTGAAGTACGTCAGTCTGGCAATGCGGTCAGATTGTAAAGAGCGCGGCAGTGTAACCAACTTGATAACTTGTAGTACCTCTGGTTATCTATTGATCGCAGTGGACACTGTACAACTGGGAGAAGTCGTGCTATTCCGGTCACGTTCGTGGGTCGCCGCTACATAATGACCGCAATTAGCAAATTAATTAATGTTATGGTAGTGAATTTTGCTACCTGTAGTGAAAATGAACTGCACTACTCATATGTAATGTGTACATGTTCTTTAGAATATGTTGGGGCACTCAATTTATCAGTACTATAACATTATTTCTGATTAGGCATCACGTTATGTTTGATTGGGTATCATAGTTGGCAAGGGTCGTGACCACGCATTCCTGGTAACCCGTTACTAGGGTATTACTGTTCCCGGCAGATAAACTGTCCGCCAACAGTAAGGATTTGCATAGGGATGCCTAGAATCCGGGGCATACACTGTAACTGTTTAATGGTAACTTGACATTACAACAGAGCTTGTCGCGTGGTATTGTCCTTGTAGATTTGGGTTAATCCATGGAATCATTACAGCCCGATTGCTGACTGCAAATACCAGTCAGTGGCTGTAGAATACGTTGTTAAACGTATACGAGCCAGCTATCGAATATACCATAGGTTCTAGAGAAAGTGCACCTTTCTTCCAGTCTGCCTAACGAGCTATATCGACGACAGCGTACTAGGTTAAAAGGTGTATTGCTGACGACAAGCACCATCTTGTGTTACCGACGACCTACCCTGTATATGGCTAGGCTGGACCAGAACTTTGTCGATATTAATGTGATGTTAATATATGTGAGATGTAGTCCTAAATAGCAGTAGGGAAACAGTAGGACTCATATCAGGACGATGTAATGTTATATGTTGGCTCGATAGCCAGCAAAGACGAGCTGTTTCCACTCTAAGACGAAATGCGGATGGAAGGAAGACGAGCATGTTTAGCAATGATGTAGAAACAAGCTGATTGTGACTGTGTCGTACGTTTGTCTGGCGGACTCCAATGGTGGTTCGAAATCATTCAAACAGGGTTCCATTCATAAGGATTGTGCTGGTGGCCTTGTCATACAGATGTTCTATGGCACGAACAAGGTTGACACGAATGTTGTATTTCCTCATGGTTGCACATAAGGCTGCATGCCATACCCTTTCAAATGCCTTCTTGAAGTCAATAAAGACATGGTAGAGATCTTCTTGGTGTTGCAAGTACTTTTCGCAGAGGATTCTAAAGTTGAACATTTGCTCTGTAGTTATGTGTCCTGCTCGAAAGCCGGCCTGTTCTTCAGCGATGATGTTCTTTGCTTGTAGTTTGAGTCTGTTAAGGATTACCTTCAACATGACTTTACTTGGGTGGCTGATGAGGCTGATTGTCCGGTAGTTTTGACAGCATTGTAGGTTGCCTTTTTTGGAAGTGTGATGACCATTGATTGGATCCATGGAGTAGGCCAATCTCCTCTCTGCCAGATGTTATTGCAGATTGCTGTGAGGATGTTGGTCACAGCTTCTCTCCAGCTTGTATTAATTCAGCTGGTATGTTGTCAACTCCAGCTGATTATTTCTCTTTCTTTAAGGATTTAAATGCAGCTTCACGAAGAATTGGGAAGTTATCTTCTTCGGTGTTCATAGGACTATCCAATACTGCTGCATTTCCTTTGGTCTGGCTGGTGTATAACTCGGTGCAGTATTCTGTCCATCGGTTGATATCTCTTTCTTCCGTGAGACATTTTCCTGACTTGTCTTGGATGGTGTTTATTCTTCCTTTCTTTCTTTTACGACTTCCCTTATGAAAATATACCATGGTAAACGCATGGTATACCATGGTGTTTTGAAACAGGTAAGCCATGGTAAATCTTGGTAAATACCATGATATACCATGGTATACTATGTAATACCATGGCATATTATCATAAGGGTATATCCCATAGAATGACATGGTATACAATGGTATTTCGTTGGTATTACATGGTAAACCATGACATTACATAGTAAACTGTCGTAGACCATGTTTTTTCATATATTTTACCACGGTTTCCTTTTTCAAAACACCATGGATTACCATGGTGTCCATTGTATATCAAAGTATTCTGCCAAGGTTTATCACGGTTAACCTGTTTCAAAACACCATGGTATTTACCATGGAATACAATGGTATATTTTCATAAGGGTCTGCTACAGACACGATAACTTTTGTTTGATTAAAATAAAACTGAACCATCAAAAAATCTTAAACTTCCTCACAATCACTGCCATCATGTAAATGGCATTCTGAGCAACTTTAGTCAACATCACAAACTTGCATCTCTCTTAAATGTGTTATGTCCATCAAAGTCTAACCGAATAGCCAGGTATATAGCCTGGTAGGGAAATACATCCTCATATTACCAGTGGTTCCTATCGACATCAATGTTAATAACAATACATATTCAGCTGTATATAAACACAAACAACGCACACTTACCGAACACCGCACACACATCACACACAGCACACACACAGCCACCCAATTCTCAATTATGCTCAGAAATCGTTAAGATTTGCACGGCTTGCTCCGTTTGTGTGGGTTTACTTAAACATACCATATACCCAATATATTTACTTGTGAAATCATCGTATATTTGCAAATATTCGACCGCGAGACATTGTTAGACAGTCGGTTAATCCATGTGCGAAAATTTCTGCCTCCATCAGTCCACGTGTCTGAAATAAATCCCACAGGTTGCGCCACCATGGAATGTTAAATTCTGGGATGTTCGTAGGTTGGCACCACTGAAGAAAAAGAAGCATAATATTAATAATAAGCCTGCATGTAAGATAATTAACGGTACTATAATTTGGAATTATTTTAACATAAGACAAGACACAATGTATATTACATAATGATGCTAATATATAACATATTACATCATGTTAGCCACAGAAGGGGTTGTATGCATTAATGAACTGAAGACTGAAGAACATACATCACAATCACGAATACTTTTCTACACGTGCACACTGTTTTCGTGTTTTAGTGCTAAGATGTTATTCCCTATTGTTCACTTATATTGTTACATAGGGTTTCGCTCTGTTTTAGTGCTAAGATGTTATATCCCTATTGTTCACTTATATTGTTACATAGGGTTTCGCTCTGCTTTAGTGCTAAGATGTTATATCCCTATTGTTCACTTATATTGTTACATAGGGTTTCGCTCTGCTTTGCATTTATTGTAAAGAGTTACAATAAATTTGAATTGTTTGGATAAGTGGCTATATTGCTATTTATAGAGACGTGTGTGAATTGTTACTTTGATTAAATAGCCTGGTCGTATTTGGGAGGGACAACAATTTGCTAATATTATCACCCTTGGGAGCAAATAATCTTCAGTTTTGAAGGATTTGCTGTAATGTGAAGAAGGAGAATCATAATTAACAAGATGGTACTCCCTTTCATGAATAAAATGGTACGGTAATGAAAAATGCGCGCAGCGCGGGTAGCATAGCCCTATGCCAGAAACCATTTAACTAAGTCCAAACGAGCACAACAAATCGCAGACTTCAACTACACGGTTGCATCAGCATGCCACTCTAAGTCAACATTCCGCCATTGCTTGCGCCCGAACGAACTTAGTATTACGTCAAATTAGCCTCTGCTCCGAAACGCTTGCTTCGAGCAACAGGCATCCACTTAGCAGATGCCACTGGCACTAAGCAAGCGCTGAATCGGCTGTTTGCCTAAGTTCTTTAAGGCAAACAAAACGCAGTCTACGGTCGTGCGTGTCTGGTTCCCTGTCTACCAGAGTACACGCCAAACCGATGCCCGGTGCTCAGACCAAAGCTATGTCCTCCGGAATGCTAATAAATCGTTTCCGCACCTCGCCGCTTTGACAACGCCGCCAGGTGGCTTCGTCCTGTCAGCAGCGACACTACGTTGCCGTGGTTGTTCAGATAACTAAAACCTATGTCCGCATGTCGACTTATTGTGAGAGCTATATGAATATACCCTTATGAAAATATACCATGGTAAATGCATGGTGTTTTGAAACAGGTAAACCATGTTAAATCATGGTAAACCATGGTAAACCATGGTATACCATGGTATACCATGGATGGTATACCATGGAGTATTTCCATAAGGGTTGGTATGCTCTTTTGTTATTGTTCTTGTTCATGTTTTCTTCTATTTCGCTGCACTGTTCTTACATCCATTTTTTTGGTTTCTTTCATGCCTGTTCTGATTTCTTTGTTGATTTCCCTATATTTATCAGTTCCTCCGGTACTGTTCTTCTCCCCTTTTCAATACTCTTGGTTTGTCACACATGTCAAATAGTTCGGTGATGACCCAGTGTTTCTTCTGATGACGATGTTTGCCGAGGATCACACTGGCTGTATCAGTCATTGCATTGTTGAACTTGTTGGTCAATGTCTCTAAGTCGGCGTTTTCTTCCTCTAGGATTGTAAGAGGCGAACATTTTCCAACCTATCATTGCTTGGAATGCTTCTGGAATTTTAGGGTCTTTCAACTTCTGTAGGTCGAACTTCACCCTTACTTGCTTTGGTTTGACAATCTTTTTCAGACGGAGACGGAAGTTCATCATTACCAAGTCATGATCACTTCCTATGTCTGCGCCTGGAAAGTTCCGCGTCTTTGCAATATTTATGATCGAAATCGCTGTTTCAACAATTTGTAATAGATCTGATTGGGATGCTGGCCATTTGGAGAGTGCCACGTCCATCTCCGGGATGCTTTGTGAGGAGCATATGTATTAGCCAGGTTGTTGTAAGTAGCAAATTCCAGGAGCCTGAGGCCTCTTTCGTTGGTAGTTGCATTGCAGAAAGGCCCGCAGATGTCTTGCCAGTTCTTTTGTGTATCTTTGCCAACCTTTGCATTCCAATCTCCCTGCACAATTAGGATATCCTTCTTGGGAGCCTGGTCGATGATTCTCTGCAGTTGGCTGTAGAAATCTTCTATTTAGTCATCGCTGTTGTCAGTCGTTGGGGCGTAAGCTTGTATTACTGTGATGTTGAATGGGTCTGCCCTTAGGCGGATGGAGATTGGACGACACCCCATGGCAGATTTCATGATGTTCTTGTGAACAAGAAAACCAACGCCGTATTCATGTTTATACTCTTTACTACTGTAATACAGTTTGTGTCCCTCTTCGGTTGTTGTTTCGCCGAAGTTCTTCCATCGTACTTCGCATAACTCAAGGAGGTTCCAGCGGTACCTGTCCATCTCAAATGTGAGTTCTTTTAGTTTCCCTGCTGGTCTCATTGTTCTAACATTCCACGTGCCGATGGTGATGTTGTCTCTCTCACTTACTTGTTTGGTCACCAATGTTATACTTATCGCGTATGTCCTGGTGAGGGGCGGATGGCGCGATCATTGTTAACCCGGGCTGCGACCCATCCGGTATGTTCTGTGTATTGATCATCATCATGTGGTGTGTCTAGGGCGTGATCCACTTGGTGGTGCTCATCTCCTCGCCAAGCGATGCTATTTAACCATAGATGGGACATCTCTGGGGCCCCATGCTGCTCCGAGATCCCTCATCTGAATAGCCTGGTGCCTCACGGTGACCAGTATACATTGCCTACCTCGAGGAGGTTACGACGAGAGTGTTATTTTATCAGTACACTGTTGTACTGGCAGACACGGCTTATCCACCTGGTGCTTGTCGTTTCGCAGAAGCCAGCCAGCTTTGGAAGATGGCATGGAAGATAATAATCTTGAAGGTATCTTGAGATAACTGGCAGGGGAAATGTAGTCAACTGAATTTTAAAATAAAGCGCAAAAATGTCGACTTTCCGCAATCTCGTCACCATCAACCATAACCCAATAAAACCCAAACGTATGCGAGGCTGTTTCTTCAGAACGGTCTGTCATATCATCAACTGTGATCAGGAAGAAGTATTTGTATTTCTACTGTTAATTACATGCGAGAGAATCCAGAAGTGTTCACCTGTGTCCTGAAGGACTCGGATACAATGTAAAATGCCTCCATCAAAGCAACATGGAAACGCTTCACACATGGGCCACAGAGGTGGAACTGTTGGCGACAGCAAAGCTGTTGAACACTCCAATGTGGGTATTTTCTGCATGTGGTGAAGACCTAAGGTGGCAGAAGGTGCGTGTTTGTGCAAACTTGTTTGTGTGTGTGTGTGTGTGTGTGTGTGTGTGTGTGTGTGTGTGTGTGTGTGTGTGTGTGTGTGTGTGTGTGTGTGTGTGTGTGTCGTCACATAGGGGAAGCGATATATATCAAAAACAAATATGTACACTTCGAGCCAGTAGTTGTTATGTGAGAAAAGTGTATTTTATTAGAGTTGTTGAACTGGAAATGAAAGAGGACATAGTTACTAGGATGCTTGTGATTCTTGTAGCAACATATACCCAAACTACATCGCTAGACGTCGGAGCAAATCATGTTTTAAATAATATCGTAGAACCCCTCAAAGCGACCACCCCTTGGAAACGGCCACTGTATCAAAGTATGTTTTTCCCACATCTGTGTATCTGACCAGCCTCTGTAATTTGGCCACCCGTTTAATCAAGCCACTTGATCTCAGCGACTTGGTGGACTCTTTAGAGGGGTTCTACTGAAAATATAATTATATCTCCTTTAGAAGTGCACTAAAGTCATCGCCAATGCTTAGTGGTTCAAATATATATTGTCTGTAGTAAAGCATAAAAATGTTAACAACTTTGTTTTATTATTATTGTATTGTATTGTATTATATTATGTTATGTTATGTTATTGTATGTTATACTACATTATATTAAATTATTATTATATATTACTCTATTGCAAACGTTTATCATTTGATGGTCCAAGGCTCATTCTCGTTAACTGGGGTTCATTACATTTTATTTCTACAAATACTAAAAAACGTATTGGACAATGTGCTGTGCATGCCCATTGCAGCAACTCAGTTTGGTTGAGTTGCTGGCCAGCGCACATTGCCCGACTGTACGTCGCGTCACAGACCGGCGCACATGGCGCAACAAAAGTTGTTCAACAACGGTTCAACATCTGTGACGCCGGTAAAATCAATACGTGATTCGAGTTTTGTTGAGTTTCGGACCAGCGTACATTGCCCGACTGATCCGCTTTAAATTGAGTAAACAAACGACTCGCAACAAACAACTATAAGTGTACGCCTAGTTTATATATAATTTTGTTGGTGAAGGCTGCAAAACTAACGTCAATATTAGTTATATTTCATGCTATAGTGTTTACTTTACCACTTTGATGTTGCATGTTTTAGGTTGGTTTAAAGGAATTCAGGCGTTGGTGTGTATGTCCTTGGTACTATCAATAGGCGCACTTCTGCTGGCGTTTGTCTACACGTTCGTCCACTCCGTCAGCAAAGGCATGGTTCTGCAGCTCATCAAGTTTCAAGATCACACAGGAAAGTAGTCAAGAGGTACGAAGTGGATAAGCTTTGTGATAGAGAGACAAGGCAAGAGAACCGGGTGAAGATTGGTGGAGCCATTGAACATCTATTGGAATTTGGTGATAAACCAGTGGAAGAACTCTGGTTAGACTTCAAAGAGACATCAAATGAAATCACTTAGAAGGTGGTTGGCTTCAGCCGTAGAAAGCAGGTCGTCAATCTTCAACCATCAGTTCTACAAAGAGTGTGAGGAAAGGAGAAAGGCACGCACAGATTATTTGAAGAACACCTCAAATGCAGAGACGCGTGAAAGTTATGGAGGAGGATTTCAAGAAAAAATACTCTCATAATTTGTTATAAAAAGTGCGAGAACTCAGCAGCAAACCAAACACCTCATAGCTGCAAAGGATGGTGACGGACACCTAAAACAGCTCCAGATGAGGTGTTGACATGCTGGGAAACATACTTCGAGAAACATCTTAACAAAAACTAGCCAAGATCAGAGGAAGTAGTTGACGACATTCCAGATTACATCTTTGGACTGGTTGGACACCATCCTCAACAGAGGAGGTACTGAAGTCTGTCAAAGCTATGAAATCATGGAAAGCGCCTGGTGCTGATTGCATAATGGCTGAAGCTTTGAAAGCAGGCGGAGAGAAGATGGCTGAGATGCTCCTGAAAATATGCCATGCAGCATGACACCAGGAAAAGTTACCAATAGATTGGTGGAAAAGCTTGTTCAACCCAGTACACAAGGACGGGTTCAAATTAACCCCATCAAACTACCGAACAATTTCTCTGATATCCATCCCGGGTAAGGTCTTCTGCAAGACGATACTCATGAGGATAGATGACAACATTGACACACATATATCAAAGTAGCAGTTTGAATTAATGAAGAACAGAGTGACATTAGATGCTATCTTCATTGTGCGACAGATCACGGAAAAGGCAAAAGAGCATTTGAAACTATCCGGAGAGGGGCATTATGGAAGATGTTGAGGTCTATTGGGGTGGATTATAAGATTACATCATTAATTGATGCTATGTATGATAATGTTGAATGTGCAGTCGTCATCAGTGGTCAACTGATAGAATGGTTCACAGTGGAAATAGGAGGGCTTTTTGTTATCATCTATCCTGTTCAGTTTGTTCCTGGAGTTCGTTATGGCAGACTTGAAGAGCTTGTGCAAAGAAATCACTCTTGATGCCAACCCGAATGAACACTCCGACTACGGTTTCGGCAAGCAGATGAACTGGCGACAGCGCAAGAGACGTGAGTGTGGTGACCTCGCACGCGTTTCAAGGTGCTTTCACTAGTGGTCACAACCAGTGCATGATGGCTGAACGATTTGTTGATGTGGGACATTGGTCAGTATGGTTATATTTTGTTCTACAAAAACACCTGCAATTGCCCTGTTGTAATGTTAATATACAATGCAATACAATGTGTGCACCACATGTATGTGAGTAAGAATAGTTGTACAATATGTAGTGCTGTTATGTACCACCACATAGTACATTGTACAGAACAGCACACCCTGACAAGCAAGGTACAATTTTCAGTGTGCAGTGTTATACCATATAATACAAAACATAAAGAGGGGGTACTATAGGCTGCGGAAGCAAAACAGTAATTCTTGTCATAATTTTATTTTATACATTATTCTGCTCACTAACTTTATACTGTAATTGCCCTAGGAATTGTTAAATCATTAGAAATGAAGGATGTTAAAGGATCCGCATACATAATTGTACTTCTAATTGCATACATGTTGTATCGTTCTAATGACCCTAATTATACAGCTGTGTACGCCA
Source organism: Lamellibrachia columna (assembly GCA_963662155.1). Classification (NCBI taxonomy): domain Eukaryota; kingdom Metazoa; phylum Annelida; class Polychaeta; order Sabellida; family Siboglinidae; genus Lamellibrachia; species Lamellibrachia columna. The sequence continues at coordinate 25,290,937 of OY759264.1, forward strand.
ACCTGATAGGAGATGTGAGTATGAGTTAGCCGCTTGGTGGCGATACTGTTTTGGCCACCCTGACTTGTAAGGTGCTGCAACTGCAGACGTGATATGTAACGATATCTATCACATGAGGCTGATACAGATGTGGACGCAGATTCCAGTACTTGTGCTATAGTTCCATTATTAAACAGTAGTTCTTAGACACACATAGGTTATCTAAAACACCAAACGGTTTGTCAGATGGTAGACTTCTACATTTTCAATCTGGAAAATTATCAACGTTTTAAAGTACTAAATCATGGATGGATGGTCTGAAAATTAGTAACGTTTGCTTAAATAGCGATATGTCTACAATTACTGTGAACGGCCCCTAACAGACATGTGATTCCAGAGTGGGGGCGCCGAGGCTAATCTAAAAGGCTATTCTAAAAAGTTAGCCTCTCTTTTACACGATTTACCACCTGTTCACTCAGCGTCAAGTTATGTGCCTATCACAGTCGGCTGTCTCTGCGGTGGAAATGTTCGAGTTCTGCTAGGTATCTGTCCAAATGTCCAGCATGTATAACTGGAACAACCCGCTAAATACAATACCCGCAGCACAAGGGCGACAAGACCATGCTGCCGTGTCCTAGTTACCGATAGAGCTTGACGTTAGGTGTATAGCGTGCACATTTTTGCAAGTATGAATCTGTTTTTATATGAAGCTATAACAATAGCAATTCATCTAATTGCCTATTCGTTCAAATGAGTCAATGTAGCTGATATAGTTTTATATGTATCCATATCCAATAGAATACCTAATAGTTGAAGTCAAAGAAAATACGAACAGCTATAGTAACCGCTTCACTCAAGTACACGACACGTCTGAACACAAACAAGGCCGGATACCTACATTTGATGGATGACAGGCGTCATGCATCGCTACGTATTCGTGCTACTTCAAGTTGGGGTGTTGTGATGGCGTAACGGTTAAAGCACCAGACTCTCCGTCGAGCGAACCCGGGTTAGAATCCTCTGGCTGCCGTTTTGAAACTAAGTCCCACGTTCATCCGATTGTGATAATGTGATTTGTTGCCGTAGGACAATGCAATGAAATTTAGTACATGAACAGAATTATTATTAACTGTTGTATTTGCCATAGCTATTTTAAACTTATTTATTTTGATAACAACACGACACACATTGTTTGTAATAACTTTCCTTCACTAATGGAATAATAAGCATTTGTTGTGGATATTTTCTACTTCGACATTGATCATAACATTTATATGTGACGTGTAGGACTGTTATATATTATGTAATAGTGGTATCGCAGTAATGTACTTAACGTGTGAATGAATACAATAAACTGGAACTGAAATATTAAATTGGTTTCAATTCATTGGGGTTTATGATTGCCTAGTAAGGCGGTCATAACTGGTCTAATATATTATCCAACTTGTACGTGTCTTGTACGTAAGGAAAATCCAAACAATCACACGGTGTAGCTGAATTTACCTTACATTAAAATTTAACGCGATTATCTCCGTTTGGCAATACTACGTCGTACCTACCCCGATTTTCTCAACCATATGGGCACACAGTTTCATAATTCAGACTTGAAAAGCAGCCAGGCGAATGTATTACGAATGCAGCTGACACAATTTTTTTTTTAAACCGTGTTGCTATGCGTCACAGCTAGAGCCATTATTCATATATTCATGACATGCTTACAACTTGTAAGGGGTTATATTAAAATTCCAAAACTTCGTTTTGCTTCAAAACCCTCAGGATCCATCTATTGCCATCGTTTCAATATATTATTTCAGTAGTTTACACGACCACATTTATAAAGGCTGTTAGGGACGGCCAATTTTCCGGTAAATTGTTATGTTTGGAATCGCGCACAAAAGTTTTGAGACTGACTCGAAGTGGCGTGCAGTGAGACGTGACGTCTCTCGTTAAATTTAGCTCTCCACCCTTCTCAGTCTGCAGATGTGTCTCACACACATAGGAGCGTAGCGGTTACTGTAGCTTACGGTTGGCTTCTCAAATATCAAACATCAGGTATGTTTTTCGAATATGGATGGTTTATAAGAAAATGTTAACACAAGGTTTGACTTGAACCAAGATATATTTACTATAGTTGTTATAATAATTAAATTATGTAACATACATTAACTATCAATAAATGGCTCCAAGCAATATGCAACTGTTTGTCCTTGTAGAAGTGCGTTATGGTGAGTTAAAGCGAAACAAAAGTCACGGTTATGGGGCAATGCAGCTAAACAAATTAATAAAAACTAACCAACTGCAATTTGTTTGTGTGTAGATGTCGATATCAGGCTGATAGCATTGATTGCTGTACCAATGTTGAGATATATTTCAATTGAATTTTAACGGGAAAGGAAAGCGTACGCTGCTGTGCATCAGTGAAGTATGTAATGACTCACGAAAAGTCTGCAAACTTGGTGACAAATAAATGTATGCATAATAGGTGGACAGGAGGTTTTTTGTCATAATGAAAGTAGTCTTGAGGGTATACAGGTCAGCGTTATAAAGTGTGACAAGAGGGGGTCTCAGAAAAGTAAAAAAATAGCTGTTTGATGGGTAGCCCCTATGTAATTGTTCGGTCATAGAAGTCCCTGATTCATTGGTCTAGCATTTCTTAACTGACGAAGCGAGTATAGTTGTATTTTTGTACTATGGGAGTAAAATTTGCAATTGATGTCATTGTCCAGTCGAAGACTGCTCGACTGTCAACACAGTGGCTATTTGGACAAATGAACCAACATTTTAAAGTTAGTCTTACGTTAACTGATGACTAAAGTGACGTGAAAATTGTAAGAAAATTGTAGAACGCACCCCTGCAGTTTTAGAGGCCGTAAGTTTCAGTGAAAGGAATTTCTCATGCTTCGTCTCAGAAACCTGTTTGTGCTATCAATCAGTACTATTTTTCATCAACTACAAATCATGTGGTCATTTCCGACTTGACATTTGCAAAGGGTAATATGACAAATCTATTCCAAATATTCCAATTTATTTCTGCTTAGAAAACGATGCCCTCCTATGTTCAACCCATATTTCCAGTGAATTATCTAATAGATAATGCAACCTACATAGACATCCGCACTCCAGCGGAGCGAGATAATTCGTATTTATCGACACACGGGCGCCATATATCAGAGGAAACAAATTACTGTCAATGTCTGCTTCTTTCTTCGAACACCATCGATTTTTGGATTAGGGTAAACGTACAGCGAATTGCTCATTTTAACTAGACGTTTTGATAAGTTGCTATCGTGATATCCAAACACAATTGGTTCAGGCAGATACCGAATATCTAACAAGACAGTTTACATATTAGTTTGACAGTATTGGTAAAATGGTTGTGAACTATTTGTAACTACCCCCTGCAGCGTTTTACTTAAATACTGTTGCTGATTATG
>OY759264.1:25299349-25334349 GCA_963662155.1 Lamellibrachia columna
TCCTGAAAAAATTTAAATTGCAAAAGTTGTCCCACTTTTTAAGTCTGGGGATAAATGTACATGCAATAACTATAGACCTATTTCATTGCTACCACAATTCTCAAAACAAGTGTTAAAACTATGTAATTCTCGCTTGGTTAGTTCTATTACCAAACACTATTTGTTAAGCCCATGCCAATATCGATTTCGTCAAGATTTGTCAACATGTCATGCATTAGTAGATAAAACTGATGGAATACGCCAAACATTAGCTGCCAAAAAATATACTGTAGGTGTCTTCAATGATTTAAACAAAGCACCCGACACCGTTAATCACCAATTATTACGTAACAAAATTAATTTCTTGGTATCCGCGGAGTGGCAAATAAGTGGTTAAATAGTTATCTAGAAAACAGAAAACAATTTGTGTCCATTGAGAAATGTCAGTCTGCTGTACGCAATATATTATGTGGTGTGCCCCAAGGTTCGATTTTAGACCCCAAACTATTCGTGCTGTACGTTAATGATATGTGCAACATATCTAAGCTTGTAAAATATATCCTCTTTGCAGATGATACGTAATGTTTTTATGCAGATAAAAATATCAAAAGACTGAGTGATACAATGTTTAACTTTTGTTCTTTAAATATACACCATATTCTTGAGAGATTTAACAAGATTTAACAAGATTTGCCATCCAAGCCAAAGGCCCAGATGGCAAGTGGACAAGGAAGCCATTGGCTTATCGAGAGTCCAACAATGTTCATCTACTTATAACCCGCCCTCCTGAGATATGTGTCAACCTTGTTTTTAAACATATTCACGCTGCTAGCAGTTACACAATCTGTAGACAATTTGTTCCATTCATTTATTGTCCTCTGTGAGAACGAGTGCTTCCTGATGTCCAATCTACATTGATCCTTTACTAATTTTACCTCATGTCCTCTAGTTCTGCTATCCTTCTTGAGTGAGAAAAACATATTTCTATCAATATTTTCATACCCATTCAATATCTTAAAATCTTCAATCTTAACCTCCTTGTCTCTAGAGTTGTTAAACCACATTCTTTCAGGCGTTCTTCATAACTAAGGTCTCTCAGTTCTGGAATCATTTTAGATGCTCTCCTTTGTATGCGTTCAAGCGTATCTATATCTTTCTTACGATATGGTCTCCATGCTTGTATACAGTATTCTAAATGAGGTCTAACTATTGCTTTATAAAGAGGTATAATTAACTTTTTTCCCTTGTATGTTATGTTTCTTCTAATCAATCCAAGAATTTGATTACCCTTTGAAGCTGCAATACCACACTGCTCTGAAACTTTCATATCAGCGCTTATTGTAACTCCTAAGTCCTTTTCTTTTACAGTAGTACTCAGAACAGTATCTCCCATTTTATAGTTTACATTCAAGTTCCTATGTCCTGTATGTAGGCATTTACATTTCCCAAAATTGAACAACATCTGCCATTTCTCAGACCATTTCACTAATCTGTCTAGATCGTTTTGTAAATGTTGTTTATCACCATCAGTATTAACCTTTCTAAACAGTTTTGTGTCATCCGCAAATTTCAGTACGTTACTTGTTATACTGTCGTCCAAGTCATTGATATAAATTAAGAATAATATAGGTCCTAATACTGATCCTTGAGGTACCCCACTCAAAACCGATTTCCAATTTGAAACTTCTCCATCTACTACAACTCGTTGTCTTCTGTCAGTCAGCCATTGTTCTATCCAGTCAGTTATGCTATCCCCGATACCATGGGCTTTTAATTTAAGTAGTAATCTTTGATGTGGCACTTTGTCAAAAGCTTTCTGAAAATCTAAGTAGATAATATCTACTGGCGATCCCACGTCTATCCACTTAGTGATTTCTTCCAAAAAACATAACATATTTGTTAAGCATGACCTCGCTTTAAGGAATCCATGTTGAGATGAATTTAATAATTTATGCTTAACGAGGAATTCCACCATATGGTCTTTAATTAACCTTTCTAATAATTTACAAATCACTGACGTTAAACTCACTGGTCTGTAATTCTCTGACTTATTTCTCGAACCCTTTTTAAATAATGGTATGATGTTTGCTTCTTTCCATTCAAACGGAACAACTCCCTCTTTTAATGACAAGTTGAATACTCTTGCAAGTGGTATACTGATTTGTTCTACTGTTTCCATTAGTAATTTTGGAGGAATCCCATCCACTCCCGGTGATTTGTTATCTTTCACTGCCTTTATTTTCTTAGCTACCAATTCTGGAGTTACAACTAACGGACCTAAATAGTCAGATTTAGCCCCCTGAAATTTAGCATCAGCAACTGGTAATGAACTAATATCTTCTTTGGTAAACACTGAACTGAAGTAACCATTTAGGTCTTCCGCCATTAAAAACCCCTGTGATATTATATTTCCAGCACTGTCTTCTAGAGGTCCAACCTTGTCTTGTACGTTTTGTTTACTCCTGACATATGCATAAAAATTCTTGCTGTCATTTTTTATGTTACATGCTAGTTTTTGCTCATAGCTTCTTTTAGATTGTCTGATTTCAGTTGTAGCTGCATTAAGTGCCTCTTTGTATTTTGCATAGTCTTCGTCCTTTCTGGTACGCCTATAAACCCTCCACATAGTTTGTTTTAGCATTATTTTTCTAATAGCCTCTTTTGACAAGTGTTTCTTTCTACACCGTTTTCCTTGTTTTTGGAAGGGAACAAATTTATCGATGATACTCTCAATTTCATATTTTAGAATATTCCAACATTCAATTGCGGTCTTATTCATCAGCATGTTATTCCAATCTAGCTTTGCTAAGTATTTTCTCATATCTTTGTAGTTACCTTTGTGGAAGTTTCTCTTGTACGTTTTCTTATTTTTACTTTCTGATTTTACATTGATGTCAAAATGTATTTGATTATGGTCACTATTACCCAATGGTTCAAATATTTTTACATTGTCCACTAATTCTTTTTGTGATGACAAAACTATATCTAATACATTTTCTCCCCTGGTTGGTTCTAGTACGTGCTGAGTAAGAAAGCTATCCTGGATTAAAAATAGAAATTGTTGGTCCTCAATCCCTGTGCTCTCTAGAGAATTCCATTGTATGTGTCCATGGTTAAAATCTCCCATTATGATACATTCCCCTTTACTAACTTCCTTTATAGCGTTTTTTATTTTTGTGTTGTCCTCTTCGTTTATGTTTGGACTTCGGTAAACTAATCCAATAGTTAATTTTGAATTACCTGAAACAATTTTGCACCAAACAGCTTCATCGCAATCTGCTTCCCTTTCTAGTTTTATTTCATAAGCCTGAATAGATTCTTTAACATATAAAATAACTCCCCCGCCCCTTCTTCCTATTCGATCTTTCCTAAACATTACATATCCTGTCAGTCCTAATTCAGCATCTGTTATATCTATGTTGGCCCATGATTCAGTTATACCAATTATGTGAGGGTCAATATCTTCTACCATAATGTTTAATTCTTTTTTCTTATTTACTATGCTCCTTGCATTTAAACATACGCATCTATAACCTTTTTCAGAGATGTTTTTCGGATGATTTGATATTGGTTTATCTGTGCTAGTGGCCTCTTGTTCTGCTTGAGACACCTCTAGGTAACCCCCCTGCACTTCTAGTTTAAAGAATGTTTACTTCCAAAAATATTTGTCATTGTACCCAAGTCACTATCTACTGCTGCTGAAAGTTTGTCCGCGAATACTGCCGCCCCCTTTCCACTTAAATGAAGCCCATCCTTCATGTACATATCAGCCCTCCCAACAAAACTTCCCCATAAATCCACAAATCCAACTTCCTCTTCCCTACATAACTTCTGGACTAACATGTTAATTGCCATCCCCCGACAATTTCGATATTTGTGACCCCTCCTGCCCATTACAGGTAAAATCCCTGACAGTATTACCTGCTCAACCCGCGTCTGTTTTAGTGTTCTGACCAACTGCCTATATTTCCTAACTATGGCAGTTGTACCCTCCCTCTCTACGTTATTTGTCCCTACGTGTACTAAAACAGATCCACCCTTACACGAGCCTACGATGTTTTTTACCCTCTCAGTTATCGCCTCTATTTTGGCTCCAGGCAAGCAGACCACCACATCATCTCCCTTGTTTAAGACTCTGTCGGTCTTCCTAACTATCGAATCCCCCACAAACACCCTCGCTCTCTTCCTCACCCCCTCTATCACTGCTGCAGAATAACTCTTCCGTTCGATCCCCTCCATCCCATTCTGTCCTGACCCCTTCCCTCCTGTCTCCTTCGCTCCTGTCTCCCCCACTTCCCACTCCTTTGCTCTTGTCTCTCCCACTTCCCTCTCCTTCACTCCGGTTGTTTTCCCTCCCGTCTCCCCCACTCCCTTCTCCTTCCCTCCTGTCTCCCCCACTCCCTTCTCCTTCCCTCCTGTCTCCCCTACTCCCCTCTCCTTCGCTCCGGTTGTCTTCCCTCCCGTTCCTTTCCTTCCCGTCTCCTTACGTCCTGTCTCCCTACGACCTGTCACCTTCCCTCCTCTCAGCTTCCTCCCAGGCTGCGGTGAGCTCTCCCTAGCATCTCTTGTGTCTTTCCCCACTTTATCATCTACTGTTCCCCCACCGGAACTACTGGCACAACCCCCCTGTTCCCTTCCCACCATTGCCACAACGAGCAGCCTCAGCTCTTCCAACTCCACCTCTAGTTCCTTCATCTTCGTACATCCCCTACACTCAAAACTAAAACTATCTGCCTGGACCTCAGCCCAGGACTTCTCGCACCCAGACTTGACGAAGTCCACCCAGTTACTACAACTGCCACAAATTAAGTGCCTTGTGGCCTTTAACTGCCGTTTGCACGGCGCCATCATACAATTTAGTTTTAATTAGTTTGCAACGTTAGCCTTGAATAAGGCTGTTTTTGTGATCAAAAGAACACTTTAGTCTAATATACTTGCTAACTGCGTCTTCTATTAACCTCGCATGAGAAAAAAAACCCTGCCACCTAGCGAATACGGAGAACACTGTGTAACAAAACAACGAATTCAGTGTGTACTAATTTACGCTAAAATCCTGCTGTTAATTCCTTTTTACCGAAAAGAGAGGAAACATATGTTCAAGGAACTCCTTGGATGAGTGAAACTGCGCACCGACACATGGCTGAATATTGAAATATATGCAGTGTTTGTCTGCGGCGACAATTCTGAAGTGGCAAGCGCGTTAAACACAGCGCGTTAAACACAGGGGATCACGCCGTCGAATTTCACCGGGCAAACGCTATTCTGTGAACTGCCTTACTTGCCACGGTTCAGTGAATTCGTCGAGAGTTCATGACAGATGCAATATCAGCGAAGGCAACTATTAACCTTTGGACTGCTAAACAGTGGAGACCACGAGTCATCGGCGCATTCAATGCGCACATCATTTATGCTCCTGTTTATGCCAAGTACAACAGCGCTTGGTGACATACTCAAACATAATGATGTCAACGACACGGCAATTTTTCTAGTGCTAGATGACATTTTGAATGTGTCGTATATTACAATATATTGGTAATATGTACATTACATATGTAAAAAGAAATTGTAACAATATATTTTTATTAAAAAGAACAAAAACATATGGCATGCAAGCTTTGTTTTTTAAATGCCTAGCTCTTTGGAAATTGCCCGGATATATCGGTTCTCGTTAAAACTTGCGTCCATTCTTATAGGACGTGGTGCTTCATTTGTCACAACGATTCGCCACCATAGTCGTCTAATGTGTAATAACATATTAAAAAAATCAATCCCCACACACATCATTAAAACCTGTACTCGTAGCAGTTACCAAAGACACCGCCCATGGCTGAGGGCAACAAACACACACACGCACGCATGCACGCACGCACGCACGCACGCACGCCAAAGGATCAATAAAGCTAGCGAGCAACGTAGAGACTCAATTAAGACTGTTCCCGGATGTGGTGCATCAGGAATGTCGTCGTACGTACTGCATCCATTAGATATTATGAGAAACCCTGACCAAGTTCACAGACATCGTTGCTGCGATCAGCAGAGCAGACGTGTCACTTCAAAACTGATTGCTTATTCTGTGAGACGACATGTGTATGTGTATTATGTGGCTACAAGAGAAAGCAAGAACACACTGCTAGAACAACGCTTTACAAGACGAGATGCCTGGGCTGATCATGTTCGGACTCGGTTACTTGCTGTGCATGATCTGTCTGCAGCTGACGCTGTATATGACCAATCGTGTAGCGTAGACTTCCGCACCAGAAAAGTAGTCCCTCAAATGTTAGTGCGTGATGAAGACGTCCAGAAAAAGGTGAAAGTCGGGAGACCCAACAAATCAACAAACGCAGGCCGACCTGTCAGTGACGTATAGCTTGATGCTATATCTGCTCTTGTTCACTGTTGACACGGCACCAATGGAGGACATAGTAGAGGCACGCTGTGGAATATCATCAGTTTGCAGATGACCTACAAATATACACATCTTACCAGAAATCCACGGCTACGGCAGCTTTATGATGATCTGCAGCTACCTGTACCACCAGCGTCCAATTCCATCGGCAGACGTGGTTTTGGAACAACCGGCCCCGCACATTGGAATGCACTACCACTCTCTCTCCGTGACGCACCTTCAGTGACATTATTTAAGCGCAAACCAAAGACTCACCTCTTGCAGTGTGCATACTGTGCATAAAAATACTGTTTTTTATGGGCTATAACGATTGTCGTAGAGGACTTTACGTGCTTTTCTGCGATGACGTTTTAATTAATTAATAAATTAGTATTTTTATGGACTATGACGATTGTTTTAATTAAGTAATTTATTGTTTTAATTAATTATTTATTTATATGTTTATGGACTATTACGATTGTCGTGGATGACTTTTCTGTGATGACGTTTTAATTAAATAATTTATTTATAATCATTTTTAATGGAATTTTAGTTTGTACGCGCAGTGATTAGCGTAAGCTAGAAACCGTATCACGAAGGCCTTCGTGGTCTGGACTAATGCAATGTGTCCATCATGGTGCCCATCCAACTAAGTCATCGGTCTAATTTCTACCCATGATCGACAAGAGCTCAAGAGACACCACGTGCATCTACTCCACCTCAACGACGTCGTTCAACATGTCCAATGTCATAGTATGCCAACTGTCGTTACCTTTGACCAACTATTATGGTGGAAAGCATTATCTATCAATCTTTCCGAACCTGACGGAAGTCCATTGCGATGCATAGTGCTTAGATTGGGTGCCTTCGACATGGAGATGAGTTGTCTTGGGAACATTGGTGGCTGTATCTGCTTTGAAGGAGTTGTTAGAATTCAGTTATGCATCAAAAGCAGTGGAACACATCCTAACAGGAAAGGTCATTTCAAGAGCAGAATGTGCGCACCTCATGTTAGATTCAGTTCTGAATGTGCTTCTACACTCCAAATCCTTAGATGTCCCCCTTCCTAAGACACTCGATGATCTGCAACAGCAAGATGTTGATCCAAGAGGTGAAATGGCATTAGCAACAGATGGTGACGTCCATCAAGACTTAGATTCGGCTCGCCAGTTGTCTGATAGTTGAAGTCGGTTAATGAAGTGCCCAAAGCTGAATTTCTTGACAGATTCAAAGGTCTGCTTCATAAAAAGTGTCCTTGTTGAATGACCGCGCAGCACACCTGTGTCTACAGTACATGGATATAGTCCGGATTCTTCGGAATTTCATAAAGGCAGAGCGCATAGGAAACTGATGTCTCCATCTTGAAGCTGTATCTGAGATGCTACCCTATCTGGTTGCCTTAGGACATTCTCTGTATGCTAAGTCAGCAAGGCTTTACTTGTAATCCAAGCTGAACTTACAGAACTAACATCCTGATGTACACAACAACTTTGTTGAAGGGTTTCGTGTGGTCAGACGAAGTAATCGCACCTGGTGAGGCTTGTCAACAGACCTCATGATTGAATTACTCATGCTCAGCATGAAGACAAGCGGGGGACTGACGAGGGGAAGAGGGATGACTGAGCAGCAACGATTGACCTGGCTGCTGTCCGTGCCAGCCTGTGCAGAGATAAACAGCAAGAGCTGGCTGGAGTTAAACACAACACAAGTGAATAACATGACCAAATCGAGACAACATCGCGACACGAAAGACACGCACACCCTACTGCTGGCGCTTGCGGACCATATAGAAACAGCTTAGTCCTGCGGAACATCATGACCGGGGTCCATGCCAGCTCCACTGTCGATGTGGATTGCGCGAAGGCTATTGGCCAGAACATTATGACGTCCATGACAGATAAATCTCTCATGCAATACTCATTCAAGCGCTATGACCCAGCTGTCACACTTCAGTCAAAACCAAGCGTGCGTGTTGGCGGTGACCAGGTTCACGTGGACCCAGAGCTCCTCTTCCAGCGTCTAATTGTCGCAGCAAGATCGACTGATGACACGGAGACAATGTTTCGCTTTGAGCTATATAGCCACCCACCTGTTTGAAGATTCACTCAAGCCATCTGGTGTAGATTAACACGCGACATTGCATGGACAATTGTTGTGAGGTTCAGTATGTGTTGGATGGCTTTGTTCTATCGCATCCCTTGGCCACGTGGATTCCCCACATATCGAGAGCTATGCATGCTGTATTGTGAAAAGGGAGTTTGACCAAGCCATCATTGTCTTTGGTGGATATCACAATTCACCCACCAAGCACATGACACATACAAGCGGGAGGAAAAGCTGGAGCGGACGTAACATTCACGATGAAATGAGGATGACGGCAAAGGAGGAGGTAACTGTTCTAGTGGGGGATGTCACAGATCTGACTGTCCGCCTCTGCTTCTACGCTGATATAAATGACCATGACTTGTTCATGCACAATGAGGTAAAATCAACCACAAAGAAGAATCGTGTAAAAGACCAACTAGGCTATATGTGTGACAATATCCTTTTCATCCACGCTATATTAAGATGTGACACCACGGCTCAGTTATACGGCCTTGGAAAAGGAATATCACAAAAGAAACTTGGCTCCAGCCAGCACTTCCAGAGACAATTTGAGCAGTTTGGGAAGCATGATGCGTCAACAGAGCATATTGTAGCGACATGGGAGAGAGCGCTTGTATGCCTTTACAATGGAAAACCAGAAGACAGTCTGGATTCATGAGGTATAGAAGGTCCTGTGAGAAGGTGGCAGTCAAGAGTTCGGACATTCAGCCACAGACCTTACCTCCGACATCTGCAACAGCACGCTATCACAGCATGCGGGTGGACCTGCAAGTACAGGAGAGGATGGGTGTTAGCCACATGAGACCAGTAGATTGGGGGTGGATGATGAGCGACGGTGATTTTGTTCCCGTGATAACATACCTGCCTCCAGCACTTGATGCGCTGTTGCACGTAATCCAACGTAACTGCTCCACAGATTGCAATACGGCAAGGTTTAAATGCCGCAAGAACATCTTTGTATGTCATCCTGCATATGGTCAATGCCGGGGCTCTGGGTTCTCAAACTCGGTCTTGGGTGATCTAATCTTGATAAAATAGTGGTGGTTATAATTCACGATTTATAGATATACATGCTGGTTCTGGTTTCAACAAAGACGTGTAGTCAGAATTGTTTTGAATGTTTCAGTAATGAGCATAACATGTCACATACTTGTGATATTAATTAATACACAATAAGGCGATTTTACCTAGATTAAGCTTTTGACCTAGATTATTATATTTTGTTTTGTCCTTAAATGAATGCATGTTAAATAAATGTATGTATGTTATGCTATATATATACGATTGATGCTCATGACAGAAGCATACTTATATGCAGAGTATAATCATGTTATATGGGAGACAATACGGCGATTTACATCAGTTAAGCTTTTGGGCTAGATTCATAGAGTTATGTTTGACCTTATATCAAGGGTTCATTATAATAATAATAATGATTATTATACACAATGTTCCCCTATTAAATGTATTTGTGTTATGTTACGTATTCGAGTGATGTTCATGACAGTAGTACACTTATAAGCAGGGCATAATCATGTTGTATGGAAGACAAATTGGAAAACTCGGCGTGCATTTTTTTTTATACCAGCAAGTATGTGTGTGTGTGTGTGTGTGTGTGTGTGTGTGTGTGTGTGTGTGTGTGTGTGTTTGTGTGTGTGTGTGTTTGTGTGTGTGTGTGTGTGTGTGTGTGTGTGTGTGTGTGTGTGTGTGTGTGTGGTGTGTGTGTGTTTGTGTGTGTGTGTGTGTGTGTGTGTGTGTGTGTGTTTGTGTGTGTGTGTGTGTGTGTGTGTTTGTTTGTGTGTGTGTGTGTGTGTGTGTTTGTGTGTGTGTGTGTGTGTGTGTGTGTGTGTGTTTGTGTGTGTGTGTGTGTGTGTGTGTGTGTGTGTTTGTGTGTGTGTGTGTGTGTGTGTGTGTTTGTGTGTGTGTGTGTGTGTGTGTGTGTGTGTGTGTGTGTGTGTGTGTGTGTGTGTGTGTGTGTGTGTGTGTATAATTTTGTTTTCTGAATATATGTGCGTATTTACGAACACGCATTTGAACAGTTTAGTGTTTACAGAAACATTATCTTGCTCATTCTTTGTCCCGTAAGTAAAATCATGACGAAATCGCGCAGAAAAAGCTACTGAGGGGCCCCCAACATTTGGATAATGTTGACAATGTTCCCCAATTTTAGAGCTGTATACTTCTGCTATGTCATCAAGGATATATTGCGGCTTTCAAAACTTCAAAAATTGCTTATGTTGCAATTTGTTCCAGTATGACCCTATTTGGCCATAACAGTCCTGGACTATTACGCAGTGGAGGCCGGTGACTGTACTACGACTGTTAAATATAGGGACCATTTAAACATTTGAAATAAAAACTAGCTTTTTTTCTAAATACTGACTGGCATCAATATTTTTTTGCAATTGGTTTTGTTAATAAAACGTAACCCGACTGCCCGTTCCGGTCGCAGGTATGTTACCCTAACCAGGTTGCTTCCTAAATAACTGTGGATCTACCCAATGTATTTTGTATATTATTTTGGGGTTTGTTTATGTACGTAAATGTGTCCGCTGAAAACTCACGAATTTAGCCCTTTGTGTAGCTTCATAATGTTGTCATGTGATCGGCGAGAGGATGAAAGTCACGCCCATTATCAGCCTTGACCCCATGAAGTGTTTACCATTTTGGATACCCACTATTTTTAGCCTTACCTGATCTAACGACGAAGTTCAATTCTTTCGATGGTTTGAACAAAAATACGCACTTTTTTCAACCGACTGCGGACATTACTTAAACTATTCACACACTACATAGATATCAACGAACCGGATTCGCGAAAATTTAAATCAGTTGAGGGTGGAGTTCACCTTTTAAGACACGGCCGCGGCCTAGTGTCAATACGCCGTGGCGTCAACCTTTTACGTTTACTGAAAAACTACAATGTGTTTTTGATGATTTATTGAAACTGTACGCTGGCAGGCCTGCGCCGTCGCGGTGTTTGCAGTGGAAGTAGATCACTGCCTACAGCACGCCAATGGGGTAAATTATGACTGCTCAACTAACAGTTGCTGCGGCTGGCATTTGTAGAATTCAGCCGCGACCATAGACATAAATATAACACCCGTTAGCCGCGACCCATAAAGTACGTCACGCTCTGGGGATGGGGTGGGGGGGGGTGTCCGTGTATGCGCTATGGAACGTTACATAGGGTGGAGTGTGTCTTGGTGATCACTACGTTCGTTATTAAAACAGTTTTTTGCTTGTCTAACTGTCGATATCAGACGTATAGTGTTGATTGCTATAGTTAGTGGTAGTGAGGTAGAATGACTACTTCTGAAGCCATATTGCCCGTCTGACAGCATGTGTTGTGTTTCAATGAAAAATGCTAGCCTATTGTTGAATATTTTTTTCAAATATTTCTGAAAATTGGAATAAAAGAGATTTAGGTATATAATTACAAAATTGAAAACGATCACCTGACAGGAATTAGTTTTGCCAATTTCATATAATTTGGAAATAATCCGCAGATCAATGATCTATTAAAAATGTGGGTTAGTGGTTTTATAATTTGCAGTACTACATGTTTAACTGTGTTCACGATGATTTCATCGTGTCCGTATGAAGTCTTACTTTTGCACCCAGATACAATGTCAAGTACTTCTTGCTCAGTAAAACGATGAAAACGATGCCGTCCTACGCACAACCGATGTTTTCAATTGCCCAATTGACAAGGCTGCCTCTGTTGACTAATTTGTTGCGTCTTGAAACCACCGATTTTTAAGATAATGTTCTAACTCATATTCGCACTCCAGCGGAGCGAGATAATTCGTATTTATTACCTCACCTCGATACACGGACAAGGGTAAGCGCACAGCGAATTACTAATGTTAACTACACGTTTTGAGAATTTGTTATCATGGTGTTCTAACGAAATTAGTTCAGACTGTGTATGGTAGAGATACAAAGGAAGAATAAGTAGCAGTAATAATAAAGTTGTAACTTTAGAAACATGTTAATATTGTTGGATGTGGCCCTGTGCATGTTAGAGATAGAAAGGTAGAATAAATAGCAGTAATAATAAAGTTGTCACTTTAGAAACATGTTAATATTATTGGATGTGGCCTTGCGTAAGGTAGAGATACAAAGGAAGAATAAATAGCAGTAATAATAAAGTTGTCACTTTAGTAGAAACATGTTAATATTGTTAGATGTGGCCCTGCGTAAGGTAGATATACAAAGGAAGAATAAATAGCAGTACTAATAAAGTTGTCACTTTAGAAACATGATAATATTGTTGGATGTGGCCCTGCGTAAGGTAGAGATACAAAGGAAAAATAAATAGCAGTAATAATAAAGTTGTCACTTTAGAAACATGTTAATATTGTTGGATGTGACCTTGCGTATGGTAGAGATATAAAGGAAGAATACATAGCAGTAATAATAAAGTTCTCACTTTACAAACATGTTAATATTGTTGGATGTGGCCCTGTGTATGCTAGAGATACAAAGGAAGAATAAATAGCAGTAATAATAAAGTTGTCACTTTATAAACATGTTAATATTGTTGGATGTGGCCCTGCGTAAGGTAGAGATACAAAGGATGAATAAATAGCAGTAATAATAAAGTTGTCACTTTAGAAACATGTTAATATTGTTGGATGTGGCCCTGTGTATGGTAGAGATATAAAGGAAGAATACATAGCAGTAATAATAAAGTTCTCACTTTACAAACATGTTAATATTGTTGGATGTGGCCCTGTGTATGGTAGAGATATAAAGGAAGAATAAATAGCAGAACTAATAAAGTTATCACTTTAGAAACATGTTAATATTGCTGGATGTGGCCCTGAGTATGGTAGAGATATAAAGGAAGAATACATAGCAGTAATAATAAAGTTCTCACTTTACTAACATGTTAATATTGTTGGATGTGGCTCTGTGTATGGTAGAGATATAAAGGAAGAATACATAGCAGTAATAATAAAGTTCTCACTTTACAAACATGTTAATATTGTTGGATGTGGCTCTGTGTATGGTAGAGATACAAAGGAAGAATACATAGCAGTAATAATAAAGTTCTCACTTTACTAACATGTTAATACTGTTGGATGTGGCCCTGTGTATGGTAGAGATACAAAGGAAGAATAAATAGCAGTAATAATAAAGTTGTCACTTTAGAAACATGTTAATATTGTTGGATGTGGCCCTGTGTATGGTAGAGATATAAAGGAAGAATACATAACAGTAATAATAAAGTTCTCACTTTACTAACATGTTAATATTGTTGGATGTGGCTCTGTGTATGGTAGAGATACAAAGGAAGAATACATAGCAGTAATAATAACGTTCTCACTTTACAAACATGTTAATATTGTTGGATGTGGCCCTGTGTATGGTAGAGATATAAAGGAAGAATACATAGCAGTAATAATAAAGTTCTCACTTTACTAACATGTTAATATTGTTGGATGTGGCTCTGTGTATGGTAGAGATATAAAGGAAGAATAAATAGCAGTAATAATAACGTTCTCACTTTACAAACATGATAATATTGTTGGATGTGGCTCTGTGTATGGTAGAGATATAAAGGAAGAATACATAACAGTAATAATAAAGTTCTCACTTTACTAACATGTTAATATTGTTGGATGTGGCCCTGTGTATGGTAGAGATACAAAGGAAGAATAAATAGCAGTAATAATAAAGTTGCCACTTTAGAAACATGTTAATATTGTTGGATGTGGCCCTGTGTATGGTAGAGATATAAAGGAAGAATACATAGCAGTAATAATAAAGTTCTCACTTTACTAACACGTTAATATTGTTGGATGTGGCTCTGTGTATGGTAGAGATATAAAGGAAGAATACATAGCAGTAATAATAACGTTCTCACTTTACAAACATGATAATATTGTTGGATGTGGCTCTGTGTATGGTAGAGATATAAAGGAAGAATACATAACAGTAATAATAAAGTTCTCACTTTACTAACATGTTAATATTGTTGGATGTGGCCCTGTGTATGGTAGAGATACAAAGGAAGAATAAATAGCAGTAATAATAAAGTTGCCACTTTAGAAACATGTTAATATTGTTGGATGTGGCTCTGTGTATGCTAAAGATACAAAGGAAGAATAAATAGCAGTAATAATAAAGTTGCCACTGTACAAACATGTTAATATTGTTGGATGTGGCCCTGTGTATTGTAGAGATATAAAGGAAGAATATATAGCAGTAATAATAAAGTTCTCACTTTACAAACATGTTAATATTGTTGGATGTGGCCCTGTGTATGGTAGAGATACAAAGGAAGAATAAATAGCAGTAATAATAAAGTTGCCACTTTACAAACATGTTAATATTGTTGGATGTGGCTCTGTGTATGCTAAAGATACAAAGGAAGAATAAATAGCAGTAATAATAAAGTTGTCACTTTAGAAACATGTTAATATTGCTGGATGTGGCCCTGTGTATGGTAGATATATAACGGAAGAATATATAGCAGTAATAATAAAGTTCTCACTTTACAAACATGTTAATATTGTTGGATGTGGCCTTGTGTATGGTAGAGATACAATAGAAGAATAAATAGCAGTAATAATACAGTTGTCACTTTAGAAACATGTTTATATTGTTGGATGTGGCCCTGCGTAAGGTAGAGATACAAAGGAAAAATAAATAGCAGTAATAATAAAGTTGCCACTTTACAAACATGTTAATATTGTTGGATGTGGCCATGTGTATGGTAGATATATAAAGGAAGAATAAATAGCAGTAATAATAAAGTTGTCACTTTAGAAACATGTTAATATTGTTGGGCGTGGCCCTGTGTATGTTAGAGATACAGAGGAAGAATAAATAGCAGTAATAATAAAGTTGTCACTTTAGGAACATGTTAATATTGTTGGATGTGGCCCTGTGTATGGTAGAGATACAAAGGAAGAATAAATAGCAGTAATAATAAAGTTGTCACTTTATAAACATGTTAATATTGTTGGATGTGGCCCTGCATAAGGTAGAGATACAAAGGAAGAATAAATAGCAGTAATAATAAAGTTGTCACTTTAGAAACATGTTAATATTGTTGGATGTGGCCCTGCATAAGGTAGAGATACAAAGGAAGAATAAATAGCAGTAATAATAAAGTTGTCACTTTAGAAACATGTTAATATTGTTGGATGTGGCCCTGTGTATGGTAGATATATAAAGGAAGAATAAATAGCAGTAATAATAAAGTTGTCACTTTAGAAACATGTTAATATTGTTGGGCGTGACCCTGTGTATGGTAGAGATACAAAGGAAGAATAAATAGCAGTAATAATAAAGTTGTCACTTTAGAAACATGTTAATATTGTTGGATGTGGCCCTGCATAAGGTAGAGATACAAAGGAAGAATAAATAGCAGTAATAATAAAGTTGTCACTTTAGAAACATGTTAATATTGTTGGATGTGGACTTGCATATGGTAGAGATACAAAGGAAGAATAAATAGCAGTAATAATAAAGTTGTCACTTTAGAAACATGTTAATATTGTTGGATGTGGCCCTGTGTATGGTAGAGATATTAAGGAAGAATAAATAGCAGTAATAATAAAGTTGTCACTTTAGAAACATGTTAGTATTGTTGGATGTGGGTTATGTTTCATGCAACTCTTCACAGGACCCACCGGAACGTCCCGACTCACGCAGCTTCAGATATGTCGACCGAGGAGATCACGGAGACACGTAACGATGTGGACTCGGGAAGTCACGGAGACACGTAACGGCCGCACAAGCGTGCACCGTGTCGGGCCGTTGGTCGGACTGTCCATCGTTATGTTGTGGGGCGCTGTAGTCACCTTTATCATTACGGTGGTTGCCATGGCGACTCACACCTGGGCCGCTGATGAAGACATTAGTCTAGGATTGTGGAAGATGTGTCTCGGTTCCATCTGCGTCTGACATCTGAGTTACCTACATCCTACCATTCAGGTAAGCATCATTAACCATATCGGATAGCCTGGGAGCAAATTAAGGTTTAATTAGTGCACCTGCGAAGTGCACTCACATCATTATATACTTCCCTCTGGGGTGAACTGGGGGGGGGGGGGAGATGTCCAGGGGGAAGATACCCTGCCACACCGGCTTGTGCGCCGTTATGTTGTGGGGCTCTGTAGTTGCCTTAGTCGTCACGGCGGTTGCCATGACGACTCCGCATTGGCTCAAGTGAAGAATCTTTCATTATGGATTGTGGCAAGTTTATATCGGTTCCATTTGCGGGAGGTTAACTCGCCTATCAGGTAAGCATCACTAGCCGTAGCGGAGGGATCAACTAGCTAATCGTCGGTGCAAATGGCGTATTAATAAATTAGTAAATATATATTTGTATCTCCCTTACAAATATAACATAGTCTTTCTATGTGTGGCGCAGTGGCTCTGCGTTCAGAGGGTCTGACTCTCAACCGAGGGGACGGGGGGTTGTGTCCACAATGCTGGTGTTTCGAAATGATGCAATTTCGTTCACCCCACATTGCCTGTGACTTTCGGTTCTGACAATTCTGCTAACTACCTCACACGAGGACTCGATTGAATGAATTATATGATTACCCAAAACTGTCGCTAGTGTTAGCGATTAAACTAATATATATAATTATCATTAAAACGACAAATTATAATAGTAGTATTATTGTATATGTTTATCATGATATTGGACTTACATAGAATATTAACATATGAAAGAAAACTACTACTTAATAAGTTGCGTCGCATGCGTGTGGGACAGTGGATGGTATGTTCAGTTTGTCGACGCTTGTCGAAATTTTTTTTTTCAATCACTGACTGCTGCCGTTGAACATATTGTACTACGGCTATTGTCATATAGGGTTTACCTTGGTTTGATTTGTATATATTGTAAAGAGTTACAATAAATTTGATTTGATTTGATTTGATCACGAGTCTGACGCATGGACGAAGACAACGACCTTATTCTCAGACTATTAATGAACGTCGAGACTTTCACGGGTCAGGTGCAATGCATGGACGCAGACAAGTCAAAGTCTCGGACTATTTGTGGGACTAAACGGTTCGAATTTTAGATCCGCGATTACCCAGGCGTAAGCGAAGTAGTCTCCGACAATAACACATTTTAAATTTGGCTGCAGTTGTTTTTATGCGATATCAAAACAGACGTGCCATAAGAAGAAACAGGATTTTCCGTGACCGAACCCATCCTTTGGATAAAATCTACAAGAAATTTCGATTTCACCGACATGTGATTGTTCAGCTAATTGGCGAGGTGAGAAACTATATAGAACACCAACTCGATCGGAAGGGATCCCTCACTTCTGTTTTACAGGTGCCAGTTACTCTTCGATTTTATGCAGCGGGCACGTAACAGAATGTTGCGGGAGACTTAATAGGCGTGGAGCAGTCGACAGTTTGTCGAACAGTTTTAAGAGTCACAAATGCGTTGAAATTTTTTTGGATGAGACGCTTTCCGAATGTTATTGGATGCGTCGATGGAATCTATGTCCGCATCCCGGCGCCATATGAACATTTGTAAACCGAAAACATTATCAGTGGTTGAAATAAAGTACATCATTCCGGCAGAGACTGTGAAACTATTCAGTCATTGCATCAACCTCATTTGATGTTGCTTGTTTCAGGCTGGTTCAAAGCGGTTCAGGCGTTAGTGTGTCTGTCCCTGATAGCTCAATAGGCGCAGTCCTGCTGGCGCTTCTGTACACGTGCGTCCACTCCGTCAGTAAAAGTCTCGTTCTGCGGCTGTTCTTCGTGGCTGCGGTGCTACAAGGTGACACACATGTGTGTGTGTGTGTGTGTGTGTGTGTGTGTGTGTGTGTGTGTGTGTGTGTGTGTGTGTGCGTGCGTGCGTGCGTGCGTGCGTGCGTGCGTGCGTGCGTGCGTGCGTGCGTGCGTGCGTGCGTGCGTGCGTGCGCGCGCGCGTGCGTGTGTACATCTGCGTTTCTATGTATAATCGTATTAATTATGCACAATGTCAATGTCACTTTGTTTGTCTTTCAGCACTGTTTATGCTCGGAGGCTTCGCCTGGTTTTCCGCCAAGATAAAGCATCATTTGGCCTACTGGTTCTACCTCGCCGTGGTTGCCTTCATCCTCCATGTTGTTGTCGCTATAGTAGGCGGCCTACAGATGAACAAAACCACTGGCTGATGGACAAGAGACAACTAATGTTTCTTTAATCCGGAACAAGACAATGTTATTATCGATCAAGTTATTGCTGCGATCTTAGTTGTCTTCGAGAAAATTATCCGAGTGCCAGCTCAAGCCTAGTGGGAGGCACTCAATGCATTACCGGTGAAAGGTACGTTCTTACATAACGCGGTATCCAGTCGTTAGGACTGCTCAAAGCGCTTTACACCTGGCAGACCTGTTCATTCCAACGATTTCTCTAGGAAGCATTCAACCACACTCTAATAATAACGGCACAAAGAATATTCCTTCATACGTCCACCTCTGTATGTAGCCAGGTACTCATTTATACAGTTCAGTGGATATGGAAATGTAGGTAAATGGAATTGCCAAAGTTTCGAAATAAGAGGATTCGAACCCGGGTTCTCTCTATTGAAAGTCTGATGTTCTAACCGATGCGCCACCTCGCCCAATTAGCATAGCATCCTTGAAAAGGTTTTGACCCCTTATACAAATGTTATGTCAAAAGTATGCCGTGTTCAAGCTGAGAGGTTTGCTATATATGCCCACTACTGCGTCCACGTGGAATAGCACCCTTGAGTACGTTTTGATCTTGATAGTCCAGCAGCCGAGGGGGGTAACCCCTTTTTGCCTTATATTGTTTTTTTCTTTGCTGATTATTCATCTCTAGCATGTGTTTAATGACATCTAGGGGGTGTGGAGTTCTCATCCTTGAGAATTTTGAAAGAAATGAAAACATCCAAAATGGCCGCCAAAATCATCTTTTTATCATATCTTCGCAACCAGACAAGATACAGACATTATTGAAATGTTATTTTATTTGTTTCCAGACATGAGGAATTCGATTCCACCATAATTGATATTAAAGTGTAAAGAGAACAAGATGGCGGCCTAAAAATGGTTGTCTACTATGCACATTGTCACATATTTTCAACCAGGTAACGTACACACACGATTAAAACGTCTTTTTACATGTTCTCAGACATAAGAAATATCATAGTACCATCATTTCATTTGTTATATGTAAAGAACGCAATGAAAATTGTTGTAAAATTGCGACAAACAGTATATTTCGAGTTCTCGGCAAGCCTTACCCAATTCCGTGGCAACACAGTAATGTATAGTTTTTCTACAAGGCTTTGGGTGGATTGTCTCATCAAGCCCGTCTTCGTGATTCTCAAATACATTCGAGCAGAGCTTCCACAGTGAAGGATACGGTCCCTTTGTTCTTTGCCGCAGGGCATGTCCACTATGCCCGGTACGCACTCTACTATCTACGTACTATGGAAGGCTTGCCCGATGGCATACGTGCGTAATTCATCAACGGACAGCACACGATGCACCACAACGCTGGTCTGTTCAATGGCATTTGGAGTGACATGACCATTGAAACTACCTTCATGAGGTATGGTCATGGACAGAGTGGGATAATTGGAATAACTCTAGAACCGGAAACTCTGAAAACCTGGGCTTACAGCTTGCAAACCTGCCGTGGCATCATCGACGACTTGAACGAGATGAGAGATAACGAACGACCATCTGCCCAAACTTCGCACAAAGAAGAAACAGCCGCAAGAATTAAAGGAGACGATCAAGACAGGAAAGCTCTACGCGATAAATTGGAACTTTGCATAGATCGACTTGACCCAGAGCAACATCCAGATGGGCTGATGATCATTGTCACTGAGCAAGTTGTGAATCACTCCTCGGTCAATGTCGACAAGGCGCAATTGCTGGGAATAACACAGATGGAGTCTTTTGAGCGCAGTTGGTCTGGTGGATTTCATGATTCCATACCAAAAATTGTGACCACCATGGCTTTTTCCAGGAAACACATTAAAGTATGAGATGCTAAAGTGTTTGACACGGAAACCATCTATGCAAGAGCCATGGGCTTGCAGTTTAGCGCACGCGATCTTGACACAACCACGCTAATTGGTCATGAACTATCAATTATCCCTACGTCTATGTTCGATGAAAATGGAAATATGAGGGATGCCAAAACGAAATTCAATCTCAAGAATGCGCTTAAGGTGGAAGTGTCAAGACGGCTGGCTGAACAAGATGTGCAGGCAACGTTCCTCGATGGGTGCGCTGTCCTCTGGGTAGTGCCTTGGCCAACATCTGGCAATATACACGACTATCTTGTCCGGTTCCGCAGTTACCTACACGGTCACTTGGTGAAAAGTGACGTCTATCTGGTGTTCGACAGATACATTGAGGGCAGTGCTAAGGAGGCAACCCGACGCGGCAGGGACAAAGGAGCAAGCAGGGTCAACACATTACGTTGCACAGCTCGCCTGCCATCACAAAAGGTGGTCCTAACCGTCATCACAGACAAAAATCAACTGATTGCTCTCATCGTCGAGGATTTGGTTTCGCACAAGACTGACTTTCAAAAGCATAAACTAGTCGTCACTGGCAGAGACCCGGTTCCTGTAGAAATCGCAAATAGTTTTGTAAACAAACGTGTAAACATAGACGTGGCTACAACGCAGGAGGAGGGAGACACTCTGATTGTGCAACAAGTTTCACGTGTAGAGGATGGTACCGTCCTGGTCTTTGCAGATGACACCGACATCTTTCTTCTCTTGTTGTATTTCTGTCACTAGGGCAGTATATCCTGCACAGTTCTAATGGTTTCGCCAATTCAAGGACGAAGTGTCCTAGATATCAACGCAGCTGCAGAAGAGCACAGCTCCATCGTCCAAGATCTACTAGCTGCTCACGGTCTCACAGGTTGTGATAGAGTGGCGGCATACTTTGGCGTTGGCAAGGTTGCAGCTCTGAAAGTTCTGAGACATGGCCAATGTAAATGGTGTTATGACTTTCCGGGCGTTGGACTGCGGAACGTTGGATGGGCGAGTATCGCCGTCTGGCGATTGCAACTATTATTATATGTATGGTCTTCTCACCTTTTGTGAGCTGCGTGAATTTATTAAATTAGAAAGGCCCACGGAGGTTAGTAATTGTACTGTTTAGGTGTTAGGTGTTGTTAATAGTCCTTTTTTGATGTCTCGCACTTTGTGTTTTGCGAATGTAATTATATTGTGTTATTCCGGTAATATATTCAGTTTTACGGAGACTACTCATCCTGCGAAATTAGTTCTTCCGTTGATGTCTTCGAAATAAAGTCTTCAGTTCATTACACACAAGCTCCTGACTGGCTGATTACCACGGGTGCGCTCAATTCGTTTCTACCTGGAGCTGCCCGCGGTTACAGTAACACTCTTAAAATCATACGGTAGGGCAGCTATTCAGGTAGCGAGCTGCCGACCGTCACATAAAACTCCGTGCTAATAATAACCACCAGGCTACCGATTGTTGATGGCTTGGTGTGCTTCAGTGCGCGTTGATGTGCTTTATTTGTAAGCATACTATGTTTCACATTTGGTTGTGAATGTTTGCGATTATGCGATAATGTGCTTTATTTGTAAGCATACTATGTTTCACGTCAGGTTGTGAATGTTTGCGATTATGATATAGATTGTTTCACTCGTGTGGCTTAAATTTGCATGGCTTGCAAAATGGCAAAGAAAATAATTTCTCCAAACCCTGATGATGAAAGCTCGCGAGAAAGAAAACTCACAGAAAAGGGTCTCACGTATCAAATTCAGCAGGCAGAAGTATCGTTACAGCGATTCATGTCTTCGTGAAGGCGACAGGCCAGTCACGTGGAACGACTGATGTGTGATTCTGATGATATTGATTGCATTCGGAAGAAACGCGATAACCTCTATGTGCTCTTCAATTCGACTTGTAGCGCGACAGATGATTACAGTCGTATGGTTTCGGAGGAAGTTAGAAAACCATTCCAAGTAAAAATTTAAGTAATCGATGTCGATCACCAGAAACGTTCGACGCGCATTTCGGCGCGCATACAAGACATTATGTTCGAAACCAAATCAAGTACTACTTCGAGGAAAAGTTGCCAAGTCGGACGTCGCGCAATTCCAAATCGTGACGCACTTCCAATCCAAAGTCTCCAACAGCAGCAAGATGGCAGAGGCTGCTGCTGAAGCAGCCGCCTTGAAAGAAAAACTGAAATTTCTCGAAATAGAATCTCATCAGAGACACGAGTTAGAAAAAAACTCAAACAATGAAACATATCAAAATGGCTGAATCTCGCATAGAAGCCATTTCAAAGTTCGAAGCGATGTCTAACCATCCCGACATCCCACTTGACTTGACCATATGGGAAACACGATCACATGAAAGAGTTCATTTCCACTCAACCTTTGAATCCACAAAGTGATGAGTTCATTCCTGTGCGAACAGTGCCAGATACTATGAAATCGAACATTGTGAATACTCAGCTACCCCAACCGAACTCCACTGACAACCCCCATACATACCAAGGGACACTTTCTGATCAGCTTCTACTTAGCCGTTTGCCAGCCCCCGAGCCTGGTGTCTTCTCGAGAGATCCACTTCACTATCCCAGCTGGAAGAGTGCCTTTCACGCATTGACTGTGAGTAGAGTATTTCTGCCAAGTGAAAGGATACACTACATCAAACGAATACATGGCTGGCACTGCGAAGGAAACAGTTGAAAGCTACTTTCTGTTGATGACCGATGATGCATACGAAGATGCGAAACTATTGTTGGATGAACGATTTGGCGATCCATTTTTGATTACAAATGCATTTCGTGATAAGTTGGACAGGTGGCCAAAGATAGCTTCTCGCGACGGAACTGCTCTGTGCAAGTTTGCTGACTTTCTGAAGTAGTGTACGACTGCTATGGGGTACATCTGATATCGCCTGCGATCCCATCACTTCCTTACAATCACTGCGTGGAAGTGCTGATGCTGATGCCAGCAAGAAAAGAGAAGATCGGAAAAAATCTCAAGCATCAAGTTCGTTCTCTGAAGACGGAAAGATTAAGACGCTTGACAAAGACACTCGCAGTAAATGTACCCTTTGTCAGGGAAACCACCCCCTGGACAATTGCGAAACCTCTACAAGAAAGGAAGACAGGGTCTGTGGTTCGGGTGCATGGAACCAGGCCACCGTTCCAAAGAATGCAAATGCGTAAGAGTTGCAAGACGTGTGCGAAAAGACACCCTTCGTCTTTGCATGGTGACATCAGACGGGATGCACGGGAAATGACTATAACAAGTACGCAGACCAGCATTTGTCATTGCAACAGCAATGATCGTTCCTGTATGGGTGTCACACTCAGGTAGACCTGACTATGAAAGACTTGTGTATGCACTGCTTGATACACAGTCTGACACTACTTTCATTCTAAACGATACGTGCGCTGCCTTGGGTGTTGACGGGACTCCTGTGCAACTCCCACTCTCGACGATGTCTGCTTCAAATCAGATTATCCAAAGCAGTAGAATTAATGGTCTACACGTTCGTGCGTACAATGGTGACTCTACCATTGCACTCCCTCCGACATACACACGGGATATTATGCCCACTAATCGTGAACACATTCCGACACCTTCTGTGGTACAGAGGTGGCCTCTCTTGCACAGCGTATCAAACAAACTGATACCGCTGAATGAATGTGAGGTGGGGCTTCTCATCGGATATGACTGCGCTAATGCCCTAGTTCCTAGAGAGGTCATACCTCCAGTTGATGGAGGACCTTATGCTCAGAGGACGGACCTTGGATGGGGATTTATAGGCGTGACCGACACAACACATGATGAAACTGGTGATATTGATGCGATTGGTGTAAGCCATAGGATCTTGGTGCATCGCGTTCCCTCTTCAGTGTCTACATGCGACAACCAGGAAGTGATATTGTCATGTAAAACTATGATTAAGGAGCTTATTAACCCAACTCAAATAGCCAACATGATGGAATTGGATGTTAAAGATGAAAATACAGAACTGACCTCATTGTCTTGTGAAAATCAGATGTTCATCGCTAAACTCAAGGATGGGATCCACAAGGATGTTGATGGTCATTACGAAACGTGACTCAAGCCCATGCCTTCCGAACAATAAGGCTAATGCATTTCGCCGGTTGCAGCATCTAAAGAAGCGCCTGCAAAGAAAAATGTGGACGCGTTGGAAAAAGGAATTCCTGCAAACTCTTGAACTGCGAAGAAAGTGGGTACAACTTACCTCGCAACCAATGGAAGCTTGCGAGAGTTGAGAAAACGTTTAGTAGCAAGGACAATAAAGTACGATCAGTTCGGCTTGCCATAGCTGATCATTCGCTGGACGAAAAAGGGAAGCGAACCAGACCCATCTCGTTCTTCGAACGTCCCATTCACAAGTTGGTTCTGTTGCTGGAAAAGGAGTGAAGCAGATCAATCAATTGACCCTCTTTTATCCAAACTTTCGTATTGTTTTTAGACCTATAAAATGTCAATGCCATTTTGGGGAGCCATCTAAATGGTGTTATGACTTTCCGGGCGTTGGACTGCGGAACGTTGGATGGGCGAGTGTCGCCGTCTGGCGATTGTAACTTTTATTATATGTATGGTCTTCTCCCTGCGCGGACGACCAGGCGCAGGAGATGGACAGCTATTTGTATTCACCTTTTGTGAACTGCGTGAATTTATTGTATTAAAAAGCCCCAAGGTGGTTAGTAATTGTACTGTTTTAGTCGCGTTGTATGTGTTCTTCTGGAATTATCAACTAGGTGTTGTTAATAGTCCTTTTTTGATGTCTCGCACTTTTTGTTTTCCGAATGTAATTGTATTGTGTTATTCCGATTATATATTAAGTTTTACGGAGACTACTCATCCTGCGAAATTAGTTCTTCCGTTGATGTCTTCGAAATAAAGTCTTCAGTTCATTACACACAAACTCCTTGTTACCACGGGTGGGCTCAATTCGTTTCTACCTGGAGCTGTCCGCGGTTACAGTAACACTCTTAGAATCATACGGTAGGGCAGCTATTCAGCTAGCGAGCTGCCGACCGTCACAGCCAACGTTCTCTCAACTTACTGGAAAACACAGGCGGACCACCGTTTTCGGAAGTAGTGGACCAGGCCACACACTTCATGTTGGTCTGCTATAGTCAGCAAAGATGTTATTCGATGACGGAAGCACGCCAACAAATGTGGTTTTCTAAAGTAAGCAGAAGCAAGGCTTCCGTACCAAAGTTGTGTTCATGACCACCCACAAGTGAAGCGTTCGAACAAAATGTAGCCAGAGCCCATCTGCAAGTAGCAATTTGGCTTCATGCTTTGGATCTCAACCCACCTGTACTAGACCCTACATCTTACGGTTGGTCACAGGAGGAGGGGAGTACTGCGCTAAGTCCAACTACTGTTCCCCCAGACACCTCATTAACCCCAACTGGGTTGCTAAAGCTGATCAAGTGCTCATATCAGAATGAAATGCCATGAAGCATGAACAAGTGCAGCTGCAATAGCTCTGACATGGCATGCACACCATTTAGTGCATGCCAGGGTGGACAGGCCTGCCAAAATGAGAGTACGTTGCAAGTCCTACACGATGAAGAAGAAGAGGGCTGTTGCTTAGAAAGGTAAGAATTTTACGAAATGCTGATCTTATGTAATTATCCTCATATGAAAAATTTATTTTGTCATGTTCTTTGTTTTTTGTTTTTGTTTTTTGTTCCCGGAACATAAAATTTAGTCTTTTTTTGCATAGTCGGCAACCATTTGTAGCATATTTATGGTCGCCATCTTGCTTTCTTTAAATTTTTTCATATTAATTATGGTGGAATCGAATTCCTCATGCCTGGAAACAAATAAAATAACATTTCATTGTATGTACCTTGTCTGGTTGCGAAGATATGATAACAAGTTGATTTTGGCGGCCATTTTGGATTGTTTAAGTTTAAAAAAAAGCTCAATGGTGAGAACTACACACCCCTAGATGTCATTATATACATGCTAGAGATGAATATTGAACAAATAAAAAACTATTAAAGGCAAAAAGGGGCTATGTAAAAAAATGCCCTTTGGCTGCCGGACTATGATCATTTAAACAAATGTTAGACTTATGTAAAAAAAATTCCATGTTCAAGCTGAGAGGTTTGCAGTATATACCCACTACCTTGGACAGAAGTCACATTCCACAAGTTAGACAAAACTATACCCATTTTAATTTGATGGAGCAAAACCATATTTAATTTAACGTGTCAAATATATATTGTTCCATGATATACGATATAGATTAATTAACTAACACTACGATTTTGTTCCACAAAAAATCCTCCCCACATCACAGTTGTCAAACATAAATCCTTAATTACAAAGTCAATGCGATGTAATACACCAGACACGTTCCGTGTGTTAACGTGCGCTAAATACACAACATATAAACGTGGAGTTTGTCTCGCGGACGATGGACATTGAGTGCCCTTCCCGGGGACTGAAGCATGTCGTCGTCCTGAGCGATATAGACGTATAGTGGGAATGTTCTAAAATTGCCTGGTACGAATAGCTAATGCTTGACAATAAAAAACACTGAACATGTATAATTGAAATATATTCTCAAACGAGCAAATTGAACATACTTCCTTGACACAATTCGATTAAGTATAGTAACTGCAGCTTCTTTAACAAATGGGACACTGTCTTACAATAAAAAAAAACAGCGATGGAGACCATGACGGGAAACACTCGTTTTGCGCAAATGATGACACAAGGGAGACAGTGGGGGAGCAGCTGGTGTGTAAATTATGACTGCCATCTCCATCTCGACGTTATCTATACTTATTTCATATATATATATATATATATATATATATATATATATATATATATATATATATATATATATATATATATATATATATATATATATATATATATATATATATATATATATATATATATATATATATATATATATATATATATATATATATATATATATATATATATATATATATATACCCGCCCGGGTATATATATATATATACCCGGGCCCGCCCGCGGGCGGGCGGGCGGGCGGGCGGGCGGGCGGGCGGGCGGGCGGGCGGGCGGGCGGGCGGGCGGGCGGGCGGGCGGGCGGGCGGGCGGGCGGGCGGGCGGGCGGGCGGGCGGGCGGGCGGGCGGGCGGGCGGGCGGGCGGGCGGGCGGGCGGGCGGGCGGGCGGGCGGGCGGGCGGGCGGGCGGGCGGGCGGGCGGGCGGGCGGGCGGGCGGGCGGGCGGGCGGGCGGGCGGGCGGGCGGGCGGGCGGGCGGGCGACGAGGACATACTATGTGCGAGCGGGTGTATATCAGTTGAGTTGGGGATCAGGGTGCCTGTGTGTGGTGTGCTTCTGTGTGTATGGTATATGTGCGTGGAGTGTGCGTTATTGGGCGATCGAGTGAGTGCGCGAGCATATGTATGTGGGTCATTCTACACATAAGTGGTCATGGAGAACACAATAACTGAGATATGAATAGCATTTGTTTCAATACAGACCTGTTTATTTTTGTTTATAAACATCTTGAAAAAAACACCCAGAAGTGTACCCACACTCCAGTGGAAATTGGCAACGAAATAACTGCTGCTCAACAACAACATGTCCACTAAGTTACCACCAAGGTGTGCTTCTTTCTGTAAAGGAAAACTGTGAAAGATCAAGTCAAGCTAAGCATATACACTCAAGCCACGTCAGGTCCACCACCCCAAAGTCTGGTGACACACTATTTATAATTAAGTACTTTATGTCCATTTAAGATGTCAACATGCCTGGTAAGAATGTATTATCCTACGTGCAAAATATGTAAACACTAACATGCAAAACATTAAGCAAGTATACACTAGTTTCATATAAGCGTACCATATTATGCTAATCAAACAGTGACATACACTGCATTATATTTCCTTTGATACCCTTCTTTTCCGTTTTCATTCTTTGGTAACTTAGTTCTTTGGAAACTCAGTAACAATAATGACAACTAAACTTAATTAACATGATTTGTTATGTAGTAACGTCATAGTATTAGTAGTATGCGTGGCTATATATATATATATATATATATATATATATATATATATATATATATATATATATATATATATATATATATATATATATATATATATGATGTACAGGTAATACAAAATGCTAGCTGAATACAACTTATGGAACGTCTAATAGTTAGTTATATTGTTTGTGTAATGAACTGTGGAACCAATGATTAGCAAAATGGCAACAACTGTAAGTTGGGAACATTCTACCTGCCAGAATTAACTATGGACGATGTTCAAGTAGTCAACACACTGGTGTTGTGCAGACAGTAACTTTACTGATAAGTTATGAATCACACTTTCAATAAAAACATAAAAGTACAATACAATGTTTAGTTAGCATATGTTCAACAAGAAAAATAATTAGCTATACAAAATACTTGTGTGACGACCTTCTGAGAATGCTTATATACACGTATGTACAATTATGATTGCGATGTAAACTATGCTTTAATATTAAGTAAAAGCACATTTAAATTTAGACGATGTACTTTAATATATTATATTTAACATTCACATGAATAATTTTTTTTCAAACTCAAACCATTTCTTCTTGATCGACTGTGATGATATTTCATTGGCAATTGGTGTTTTTTGTAAGGAAGGGTCCGCATACATAATTGTACTTCTAATTGCGTACATGTTGTATCGTATTGATAACCCTAATTGTTCAACTGCTTCCGCCACAATAATAGATGTGACTATGAGTTAACCACCAGACGGCGCTACTGTTTGGCCAACCTGACTTGTAAGGTGCTGCCACTGCGAACTTTATGAGTATCAATGACTATGACATGAAACTAATACAGAGATTGACGCAGATTCCAGTACTTGTGTTGTAGTTCATTATTGTGGTACATTTCTACATTGGTGTCAGAACGTCAGCGTCTGGGTTTTAACAAACTATATTGCGAAGGCTTTACGAAGCGTCGGGTCGTGTCTGAGTATATTTTATTAATAAGACAAATGCCCGTAATTAGCTAATTGTTTATGCATATAATGCCACAAACGGTGGCGCCATATTGCAGATCTTGGATAATCGAGGCTACCCTTTTCTGCCCGACTATTGCATTTTGTTCACATAATTATGACTTAAACTTTCATGAAGTAATAAATCTCACAAAAATCCTGCGATCAGAACCATCTTAAGGTAAGGTAAGGTAAGGTAAGGTAAGGTAAGGTAAGGTAAAGTAAGGTAAGGTAAGGTAAGGTATATTGATGACCAATGAGCGACAGAACGAATCATCCCAACTTGGGCGGGCGTTATGAAATTCAGACTTGGGCCAATGTGACCATCGGTCTATTCCGGAATCGGTCCGATCCCGACTTTAACCCGAACATTAACACTATTTTGATTATATTTGTGATTCCTCGTTGATGAGATTTTTTCATCATCTAACAATAATTGAAGAGTTCCGGTTCCATGGTGCTTCAAAGTTATATAAAATTGCCTGGTTGGACCAGAATTTGTATAGACGGTTTCTAAATGAATTTATGGATTTTGTCTCTACGACTGAGAGAGGGAATTCCAAGTGTCAGTCACTCTGAGAGAGAAAGCATTTGTTCTTATATTTATATTTGATCTTTGTGTAAACAAATGAAGCGTATGACATCCATTCACTGTCCTGAAAGATGCTTCATCCTTTTTTTAAAGTTTAGGTGAGGATTCGTAACAGTGCTTTAGGTCATCTTTAGGTCATATTTAGGTCATGTCTTAAGATGTCTAAATTAAGATTTTCTTCAACCACAAACATTTTGAATACTCACTTAACGTTTCGACGCCATCAGCAGCGCGGTAGTCGTGTGGTAGAGCATCGGGCTTTCGGTCGAAGTGACAGGGGTTCGAAACCACCGAAGCCGTTTCGAAGCTTGGGTAATTTCATTCACCCTACTTTGCCTGTGTCTTTCAGTAAAGACAGTAAAAGCCTTTGGTCCCTTCTATCTGGTGTCTATGCCAGGGGAAGTAAAATATCCCATGCAGGGAAAAGGAAAAAACTTGTGGTGGACTCACTAACTCTAGAGAAGGACACTCGTAAAACCAGGAGGACCACATTGGAAGTAAATGTCAGTGGACAGAGCCACTGCCTTGCCGAGACAGGCCGACACACCCAGTCGACCTATTCAGCTCAAAGCCAAAGCACCGATACTGAAGGACAACACATCCATTGGCATGGCCACTGTTCCATCGATAAAGGTTGACATTCCAGGACCTATTCGGCTCGAAGCCGGTCTCGGCGTCTGATGGAACAAATTGGATGCAGAGTAGCCAGCTGACTGCTGTGCCGACACAACTCTTCAGTTCCCTGAGCCAGGCGACACGTGTCACTGATGCAGTGGACGTTCGTGGGGCTGCCGGTGGGGGCTTATTGAAAATGTCTAATGCTGACAGAGCTTCATATGTAGCGGCAGCCAGCACTGCAACGTCTGATGAGCTAGGTAGGTCAACAAGGCAGAGAAACAGTCCCTTAGATTTCAAGGCTGTATTTCATGGTCTGACAACTCATTACAATGACATAGTTCATGATCTTCTCACCCACACCAAATGTCACAGTGACATTAGAGGAGGAAAAGTGAAACAGGGTACAATCTCCAGCAGTGCACAGAAATGGCAGAGTGTATTATCGCCGCATACATGACCACTCCAATCATGGTTATGTGATGGACACTGCCTATAATAAATGTTTCGCTCATGGCTGCGCTACTAGCATATCTGACTAGTTCCTCAAGGGAATATGGAGACCCCCAGCATCGTTGGGCGTCAACAAAAAAGCGATGCATCTGCCCAACTGGGCGGTCCTGCGGATTGCTACCATCAACGCTCAGGCACTGTACCAGGTGTAGTGCGCCAACTACAGGAGACTGGGCCTTGTACTGGCAGTTACACCCACCAGGCACTTCACAGTTTAGTGCTAACTGTCTAGTACACCGGCAATTACACTCACCAGGTGCCTCACTGTTTAGGGCTAATTGTCTAAATTGTAAATATCTTGTTTGTTTCCAAATTGCACATGGTATTTTTTTATTGCACGTGCACCCTTTGATTAAGTTTCCTTTTTTTGTCATCTTTATTTAGGTCTCATTTAGATGTAATTACTTTAGTCAGATTATACTTCACCATGGGTGGCAACACTATAGCTGGAGGAAATCGACATAAACGCCATATATGCGGTGTGCAGCACCCGCGAGAGCATCGCCCGAACTGACGGTTTGGTGACAGTCGTCTGCCCGCTGGCAACACCCCACAGAGATTCGCGACCGCCGCCGGCTACGATGCCGTCGCCAGCCTGCTCGTTCCAGCCGCAGGTGGCATCAGTGCATTCAGGGTTCAGCCTACGGTTGATTTTCCCAGTGGTGGCCATGTTAACGTTTTGCATGATCATAAGAAAGCGTGACCATAAAAAATTCTAAAACGTTTTACCTGCCGCTGTCATCATCTAATTGATATGCTTGTCAAGTATTTTCAAACATTAGACATTTCTAGCGCTTGCACAATGCCTGTAGGTGCGATACCCGTAATTGTATTTGAAGAGTATTTGAAGAACACCTCAAATGCAGAAACGCATGAAACGTACAGACATACGAACAGGCTAGTGAAGAAAGCGATAAGAACCCACAAGAGAAAACAACTTGACAAAAATATATATACAAGTTATGGAGGAGGATTTCAAGAAATATTACTCTCATAATTTGTTTTTAAAAGTTCGAGAACTCAGCAGCAAACCAAACACCTCATGGCTGCAAAGGATGGTGACGGAAACATAACAACAGCTCCAGGTGAGGTGTTGACATGCTGGGAAACATACTTTGAGAAACATCTTAACACAAACTGGCCAAGATCGAGGAAGCACTTGACGACATTCCAGATAACATCATTGGACTGGTTGGACACCATTTTCAATAGAGGAGGTACAGAAGGCTATGAAGTCAATGAAAGCGCCTGGTGCTGATCACATAATGGCTGAAGCTTTGAAAGCAGGCGGAGAGAATATGGCTGAGGTGCTCCTGAATATATGCAATGCAGCATGGCATGAGAAAAAGTTACCAACAGATTGGTGAAAAAAAATGAGCACCCCAGAACACAAGGAAGAGTGCAAGTTAACCACGTCAAACTACCGAACAATTTCTCTGATATCCATCCCGGGTAACGTCTTCTGCAAGACGATACTCATGAGGATAGATGACAACATTGACACACATCTATCAAAGCAGCAGTTTGGATTCAGGAAGAACAGAGGAACAGTAGATGGCTATTTTCAAA
The DNA here is from genome assembly GCA_963662155.1 of Lamellibrachia columna. NCBI lineage: Eukaryota > Metazoa > Annelida > Polychaeta > Sabellida > Siboglinidae > Lamellibrachia > Lamellibrachia columna. The sequence continues at coordinate 25,332,137 of OY759264.1, forward strand.
AAAGAGCACCAGTTCCCGCTGCATTTAAATTTAGTGAACCTCAAGGCTGCATCCGGAGAGGGGCATTGTGGAAGATGTTGAGGTCTATTAGGGTGGATTATAAGACTACATCACTAATTGAAACTATGTATGATAATGTTGAATGTCATCAATTGTCAACTGATAGAATGGTTCACAGTGGAAATAGGAGTGAGACAGGGCTTTTTGTTATCACCTATCCTGTCCCGTTTGTTCCTGGAGTTCGTTATGGCAGATTTGAAGAGCGTGTGCAAAGAGTTCACTCTTTTGATGCCAACCCGAATGAACACTCCGACTACGGTTTCGGCAAGCAGATGAACACTGGCGACAGCGCAAGAGACGTGAGTGTGGTGACCTCGCACGAGTTTCGGGCTGCCTTGACAACTGGTCACAACCAGTGGATGGTGGCTGAACGAGTTTGATGATGTGGGACATTGGTCAGTATGGTTATATTTTGATCTACATAAAACCTGCAGCGGCCCTGGTGTGGTGTTGATGATAACCAGCAATAATAACACACACTGTTAACACACCATTCAACACAATGTGTGCACCACATGTATGTGAGTAAGAATGTTTGTACAATATGTAGTGCTCTTATGTACCACCACATAATTGTACAGAACAGCACACACTGACAAGCAAGGTACAATTTTCAGTGTGCATTGTTATACCATATAATACAAAATACATAAAGAGGGGGGACTATAGGCTGCGGAAAACAGTAATTCTTTTCATAATTTTATTTTATACATTATTCTGCTAACTAACTTTATACTGTAATTGCCCTAGGAATTGTTAAATTATTAGAAAAGAAGGATGTGAAAGGATCCGCATACATAATCGTACTTCTAATTGCATACATGTTGTATCGTACTAATGACCCTAATTTTACAGCTGTGTACGTCAACCTGATAGGAAATGTGAGTATGAGTTAGCCGCTTGGTGGCGCTACTGTTTTGGCCACCCTGCAACTGCAGACGTGATATGTAACGATGACTATCACATGATACTGATACAGATGTGGACGCAGATTCCAGTACTTGTAGTTCCATTATTAGACAGTAGTTCTTGGACACACATAGGTTATCTAATACACCAAACGGTGTGTCAGATGGTAGACTTCTACATTTTCAATCTGGAAAATTATCAACATTTTAAAAGTACTAATTCATGGATGGGTGGTCTGAGAATTAGTAACTTCTGCATAAATAGGGATAATTGTGCAATTATTGTAAACGGCCCCTAACAGACATGTGATTCCAGAGTGGGGGCACCGAGGCTAATCTAACAGGCTAATAAAAAAAGTTAGCCTCTCTTTTACACGATTTACCCCCTGTTCACTCAGCGTCAAGTTATGTGCCTATCACAGTCGGCTGTCTCTGCGGTGGAGATGTTCGAGTTCTGCTAGGTATCTGTCCAAATGTCCAGCATGTACAACTGGAACAACCCGCTAAATACAATACCCGCAGCACAAGGGTGACAAGACCAGGCTGCCGTGTCCTAGTTACCGATCGAGCTTGACGTTAGGTGAATAGCGTCCATTTATTTTAGCAAGTATGAATCTGTTTTTATATGAAACTATAATCATAGCAATTTATCTAAATGCCTATTGGCTCAAATGAGTCAACGTAGCTGATATAGTTTAATTTGTATCCAATATAAATACCTAATGGTTGAAGTCAAAGAAAATGCGAACAGGTAAAGTAACCCCATCGCTCCAGTACACGACACATCTGAACACAAACAAGGCCGGATGCCTACATTTGATGGATGGCAGGCGTCATGCATCGTCATGCATCGCTACATATTCGTGCTACTTCAAGTTGGGGTGTTGCGAGGCGTGGTGTCGTTGTGGTTAAAGTTGGGGTGTTGCGAGGCGTGGTGTCGTTGTGGTTAAAGCACCAGACTCTCAGTCGAACGAACCCGGGTTAGAATCCTTTGGCTGCCGTTTTGAAACTAAGTCCCACGTTCATCCGCAATGTGATCATGTGATTTGTTGCCGTAGGACAATGCAATGAAATTTAGTACATGTCCAGGAGTACTATTAACTGTTGTATTTGCCATAGCGATTTTAAACTCATTTATTTTGATTACAACACGACACACATTGTTTGTAATAACCTTTCTTCAATAACCGACATTGATCATAACATTTATATGTGACGTGTAGGACTGTTATATATTATATAGTA
>OY759264.1:25341849-25346849 GCA_963662155.1 Lamellibrachia columna
CACGGTCAATCAATAATTATTATGTAAAAAAATGGGATTTCTTGGTATCCGCGGAGTGGCACATAAGTGGTTAAATAGTTATCTAGGAAACAGAAAACAATATGTATCCATTGACAAATGTCAGTCTGCTGTACGCAATATATCATGTGGCGTGCTCCAAGTTTCGATTTTAGGCCCCATACTATTTACACTGTACGTTAATGATATGTGCAACATATATAAGGTTATAAAATATACCCTCTTTGCAGATGATAAGAATTTTTTTATACAGATAAAAATATCAAAACACTGAGTGAAACCGTGTGTAGCGTGCTGGACAAAATGTCTACTTGGTTTGCCGTAAATAGGTTATTATTAAACATATCTAAAACTAATTATATGTTATTTGGAAATAGTATGCTGGGTGAAGATGTTATTATACATATACAAAATGTTAATATTGAAAGAGTAAGAGCAAAATTGGTGGGTGTGTATGTTGATGATTTACTTAATTGGAACGTCAAATCAAAGTTTTCTAAAAGTACAACTATAACGTATATATGTAGTCATCTGCTTGACAGTATAAGTTCACAGAAAATAAAGTCTGGTTACAGGCATTGATAGTTTACACACCAGCAGACAGTAATCACAAACAAAAAAGTTTCAAAAAACATTAAAAAAACATATTTTTAACTCACATTTTATGACCGTTGTGACAAATAGCACTTATTGTATGTCAGTCGTGTTCTAATAACATGTTCAATCACTGGGTGGCACCATGTAACTGGCGTTGCTGTAGTTTCCAAAAGGAAAGATGGGTGGCTCAACTAACTCAGTGGCTCAACTAACACTGCCTTCCCCTAGTCGTTGAGAGCTAGACATGATTTAGAACGGCTACGTTGGTTCCATGATGAGATCTATGTATTGCTTTGTCTACGGAGTGCGATTATGGAATTCTCGAAATGATGATATAAAAACATTAATAATATAATTGCATTTAAATATAAGCATAAAAAACGTCTACTTCACAAATACCTTACTGTGGAAACGTAACTATTGACGTATTGAATTTTGTAATTAAAATGTTATAACCTGTGTATTTTATATCGCACTAAATACACTGAGAATGTATATAACATGTAACGTGACACATACTTATGATAACTAAGCTAATTATCATTCTGGTGTGTGAGGAAAAGTACACGTTTGAGAAACTTAATATTTTACCTTAATATGACTGTTAGGAGTAAACATACATAAAAGTCAATGACCTCATGTTTACCCCCTTCAAACATTGTATACACATGTAGTGTTGTTGTTGTTGATCTGCAGATATGCATAATTAGATGGTACTTATATGTAAATGTATATATATATATATATATATATATATATATATATATATATATATATATATATATATATATATATATATATATATATATATATATATATATATATATATATATATATATATATATACACACACACACACACACACACACACACACACACACACACACACACACATTGTTGTCTTGTATCATGTTGCTAATGCTTGAATAAAATGAATCAATCAATCAATCAAGCTATTACTGGTAAATGGTACGTTCTTATATAAAAAGCGCTTTGCTCCTCACCCCTGGCAGACCTGTTCATTCCAACACAATCTCGTGTTCTCTGGGAAGCATTCAACCACGCTCTAATTACTACGCGAAGGCTATTCGTTCATATGTTCTACTCTGTATGTAGCCAGGTACTCATTTATAGAACTGAGTGAACTACGCAGACAGCAGACAGGTAACGTTAATCATTACTTATATTAATCACATGGAACGCCTTGGGTGAGTGAAACTGCGCACCGACACATGGCGGAATATTGAAATATATGCGTTGTTTGCCTGCGGCGACAATTCTGAAGTGGCAAGGCAGCGCGTTAAAGACAGGGGACTACGCCGTCGAATTTCACCGGGCGAACGCTATTCAGTGAACTGCCTTACTTCAGTGAACTGCCTTACTTGCCACGGTTCAGTGAATTTGTCGAGAGGTCATGACAGAAGCTGTATCGGCGACGGCAACTATTAACCTTTGGACTGCTAAACAGTGGAGACCACGAGTCATCGGCGCACACTACAGTGCATTCTACGCGCACATGATTTATGCTCCTGTTTACGCCAAGTACACCAGTGCCTATTGGCATGTTCAAATATAAGGATGTCAACAACACGGCAATATTTCAAGTCCGAAATGACATTTTTAAGGTGTCGTATATTACAATATATGGTAATACGTACATTACATATGTAACAAGATATTGTAACAAGTTTTATTAAAAGGGCCATTCGGAACATATGGCACGCAAGCTTTGTTTTGTATTTGATGCCTAGCTATTTTTGTTAGAATTGCCCGGACATATCGGTTTAAAACATACGTCCATTATTATCGGACATGGTGCTTCATTTGTCACAGCGATTTGTCACTACAGTCGTCTAATGTGTAATAACATATTAAAAAAAGTCACGGGCTGTCTGTGTTTGAATTTAACTCGACTTTCACCTTTTCATCACGCCACGTGGCTACGCTGCTATTTCACATGCGCCCAAAATCGAACTATGAGTTTGTTTGACATATCTTCCAACTATACGTTATCATGACATGCACACCGAATTCCTTTTACCGGGTAAACATCTCATAAAATGGGGCAACTCGTCACGGTCCAGCAATTTTTGACAGTATCAACGCACGTTATTCAAACCTGTACTACAATGTGTTCTTGAAAGTGGCCCGTAATGATTTATTGAAACTGTACGCTGGCAGGCCTGTGCTGGCAGGCCTGCGCCGTCGCCTGTTTGCAGTGGAAGTAGGTCACTGCCTGCAGCACGCCCATGGGTAAATTATGACTGCTCAACTAAAGGTTGCTGCGGCTGACATTTGTAGAATTCTGCCGCGACCCATAAAGTACGTCACGCGCAGTGGGTGGGGGTGGCATCCGGGTAAACATCACAGAGCGTTACATGGGGTGGGGTGTGTCTTGGTGATCGTTACGTTCGTTATTTAAAAAGTTTTTTTGCTTGTGTAGATGTCGATATCAGATTGATAGCGTTGATTGCTATACCAATATTGGGGTATATTTCAACTGAAGTGGAAGGGGAAAGGAAAGCGGACTCTATCATGCATCAGTGAAATCCGCAAAGGCGCGTGAAAAATCTGCAAACTTGGTAAAAAATAAATGTATGCATAATAGGTGGGGAAGGGGGATTTTTTCATAATGAACGTAGTTTTAGGGGGATACAGGCCAGCGTCACGAAGAGGGTGCGGGCCATCAGAACAGTCTAAATATAGCGCTACTATTTTATGGATAAATGTAATTTGTTGTTCATAGAAAATTCATAATTATAAAAAAAAAATACTGACAAAGCGAGTATAGTTGCATTGTTGTACTATTGGAGTAGAACTTAGAATTTATGTCATTGCTCAGTCGAAACCCGCTCGATGTCAACACAGGGGCTGTTTGGACAAAAGGATCAACATTTCAAAGTCAGTCGCACGTTAATTGATGACTACCGCGACATGAAAGAAAATCGTAGGACACACCCTGCAGTTTTACAGGCAGAGAGGCGCCCTGCATTCACTTGCCCTCGACCAGCCAGGCAGAACGGTGTCCAGCTTTCACGCCCTGCCGTCTCAGACAGGCGAAGTGACGACTAGCGCTCTCGACCCAGTGACGCAGTCAAGCGACGAGCCGTCCGCCATAGCCTCCGGCCACATAAGGGCGGGCGGGCGGGCGGGCGGGCGGGCGGGCGGGCGGGCGGGCGGGCGGGCGGGCGGGCGGGCGGGCGGGCGGGCGGGCGGGCGGGCGGGCGGGCGGGCGGGCGGGCGGGCGGGCGGGCGGGCGGGCGGGCGGGCGGGCGGGCGGGCGGGCGGGCGGGCGGGCGGGCGGGCGGGCGGGCGGGCGGGCGGGCGGGCGGGCGGGCGGGCGGGCGGGCGGGCGGGCGGGCGGGCGGGCGGGCGGGCGGGCGGGCGGGCGGGCGGGCGGGCGGGCGGGCGGGCGGGCGGGCGGGCGGGCGGGCGGGCGGGCGGGCGGGCGGATGGCAAGTGGACAAGGAAGCCATTGGCTTCTCGAGAGTCCAACCATTTGTCATCAACGCGTAACCCGCCCTTCTGAGTTACTTGTTAATTTTGTTTGATGTTGATAGCATTAACGGTACTGGTTATAAACCAGTGCGCTAAGCTTCACAAGTGAAATAAAGCGTGAGTTTTGTTCATTCAGTCATTGTCCGCACACAATTCGCTGGCTGAGCCATCGGTGCGAGCCGCCCGAGCATTGTTACAGTTGTAACAACTTGCCCCAATATAATTGTAACAACTTGCCCCAAACACAATTTGTGCAGTTGAAAGCAAGTGGACGGTAACAGATAATTTTTTCAGTTTAACTTCTACTTGGCATAACCCCTTATATAGTAGATATGTTTCAAGTTTCATTCACGAAACCTAAAAAGTGGCTGCCTGAGATGAAAATGTGTGGGCATACCCAAAAAAGTTTTTTTTTTGGGGGGGAAGTCATTGTTGTCCACACCTCTTTAAGGTCGTCTTCTCGTTTCCCGATTGTTGGACAGTGTGTCTGTTGGTGGACTTCCAACCAACTTCTTTCGATGGTATCTCCATATCTGTGCTATGTTTTCATAAAACGACTCTGTAGCAAATTGCCCCTGCATACAACTATCCCCGGTCTACCCTACTGTTACCACGAACTACTTATGCGACCTACTAGTGAGGTCTACTAAGTTTGCTTGATTAGACAAAGTTGTAGTAGCCCTCTGACGTTGTACATGGTCGATGCCTTAGTGATAACAAAACACATTCCACCAACTATAGAATTCCCCTGTATTGCAAATGACAATTGCCGTTACACGTGTGATGTACATTGAATGTGCATAGTAGCCGCAGGTCAGACACTATGTGTGTCAATGACATCACACACCTGTCGCTGTATATATATATATCTCTCCCCACTCTCTCTC
>OY759264.1:25351849-25361849 GCA_963662155.1 Lamellibrachia columna
TCATGTCAACGACACGACTCTGCGTGACGTGTGCTCGCCGAGACACCAACCCTCGGTTCATTACGTCCTCGTCGACAATGTTGACGGCGTCCATGCGACCGGCGGTGTCTTTGTACCACAGTTGACTCGTCAGTTGAGTCTCTTTGGCCTCGCTGCCGTAACTCAACAGCGTTTCGATGTAGGCGCGATACGGGTACGTGTTTGTCGAAGGAGTCACGAGCGTGCCGTTTAGGTAGACGTCGACTTGACTGAATAACGAATGCAACCAATTATTCACCGGAGCCACAGCGTTGTCAAGGTCGAGAGGCGTCCCGTTGCCTTTAGTTACCTTCGCTTGCACGTGCAGGTAGCTGCTGGCGAGATCCAGGTAAGTGTCTCCCGAACCGGGTAGCAAGAATTATATGGGACCACCCGACTCGAGGGAGGCCATCGGTTGGTGTTCCACCCATTGTGCGTCTTCGATGCTGGTCTGAGTCTTATTCGAGTTCGCTCTTGAACCCCTCGCAAGATTGTCTATGCACGAAAGCCATCGTCGAACACGTCACGTTCACGAATCGTCTGCGCTTTACGACGTCTTTTCACTGCACTGACCCGTCGCGGTGCTGTCGCGCGTTTTATACGTTTCTGGGGTCGCACGCCAGGAGTCGTCAACAGACCGCGTATCAAGTCTTTACCGGCATCGGTGGCGCGTCGTTTGGCCGCCGTTTTTATGTTCTGACCGGACATGACGTCGTCGGCTATGCGCAAGCCGGTCTTCAACGCCCCCTTTCCCAAAGCCACGGCTCCGCGCTTGATAAGTGGCATGGCGCTCCGAATCAGACCTCCGAACAGACTACCCAACCCGTGTCCTCGTTACACTCTGGCACCGACAAAGTAGGGTAAAGCGCCTCCCGCCTGTCGGGTGTAATAATCGTTGTAATTCATTCTTCAGAACAGACCAGTCTTGCGACGTCGAAAATGAAGCGTCACCGTCACCTTGCCGCGTTCGAATGGCACGGCATGCCCGGTATCGTCTCTTATATCGATTTCGATTGTTCCAAACTCCTTGCGCAGCAAGGGCAAGTACTGAACGTGCTCGAAATGTCTCGAGATCGTATGTCCGTGCTCGACTTGTATCGGAACAATCCTCAACAGCGGTACAAGACTGTCGCCGACGACGCGCGATTCCACGACGTTCGTGTACACGTAGATTGACTCGAACCCTTGCTTCATGTCCACCACGGAATCCCCTTCTTTCACGAAGGTGTACACCTCTCCATCACCATCTAGCGGCACGTGACTTTCAGGACTACGGATGGTCCTTGCGTCGAGACCTAGTATGACTCCCATAGAACCCTGGGTTGTGAATTCGGTACTCGGTGACATGCGTACGGATACTTTTTGAGTGATGTCGCTGTAGCTTAATTTCACTCTTTGACGTACCGCGATACCCGCTAGCGAGCGGTTGATGGCTCGTATGAGTTTACGAGTTCCGCCGTAATATCCCGTTGCTATGCCTCCAACAGAATGACCATCGCTAGAGCTTTCCGAGAGGAAGAACCAGGAATCCTTCTCTCTGACATTGTACCAATCGTGCGGGTACTGGATCTCCACCAACCCGCATTCCCATTCGCCGGACAGACTGATGCGTTGCGGTAAGGACGTGACGTAATGGGTCAACGTGTTGTCGGGATGCAGGTGCATCGACGCGTTGCTAGGCAACGTCAGGTAGAAATCAGCCGTCATCACCTCGAGTCCGTGGTCCAGGTACCACATCAGGAGCGGCGTGGCGAGCAGCATCTTATCGCCGCGGAAACTACCAACGAGCATGCGTCTCGGACGCGTCATAATATCGTGATATTCGGCGTATCGACGCATGAATGGTCCGAGATCGTCGCGGGTCATGTTGGTGTTCTTGAACACGGGCTGCATCTCGGCGAAGTGCGCGCGCAATTCTTCCGGTACGCGAACGTCGCACTCAATCATACCGAATAGAGTACCGGTGCGCACATCGGTCAAGATCTGCTGTTGCGTCATCTTCCATTTCGCGTGTCGTCGACGAGGGAACGCAGCTTCTAGACATCTTTTCACGGCCGCATCTTTTCTCATGTTTTTCCACTGACATTCCCACAACTCGACAACCTTGACGAAGTGACGTAAGTATGCAGTGTTCTTTCGGGTCTCGGCGAGAAGTTGGGTAATGGGTTTCCCATTAACGGCGTTCGTTTCTAGAGCCAAGCACGGGTGTCCGTGGTAATAGCAACCATGGTACTGATACGCCGTCTTCGTTGTGCTGCACCACCCATCCACCGGAAGTTTACCTATCCTCTTCTCCCGACCGTTGACCTGATGCCGGATAGAGTGTCCCGTCCGTTCGGATTCCCACGTCAACCATTCCGCGGCCATCTGCCCGTGCAGCTGCGCCGATTCGGGTCGGAACTCGTTCTCTTCGCGTCGACGCTTGTACCATCCCGTCGGCATGTCTTGCATCAGAGACCACAGGTATAGAGCGTTGGCATCGTAACCGACGATCGATCCACACGGTCGAGCGGTCTGCCCGTACTCGGTCTGACGTATCTTGGTGACCCCTTTCTCGTGGTATCTTTGAAAGACTATAGATGGACCACCCACAATACCGTCTTTCACGAGCTGATGAAGATCTTTATTCTTCTCGTTGAAGATCGTAAAGTAGGTCTTCTCCGGTAGGTCGTTGAACAGGTAGAGCAAGGTCAGTCCGGGTACGCTGAACCCTTGCTTGAACATGTCGATGCCACGTTGCTCATAGAAGGCGAACTGTCTGTGAATGGCTTGCAAAAAAGGCACTACGTCTCGGTTGTTGTACCAAACGAGAAAGTCTCTTAAAGTCGTCATGCCGTTCTCGCGCCACGCCTTCTCGCAACTAGCGTAATCCTCGTCGGAAATACCTTCTTTCTTCATTCGACTATAGAAGGCCTCTTTCGGTGGAAGCATTGTGTCGTCGATCCTCTCCAAACAGTCCATGTACTCGTACGGGAAATGACCTTTCGTGACCTCGCATCCGTACGCTTTCAGGTACTTGTCGTAGCTGAAGCCCGGGGCAATGTAATTGGTCATGTCCAGGAATTTCAGCTGATCCGTCGACAGGCACATGAACGTGTTGTTTCGTTTGATGACGAAAAAGGATGCGATACCGTCTTGATCTTCTTGTTTCGAGTCGGTACTTTCTTCCGAGTCAACACATTGCTCTACTCTAGTTGCGGTAAGGAAATGGGGCACTAGGAACTTTTTTATGGCGTTCAGATCGTACTTCCCCGAATTGAACCCGATCACGGGTAATTGATGAAGCCACCCGTATAGTTGTCCCATCAGCGTTTTGTAGGGATTGGTGGGTGGTCGCGACTCCTTATCGTTGGCGTCATCTGCCCCAGGTGATCGTGCGGCATGCTCCCGTTCGTCCCAGTCCGTCTGTGCTTCCGCGAGTTGTTCCAACACATCCTCATAAGAATCTTTTAGATCTTCGTACGCTGCATCGCTCATTGCTCGTAGGATGTTCATCATATCGGCCACCAACTTGTCAGGATTTCCATCTGTGACGAGACATTGCACTTGCTCGTGTCCGGGCACGTTCGACGCCACGCTTACGCTCAACGGGACGTGACGTGCTATCCAGTGGACCTTGTCACTGTCCGACGGAAGTTGCGCGGTGTCAAACCAACACTCAAAGTCAAAAGTGGCACGGTACGGATAATAGCGCAACGATTCGGAGACTCGAATGTTCTCATCGTCCAGACGTTCGAATATCGATGGGGTGGAGTGGTAGACACCTCCTGGATAGACTCGTCGTACGCCACCCGCACACGTGCGTTCGTGTCTGTGCAGTTTAGATGCATCTTTCCATAGTGAGTCGCCACACTTTCGACACCGATACGAGTGACAGTACATGCGCACATCTTTGATATAGGAAAAGTGCATCTCGTGCAGGTTGATATGCAACGTGTTGTCATAGTGACACAACGATCGTCTGACGAGTTCGGCAGTCGTATTTCCATCATCATCCGACTTGACAAGCTTGTACACGCACACGTTCGTTTTGAACGTGGTTTCTACGCGATAAAGGTCATCGAGTGTGACCCCTGTAAAGTCTTCCATGGGTACGCCGTCTTGGCCGTAGTCTGCGTAGAGTTTCGCAACCACAGGTTCCAACCGACGCACGTCACCTCCTCGATGCAGGGCCATACATCGGAAGAGACAAACGTTGTCGGTGTATGTTTTGGAATGGTTGGGTTCCCTTTCCAGTCCGATGACTGCTTTGTTGTTATTCACGTAAGCGGGAGAGTCAAGCCCACACAACCAATGGGATGATCGATGATACGATAGACGAAGAAGGTGGCATTTGTCACGAGTTCGCACACCCATGCCGAATCCGGTCTTTGAGTGATGGCCCGCTGCAAGACGTCGGTTTCTCGGATTCGGTCCAGAAACTCGTCAAAGTCACTGCGGTTTGTGATGAGACTGGGTTCGTCCAGGTACCGTCCGCAACAGTTACAAGACGCGTGATAATACCTGTATCGTCCCGTGTCCTTGTTCCTCAGAATGAATCCGTAACTGAGATTAATTTTGAATGCAGTGGTTTGCTCCTGGAACATTCTATTCAAAGGTTCCTCTAGAGCGGTCGTGTCTAGAGTGGTCAATCTGTAATTGAACCTGGTCTGAACAGGTCCTCTCGCTACGCGTGTTCTAATGGTAGACCAGTGCTCACGAACGACGTCTAACAAGTCCGTCGACAGAGCGTCTGGGAAGGGAAGTCGGTCGGGCGGTTCGATGGGATCTTCGACGATCGGAACATTCGATGTTTCCACCCTAGGTCGTCTCGTGTGTTTCTTCAGATCGATTCGTCACCGACAGTCCACATTTCTGACACGTACCACACGAGGTTCTCACGTGTCGCTGCAGATTGTCCCGTCTCCCGAACGACAACCCACAATTCTGGCAGACGTGTGTCTTGGTGTGTTCGCTCGATGACGGTGCTGTCGTGTCATTAGACAATGTTGCGTGGCTGTCCAAGTGACGTCGTTGATGCGCATAATCTTCAAATGTAGCAGCACAGTGACGACAGTTGTACAGTCGCATGGTTGTGGTGCGTCTACAACTGATATGACGCGCGAACATAAGTGCCACTGTTATATATAATGTACGCGCGTACGCGTGTGTACGTATGTATGTATGTGTGTGTGTGTGTGTGTGTGTGTGTGTGTGTGTGTGTGTGTGTGTGTGTGTGTGTGTGTGTGTGTGTGTGTGTGTGTGTGTGTGTGTGTGTGTGTGTGTGTGTGTGTGTGTGTGTGTGTGTTCGTGTGTGTGTGTGTGTGTGTGTGTGTGTGTGTGTGTGTGTGTGTGTGTGTGCGTGCGTGCGTGCGTGTGTGTGTGTGTGTGTGTGTGTGTGTGTGTGTGTGTGTGTGTGTGTGTGTGTGTGCGTGTGTGTGTGTACATGTGTGCGTGCGCGCGCATGTGTGTGTGTGCGTGTATGTGTGTGCGTGTGTGTGTGTGCGTGTGTGTGTGTATGTCTGTGTGTGCGTGTGAGTGGGTGCGTGTGTACGTTTGTATGTGAGTGTGTGTGTGTGTGTGTGTGTGTGCGTGCGTGTATGCGTGTGTACGTACGTGTGTGTGTATGTACGTATGTGTGTGCGTGTGTACGTGCGTGCGTGTGTGTGTGTGGGAGTGCGTGGATGTGCGTGAGTGTGTGTGTATGTGTGTGCGTGGGTGTGTGTATGTGTGTGTGTGTGTGTGTGTGTGTGTGTGTGTGTGTGCATGCGGGCTCGTGTATGTGTGTGCGTGCGTGCGTGTGCGTGTGCGCACGTGTGTATGTGTGTGCATGCGGGCTCGTGTATGTGTGTGCGTGTGTGTATGTGTGCGTGTGTGTGTGTGCGTGCGTGTGCGTGTGCGTGTGTGTGTGTGTGTGTGTGTGTGTGTGTGTGTGTGCGTGTGTGAGTGTGTGTGTGTGCGTGTGTGTGTGTGTGCGTGTGTATGCGTGCGTGTGTGTGCGTGCGTGTGTGTGCGTGCGTGTGTGTGTGTGTGTGCGCGCGCATGTGTGTATGTACGTGTGTGCGTGAGTGTGTGTGCGTGTGTATATGTGTATGTGCGTACGTGTGTATGTATGTACGTGTGTGTGTGATAATTAACAAATGACCAGTAGGTGACGTGTTATATATGGATAGGTACAGTATAAACTATATTTAATATACTGTATATAACAACAATATAACTAACAAATGACCAGTAGGTGACGTGTTTTTGTTTTTGTTTTTTTTGACTAATTTATTATAATATGACATAATGGATAACTAATTTAACAAATACATTAAATATATATGGATAGGTACAGTATAAACTATATTTAATATATATATATAACAACACTATGACTAACAAATGATATATATGAACTGTTGTATTTCTATAGCTACACTAACAGGTACATTGAATATCTTCACTAATAATGGCTACATAATGGACCTACACAAACCAATATTTATACTCGGATATATTAACTATGTGTACATCATATTATAATAATATACTTCTACTAATTTTATAATGTCATTTTCATTATATTATTTCTACAATTGAATAACATAGCATAAATTGAATAATACTTTTCTTCTACTACTCCTACATGATGAACTTATATTACAACATTGTAATTATAATAAATACATAGCATGTTATATTAAAGCGTTACATTACTTCTAAGAATACATATACAGTGTATATATTAACGTCTACCTAACTTGTTTCTATTACACAGAAATATAAAGACTATTTTATTTTAGCTGTTCCACTGCCGTTAGTATGTCAAATCTCCAATTGATAATGTCCTGTTTCAGCCTCCAATGGTTCACCACATCAGCCAGAATGTTTTTCGGTTGGTTCCCCGATCGCCGACTTTCAATGTTAATAAAGTGCGCAAGTTCACAGTCTTTGGCCTGCTCCATTTCTTGCCAATCTCGCTCGGCTGTGAACGACTTCGTTGTTGTTGTTGGTGGCGCTGACGGTGGCGACTGGTTCCAGCAGCATACCTTCATGGCGGTAGAATCACCACGCTGTTCGGATTGAAGAGGAGAGCGTGGTGATTCCACGTGTAATTGTTTCAGGAGTAACACACGTGGGATAAGCGTTGGGGGTGGTGCCGGCGACTCCATCTCTCCGTAGGCCTCTTTAATGGCATCTAGGGCGGTTGGGGTTTTGCTATAGACACATTCGATCTGTAGAAAAAACAAATGCAATTAAAGACATGTTCAAGTCACTATCCACCGTGTTCATGACGCAACTGTATAGTATGTGTCGTAGTGTCACGCCAGTATTGTGTGGACCATCTGGCAATCATCATACTGGCGACCCGTCTCAACATGTCAACGACCATACTGTTAGGTGGTGCTTCATAATCTGATTCATCGATAGGCCATTGCATAACGCGTTCGATTGCATGTATTACATGATGCATAATGTTCGTGTCTACTGCAGTCATGAGTTCGTGATTTTCGATAATGTCAACGGCTCTGTCCGCGATGTCTTTCATGTCACAGTTTGATGAATATATTATGTCTTGAATATATTATGTCTGCACTGATATTACGGGCTGTCTCGGTGACGTTGGAATCGCTAGATGTCGATGATATTATGCTCGATTCGGGAGATAAAATAGGAGCTGTCTCAGTAAAGTACACTGTTTCGTCTTTCGTCAAATGTATGGCGTCATGCACTGTTGTCATCATAGGGGCTGTCTCCGTCAAATCTATGAAGTCATAGTTGTCGTCACTTGTCACCTGCAAAGATGACCACCGTTACGCCTCCAACACTTTGACATCCGTCAACACATAGTTAACAAAGGACCGACTTCTGGATTTCCTTATCTTTACCTCTACGCTCAAACCACACATCATGGACAAGGCTTGATACTACTCGTCATCGGTTTTGAGACGTTCAAACATGTTAGCGTCGAAAGATACAAGTTGTTGCATTACTTCATTAAACGCCGTCGTCCACTGGTCAGTTGTGCCATCACTCAACAACAGACGGATGGAAAAGCGAAAGTTGGGTGAACTTTGCCATCCGTGCTCCATACATTCGTAACCCCCGGACACTTCCGTCACAGCTTTCTTACAATAAGAACAAGATGCATATGTTACATTTCTCCTCCAACTATATGCACCAATAGTCACCGGTCGTAAAACGTATTCTCCGAAACCCACCTGTGGGAGTTGATTCAGTTCCACTTCATTTCTTTGTTGCCGACGGGCCATGTCCAACATCTGTTGTGCCATGCTTGTGAACTTGCTGATTTTGCTGGAACGCGGGTGGATTGAGTGTTTTGGACGCTCCCGGGGTATATGTACCCGTACCCACAACCGCGGCAGCCCTACGGATAATCCACTCAAATAAGAGTTGGGTGGTGTAAGCACCAATGACATTCGACTACTGCAATGAGTGGCAGCTAATAAAAATGCTAACCAACTCTTACGAAACCGCCAAATAAGCAAAAACAACCATATATATCATATGATTACCGTTATGCGCTTTCTGTCGGCTACTGACGTATGCATCCGTCACGCTCGTTTCATCTCAACGGGTCTTACGGGCTCGTAACAGGTGCTTCGTAGTTGGTATGGACTTGTTTGTTTCTCGTTGGAATTTTAAAGGGTTTTTTGACATCTCTTATAAATGAACACGCAGCTGGTGCAATGTCTCTGCCACGAAAGAATTCCATGTACGCCTTCATGGCGTCTTGTTTATAACCTGCTGTTTGGTCTTAATTGCTTGGCTGTTCCGTTGTCAGAGTTGATAAGTGACCAGTTTGCTTGGGGTATGATTCCCACGCCCTGTGGAACATGTGTGTGTCAGAAAAAATTCCAAGTACGCTGTCATGGATTCAAGTTTATAATGCGCTGCTGGGTTTTACTTCCTTGGTTGACATGTCTGAGAAATAACAACTTATCCATATGTTCATTGTCGACCACCAAAGTTGTCCCCTGATTGCTTAAATACCCAGCCTGGTTGGAGGGTTAGCCATTCCTGCTCTGCATGTTACCTTTGACATTTGCCTGTTACATCCGACGACTATTCGTGTTCTGCGCTGCGATGTCTCAAAGTATGATGATTGTGGACATGTTGCAAGCTTTCACGGAACTTGCAAACATATTAATTGTGTACTTTGGGAAAACGTGAGTTTTACTTTTCATCATTCGGTTCAGCTTATCGTAGCGGTTCACGACAACGAAATGGTGTATACTTGTTAATGCAAATACGTAATACTAGAGTCGTTTTTGATATACTTTGTAACCGCGTAATTGGGTGAGTGAGAGACTAATCAATTAGTTAAGTCAGACATTACTTAATTTGATTTGATTTATTCAATATGGTCTCCAGAGAGACTGTATTATTTTTCTTTTCGAATAAACGTGTAGATTGGGTAGTTTTTCTAAATGTTGGTTTGTTGATATGTTAGCTTAGTCGCTGTCGCGCGCTTGGGTTTCTTGCTAAGCGACACGCTGGTTGTTGTCTCATAAGCATTCCGTGTGTAAAGAATAATGATTGCGTCCTCCTACTAGGCATGTTTAATAGATATTCTGGTAGTTTTTATATGTTGATGAATTTACTATGCACAACACGTTGTTCGTTTTATACTTAACCATATTTTCCTTCTTCAGACGTCACCGACATGCATGGTTGAACGTAATGGCAGAATTACAAGAGACGATCGTTCCGTGGTGCGAGTATTCTGAGGTTTCGATGGAAGCAGAAAATTGATTGCCGGAAATTGAAGAAAATATAAGATGTATTGAGAGGGCGAGGGAAGAGAAACGGAGACGCTGTGCTTTCGAAGCCGTGATGCGAGAGGTACGACTTGTACAACCAAAACACCCGCAACGACCGATGAATCTTGCAACGCGACGTGGAAAAGTACTACCTCGTCTTCGCCTCCGTTAACGGGACTGACCTGCAGTGACCGACAAAAAAAACACCGATATATATCATTTATTTAGACAGT
>OY759264.1:25366849-25374349 GCA_963662155.1 Lamellibrachia columna
GTCACTAACGCATTGACCACGTACAATGTCACATTGCTGAAGAGACAACACACATTGTGTAATCAAGCAAATATTGTATACATAACTATAGGCTGTTCGTGTAGTCGGTGTGAAAAGTACATTCAGATGCAAAATAGAAAACAATTAATTCTGGTCCAGGGTTGTTGTAAGCATATCGAGTCTCTGCGAATCAGTGGCGTATCTCGGATCTCACAAAGGGGCGGCCGTTGATAGTTCACTGTACAACATCTAGCTGTATTATCAATAAAGTCAAATGCAGACCAATGATAAAGTTCACGCCGCTTTTCTTGTATGTGTATATGTTGTGGCAACGCGTCTTTGACGAAGGTTCGATAGTCAGCGCCATCTAGCTAACCGGAATAGCAGCTAACGCGCTGGGCACGCCGACCGATGCAGTGGCAGTGGCTCTGTCTGTTCGACGACAAGGCTATGTGCCAGTGGCCACCGTGACGAACGTAGACGTAGCAGTAGCCACTCGAACACTTGCACCAACACCCCCATGGCGTACACTGCGCGCTGCAGACACCGCTATAAAGGAAGCCACACCCCGAGCGGCACAGCGTTCTCTTGCCGCCTCGGAAACACGACGATGGAGGAGCGAGAGGAATAGCTGAAACATATGTATTTCTGCAGGTGAGAGAACGAAACGTAAATCATAATTAATATGTCTATGTTTTATAGAACGCATCGAATGCAACATATATTACATACATGTTTTTAATATTACTTACAAGCATATAAGTCAGTCGTTTGAGTTGAAAAATTAAAAGTATTTCAGTCGTTATCTCAGAGTTTCTTACTTTATTTTGCATGTGGTCATCTCCTAAACGTGTACTACTATTTACTAAATTATCTGCGAAATATTCTTTTTGATACGTCTTTACGCAGGAACCCAATGTTAATATCACCATAAGAAATATCGTGAAATGATGTAAGATGTAAGACCAGGCTGTAGAAATATTCTTTTTGATACGTCTTTACGCAGGAACACACTGTTAATGTCACCATAAGCATTATCGTGAGACGATGTAAGATGTAAGACCTTGCTGTAGACAAAATACATAAATAGTACATTACCTCGCTTGGCTCGACCACGATAACCTAAACAGAAAGTAGGTGGTTTGTAGTCGTTGACGGGCAAATGAACAAATGCAATACACACAACAGACAATGTCATATCGTTCTAGACACATGTTCATATACGCGAATATACCGTCGTATAGGCAAATACCAATATCTACACACAGCCATGCACATGGACCGAATGATACGTACCCTTACAAATGCACGTGCATACACGCACACACACGCACACACACGCACACACATGCACACACACGCATGTGCACATACGTGTGCACCGCCTAAGAGTGAAAAGGCTAAGTCAAGTCCAGTTGATGCCAGTTACAATATATAATATATAATATACAATATATAATATATAATATATAATATATAATATATAATATATAATATATAATATATAATATATCAACTTTGTAATTCCGATTCTTTTACAGCGTGCTATATTGTAAAGGGTGCAATACACTCACCGAACGCTACTCCGCCATTTTCATTCAGCGATGCATTCGGGTCATCGGCTTCGTCCTGTAGGCGGAATAACTCTAGTACAGGTTGACGAAAACGCTACTGATAAGCTACTTAAGCGAACAAATTCTAATGAACACGTTTTGCAAAACACAGAGCTGTGTGTGTGTGTGTGTGTGTGTGTGTTTGTTTGTGTGTGTGTGTGTTTGTGTGTGTGTGTGTGTGTGTGTGTGTGTGTGTGTGTGTGTGTGTGTGTGTGTGTGTGTGTGTGCATATATATAGTATTAAATTAATACTAACATTATTCAATTATCCATGTTGATACTTACTACCACATCTGCGTAACCAGCCACAAACGCCAGGAAGACAAACAGCAAAACGAAGTTCGCATTCATCGTGTCGTCGCAGCAACTGCGAAATAATATATATATATATATATATATATATATATATATATATATATATATATATATATATATATATATATACATACATAAATACATACATAAATACATACACATATATATATATATATATATATATATATATATATATATATATATATATATATATATATATATATATATATATATATACATACATAAATACATACATAAATACATACATATATATATATATATATATATATATATATATATATATATATATATATATATATATATACCCTGGGTATGTAAACATTTAAAATTTTGCAGTTATATGTTTTATTTGTAAAATACATATGTGCTTTCACAGGACACACGAGATTTAAGAAACAAACTTACCTGAATACACCGCAAGAAATTGTCTGAATCGTGCTCAAATCAAATTATCAAAATGAGTATAATTTCTTATATAGGATACGTGTTGGAAGGAGACGTGATTGCTCTCACGCTCTTGTGTTTTAAACGTGATCACCGTCACCGCACTAAATGTTTTATTGACGTCGTGTGTTTCAACGTCATGCGCAGTAAGGAAATTGTGTGCGTTTCAGTTCATCGTGTTTTCAAAGTAGCGCTGAAAGGCTTATTGACCAAAATACTTTTTCAACGTTAAGTAATAGTGTCAATGAATAGGAATCAGTGGACAACATACTTGAAGCGTGACCATAGTGGCACATGTGTAGCACAATAAAACACGCGTGCCTGAGTAACCGGCTAGAGAGAGAGAGGGAGGGTGTGTGTGAAGTGACATTCACGCCCACTTTACACAAAACACGTACATTTTGGCACGTACACATACGTACACATACGTACTGTGCACCGCACCGCTAGGATCACTTCTAGTAATAATACATCTTGTACAGGTGCATTGACTGGAATTAAAAGAGCCTGCAGTTTGTTGAAGTTTCGCCTACCATATTTTTATATGTGAAAATCTTACATATGTTTTGTTTTCTTCGAGTTCAAGTCATCAGCGTGTAAGTCCTAGTCAAGTCTCAAATCTGTATCCATGCAAGGAGTCAAGGCCCACGTCACCAAGGCGCAAGTCCATGCCAAGGAGTCAAGTCCCACGTCACCAGGGCGCAAGTCCATGCCAAGGAGTCAAGGCCCACGTCACCAGGGCGCAAGTCCATGCCAAGGAGTCAAGGCCCACATCACCAGGGCGCAAGTCCATGCCAAGGAGTCAAGGCCCACGTCACCAGGGCGCAAGTCCATGCCAAGGAGTCAAGGCCCACGTCACCAGGGCGCAAGTCCATGTCAAGGAGTCAAGGCCCACGTCACCAAGGCGCAAGTCCATGTCAAGTCTCGAGTCTTTGTCCATACAATAACCGTGCTACAACCGTGCATGTATTAAACCTGTAGGCCTCAACCCTGGTGCTAAGTGTCAGTGTCACTAGTAGGCATGTTGCTGTGTGCCTGTCTGTCATCAAACCGGCATCGATCAATAACAAGGTTAGGAGTAACCATCATTGAATGAATTATATATACACAATGCATTTGTTTACCCCAGTCTTGTATAAGCATGTCAATTTATAATTTATTCATTGGTTATAAAAAACCACCATTATATATATATATATATATATATATATATATATATATATATATATATATATATATATATATATATAATATGTATGTATGTGTGTATGTATGTATATGTGTATGTGTTTATGTGTATGTGTTTATGTGTGTAGGTGTGTATGTGTGTATGTATGTGTGTATATATGTATGTATGTATATATATATATATATATATATATATATATATATATATATATATATATATATATATATATATATATATATATATATATATATAATTATATATATATATATATATATATATATATATATATATATATGCATGCATACATATATACTTATATACATACAAACAATGATCTTTGCGTAAAACAAAACCACGCGTGATATAATTATAACAAATTATGATAATTCTAACCTTTCCTGCAATGTGGTTGAATCATGTCATGCATTTGAGGTGCTTCATAAATCATATAAACCAGCATAACAAAATCCTATATACAACACATTGAATATTGGTCGACCATACATAAATTACGTTTCATATTTCTGCTGCTGACGCACCGTTTTTCAAGGTGGCACCGATCCAAAACTAGTCGACAAGAAAACAGCAACGTATGTTGCCGTGATAGTGCCACACGCAACTGGATGATGTATCGTTTTATTTATTGTCAGTGTAAGCGTCAAATGTGTGAAGATGGAGCTATGCAGGTAAACAGGTAACCTATACATTACTAGTTTTTTTTCAGAAAAAAAGTGCATCGTTATGTGTGTGCCGGTAACGGTACACATGTCTGAAAGTCGTGTTGATTGGTCTCGCGCCTTCTGATTTCAACCAAACTTCTTCTTCGTCTTCTTGTTTATACCATTATCACAGGTAAATATCTTGTTTGATCTAATCGATCGTCCAGCTCCGCGAGTCCTCGCACGCCCCCGGGTATTTGGTAGACAGGACAGCTTCCGGTGATGACGTAGTCGGCCGTTTGGACTGCCCCAGAATCACAACGGCCGCTTTTGACAAGGGGCCGAGTAGCATGGAGGCGCCGAGTAGCATGGAGGCGCCGAACCTCCCGACGCCAGACCGGTGTCGGATTAGCTTTGTCCAGACTCGGCGACCAAACTATGCACTAATTAATTCCATATGGGTCGTAATTCGCCTCGAATACGTCATATATGTTAATACATAAACAAGACTACATTGAAGACGTATGGGTTACCTTCTTGGGATAATCACATGTTAACAACCAAAAGTCTGGATGATCTAGATTCAAGGAAACTCCCCACATAATAAAACCAATCAACGAAACCTAAAAACCTTAGTGAAAACCACACTTACTCAGTTTGTATGACGTAAATAACGTATATTACAGCTAATATATTATGTAATTGCATTAATTATGTGATATTTCTTAGTCATGCACAACACACCCAGTCCGACAGAAGTCATAATAGATGCGTATGCCTTACGTTGTGTGATAGTGGTTGACAATTATTATTATTAAACATTTAATTATTTAAATAAAACAATTTGAGTTCATATAAGTTATTGAAAAGGTAAATCATTAGTGAATCATTTCTTGGTTCTGCACATTTCCATTACGTTAGACACTATTTTGTAGGGATGATAGCAATGTTTTCCATACGGCGAGGCTGCGCCCAGAAAACACCTTCAGGTATATTTGTCAACCCAGTTTCGACTATGAGAAGCAGCACACTCCTCGCTGGCCTTAGACACGTGAATTCGGTCAATTTATGACGGTGTGAACAAAAACCTTTAGAGCAGTTATGTAAAAAGTGTAATTTACGTATGAACTATAATTGTTCTCAGACGCTCATGCGTGTGAAGTTTTTATTTTCGACATGACAACCTTGCCGCACATTCGTTTCTTAGACTTTGACTTATTTACTTGTTTACGTGTTTAACTTGGACATGTTTTTGCTCCAAAGCAATTACTCAGTTCGGTGTATGACCATACTCTACTCTGCAAATAATTATTCTGGCGGTAAAACAATGATTTGTATAAAACATATCAAATGCAACCAAGCACGTATTATTAACAATCGATAAATTTATGCACAGTGAATATTGTTGCTGCACTGATACAACATTCATATAAATTCAGCATCTACGCATGATTAGCAGCGGTAGTGTAGCTGCAACAACATAATTAGTAGCGGTAGTGTAGCAACAACAACATGATTAGTAGCGGTAGTGTAGCAACAAAACATGATTAGTAGCGGTAGTGTAGCAACAACAACATGATTAGTAGCGGTAGTGTAGCAACAACAACATGATTAGTAGCGGTAGTGTAGCAACAACAAAATTATTAGTAGCGATAGTGTAGCAGCAACAACATGATTAGTAGCGGTAGTGTAGCAACAACAACATGATTAGTAGCGGTAGTGTGGCAACAACAACATGATTAGTAGCAGTAGTGTAGCAACAACAACATGATTAGTAGCAGTAGTGTAGCAACAACAACATGATTAGTAGCGGTAGTGTAGCAGCAACAACTGAAGTTTTATATGTGCCCCAATTATTTCAATGTTAACAACGCGTGTTTTTGGTTTAATTTCACGTGTATTACCCGAATCTGTTATCCATGAGTAATAAATTCCAGAGTACATAATGGTCAAATTCTACGAGATCTTAAAACGTATAGTATGCATGTTAGCAACGACAGCATATTAGAACGCTCGTTGATAGAATCATCCTTGTCAATCAAGGCCAGAATGAACGGTGAAACGAATCTGTTAATTGTTGGACTTAAAGACACAAACAGTATACTCATTATTTGTATTATTAAGGCATTACTCCAAGACCACGGTAATGTGATGTATAAATATGCACAGTGGAGGCATGACTCGTCACTTTCTTTGATTACAGTTATCTTTCTGCTATTGCCATGAAACGTCGCGGGGAGATATAACCTTCGCTCAACAGCAACAGGAGAGGCCTGGGCAGATATGAGCTTGTGTTTTCTTAGTGTTTCCTCCTCAGTCTTTCTCTTGCGAGCCGTCGACTGATTTGGTTGCATCTTGACTAAGTGGCCAAACCACTTTATTCCTTGTTTTTCTGTGTGTTCAAGGACTGGTCATGTTACAACCACGTCTCTTATATGTTTGCTCTGAGTTTGTTTCGTCTGTGGTAATTTTTCGTTCGAAGCTCTTGTTCATGGTCCAAGTTCGACAAAAGAATGTGTACAGAAATTGCATTCATGGCCTTTCCATACTCTCCTGCTTCTTAATATTCTTCCAGTTAGGCTGAACTGCATATGTGATATGAATGCAGCTGGGGCAAACCTTCCGACCTCACTCCAGTGTACGCGGTTTGTACGTGGGGAGTATACCTTGTTAACGGCGTGAATTCCTAAACACAAAACCAACACTTCATAACGAGAACTATGGTAATTTTTTCAGAAATGAACCCGCGAGCAATCCGTGCTGGGTACATGAGAATTACTTGTTCCAATCGTGAATTCAACGAGAATAAGGATCGAAGGCTTAAATGTAATGTTTCACAATAATTTCTGAAACATTATTTTATGGCCTACCAATAATGACTATTAATGCTGTTAATGCTATCAAGGAACGCAAGAACAGGAAGGCGTATGACCAGCTAAACGATAAGAACACACAGCGTATGGTCATGACCAACTAAGAAAACACAGCGTATGGTCATGACCAGCTAAGAAAACACAGCGTATGGTCCAGCTAAACGCGGAGTTCTTCAAAGCAGACCTTGATCTAGCAGCCATACACCTTGTACCATTATTAATCAAGGTGTGGATGGACAAATTCCCGATTACTGGTGCAAAGGTATCAACAACAAGAATCCTAAGATAGGTGACCTCACCAACTGTAACAACTGGCGAGGCATCACTTTGCTGTCCGTCCACAACAAAGTCTTCTGCAAGATCATCATCAAGCTAATCTCGACAGC
>OY759264.1:25379349-25391849 GCA_963662155.1 Lamellibrachia columna
GAAACTCAATTCTGCGGCCGGCACAGCCAGAAGTGTTAGGTCAGCAACAGACACCGGATCGCGCGGGGTCATTGCCATATATAGCGGTTGGTAACCCGTGGGTTTGACTACATTGGGCTGTAGTTGCTCAGAGATGTTTGAGAAGCAACGCGTATATGAAACATTGAAAATAATACACTTTTAATAACAAAGCAAACATACAGGTTTCCCATCAACACAAACAATAAACGTAATGAAACGAAGTTGGCATGTAGGGCCTATCTAAACGTATCATAACATATCAATATCTACCTACTCCTCATAAAACATCAACAAGTGTGTGATATTTTAACAACCAGGCAATTTGTACTTCGAAGTTACAAAGATACCGTCCTCGGTAGAACGTATATGCGTCACCACGAACACACCTTGATAACTCAAGAGTTGCGCCACGCCCACTCCCGGCGTTGGTTGGGGAAGTCGCTTAGTCGACAGACTTCGACGTTGACATCACCGAGCGCTTCGCATTCACAAGGACGACAAGCTGAAGACACGTGGCGCGTAGCTACCGCGCCGATGTCGAGAACTCCACGACAGCTACGATCGGCAACTCCGGTATACTTGATGGTATTGGGCGTTTTGGAAATCAACTGAGGAGGCACCTTTAACTTCACTTAGCTTTCCTTCAAATGCGTTTGTGTTGAATGTTTTTCAAATATAATTCGTCGAAATGTCCAACTCACACAGAACAGTTTGCTTTAGCTGGGAAACGTCCAGTTTTGTATGACCATTAATGTATCCAGCTATGCTTACCATAATTTCGGTTCATGTTGTCAGGAATTACGCAGCACGACAATCGCCGGGATATACATTTTGCATTAGACGATAACTTTTGGCGAAATACCTGCACAAAAATACACAATATATCAAACATTATCCGCTCGTAACGTCCTATGGTTTACCTTGACTGCTTCCTCCGTGTAAACATATTGGTTGGAAATACCATACATTATCCGCCCGGCCCGTCCTATGGTTTACCTTGACTGCTTCCTCCGTGTAAACATATTGGTTCGAAATACCATACATTATCCGCTCGTCCCGTCCTATGGTTTACCTTGACTGCTTCCTCCGTGTAAACATATTGGTTGGAAATACCAAACATTATCCGCTCGTCCCGTCCTATGGTTTACCTTGACTGCTTCCTCCGTGTAAACATATTGGTTGGAAATACCATACATTATCCGCTCGGCCCGTCCTATGGTTTATCTTCCCACTGCCCTGTTTACAACATCCAACATTACTAACATGGTTAGCAAGACACGCTAGATGGCACCACCAATATTCAGGTTCTGCACATCAAGTGTAAGTTGTGGCAGTGGTGATATGGTGAGTGGCGCCACTGGTGGCGTGTTTGGCGCGTTGAATATCGATTGTTGTAGTAGCGCTGAATCTACTGAAATCTTTACTGGCTCTGGTATTTGCTCCAGCGGGTGTCGTGATTGTAATGCAGGCGTCAAACGGCAGGTTCGTCCCGTTACGTCACCACAATTGTATATAATTTTTCTAGTCTATGTCACGTAGTAGCGCAATAAATTACATACGTAATGAATATAAACAATAAGCCAAAAGAGTGGGCATGGCCCAATGTCACTGCTTCTATGTGATGTTCAACAGCAGCCATTGTAAAGGATTACGCTACACATTAATTTCGTTCACATCACACTGTGTGTATCTTGAGGAAGATACACTAAAAACCGGTGGTCCTTTTATCTGGTGTATTTGCCAATAAATCAGGGCAATAAATCAGAACATTAAGGCAGTTATTTGTAACTCCAGAAATTATAGCAAACAAAATTAAAAAGTTGAAAGATAATAAATCACCTGGAGTTGATGGGATACCACCAAAACTGCTTAAGGATATTGTTGAGCAAATTAGTACACCACTTGCAAAATTGTTTAACTTGTCACTAGAAGAAGGAATTGTTCCTTCAGAATGGAAAGAAGCAAACATTACGCCACTATTTAAGAAGGGATCAAGGAACAAGCCAGAAAATTACAGACCAGTGAGTTTAACATCAGCTGTATGTAAATTACTCGAAACATTAATTAAAGACCACATGGTGGAATTCCTTGTAAAACATAATTTAATAAATACATCTCAACATGGGTTCCTAAAAGCAAGGTCATGTCTAACCAATCTCTTATGTTTTTTTAGAAAAAATTACAAAGTGGGTAGATGACGGGTTACCAGTGGATGTTGTCTACTTAGATTTTCATAAAGCTTTCGATAAAGTGCCACACCAAAGATTGTTACTTAAACTAAACGCCCATGTTGATGTAATCAACTGGATAGAAAAGTGGCTTACACACAGAAGACAGAGAGTAATAGTAGATGGTGAGATTTCATATTGGAAATCGGTTTTGAGTGGGGTACCACAGGGATCAGTATTAGGCCCTATACTATTTTAATATATATATATATATATAAATGATTTAGAAGATGACATATTTAGCAAAGTACTCAAATTTGTAGATGACACAAAAGTAGTCAGAAAGGTTACAAATGATACAGATAAACAAAGTTTACAGGATGATCTAGATAAATTAGTTAAATTGTCAGAAAAATGGCAAATGTTATTCAATTTTGGGAAGTGTAAATGTATACACATAGAACATGGAAACATGGACGAAGAATATAAAATGGGGGATGCTGTACTAGATAGAACCACACAAGAAAAGGACGTAGGAGTAACATTTAGTGCTAACATGAAAGTTTCTGAGCAATGTCGGATTGCTGCTTCAAAAGGAAATAAAATTCTAGGGTATAATTAGGAGAACTATCGTGTATAAGGAAAAACAGCTAATTGTACCCCTGTACAAAGCAATAGTTATACCGCATTTGGAATATTGTATTCAAGCATGGAGGCCGTATCGTAAAAAAGGACATAGACAAGCTAGAAAGAATACAACGAAGAGCAACTAAAATTATTCCAGAATTGAGACCTTAGTTACGAAAGTCGCTTATTACAATGTGGTTTGACACTAGACACCAGAATACTAAGAGGAGACCAAATATAAGTGTTTAAAATAGTGAACGGTTATGAGGATGTTGATAGGAATATGTTCTTCAAACTTAAAGAAGGCAGTAGAACCAGAGGACACAAAGCAGTAAGGAGCAGTGCAGGTTGGTCATGAGAGAGTACTCTTTCTCACAGAGGGCGATAAATGAATGGAACAAACTGCCAAATGACTGTGTTAATGTTAGTAGTGTGAATATGTTTGAAAATAGAATTGACATATATTTGATAAGGGCGGGCTACACATAAATGAGAAAATTGTTGGACTCTCGATAATCCAATGGCGTCCTTGTCCACTTGCCATCTGGAACTTGTTGTTTGGGATGGCAGTCTTGTTAAATCTTGTCAAATACTAAAGAGTCCATTATATGGCGCCACTGTACCACATTGTTCTATACGATCCCCGTTCCAATATGACTTTCTGCAACAATTTCCTTGTCGACTTTTGTTGTCCTCCTGCACGTCCCGTTCCTCTCCTTGGGGAGTTTCCCAATAAGCGAAACTTGTAAATAAGATATATGTATACATACACGTACTGCGTGCACCCGGTGATTCAAAATCATTGAACCACGTCATGCTACCTGGGCGCTTAAGAATAAGTTGACTGGAACCTGAAGTAGACGGTAGTTCATACGCCCAATTTGGTAGTTTCGTTTGCTGGGAAACGGCATCAAGTACTAGGAAATACCGTGTCAATGACTATACGCATGACAGCACACCAGAGTCTACAATTGTGTCGACAACAGTCACCTATCAAAAGTGCACAGTTCCTTTGAATTTCTCTCGTCGCACTTGGATGACCAGATGTCCTTTTGAGAAAAAAAAACGAGTTTCAATGATGGACAGCGTTACGAATAATAACAGGGAGACACTTATTTCCACATTCTATATAGAACACTACTTGTTAGAATTCTCAGTCTCAGAAAAACTTACAGATTTTCGAATTTCCTGGGTAAATGTTTATATTACAGCTACCAACTAGATTTGGGGCAATTGAACATGTTACAATGTACCGCACCATCTTCATATTAATGCATTCTGCGAGCTACGCCACATGTTCAATACATTAACATTTTACAAATGGGCGAGCTAAACACTTTTTAACCATATTGTCACGTACAGTTACATGCTTCATGTGGCGCGTTTGTAAGCAATTAATTGACAATAGTGAACAGTTTTATTTAATTTGTTGCCGATTTATTCTTGCCATATGTGTTTTAAAGTGAAACCAAATGCATTGTTGTGGGCCTTTGCACCTATAAGAGACTAAAAAAACCTAACCATTTGCAACTATAACGAAGAATATCAAGTGGTTTATTGGGAATATGTTCTAAATGTGCGAAATTCTGGTATAATGTCAGTTTTAATGGAAGCTGACATAATCATCTGTGTTTGGAATATTGACCAAACAGCGGCGAGCAGCTCCTTAACCCTCCCCCCCAACGCGGCTGTGTGGAAAGCGTGTATTTTGAACGTGGTTGGGACGTGCAGTTACATTTTCATTTGCTTTTATATTGGATTTACATGCAGCAGAAACACTTGCAATACTGCACTGTGCGGCTTTCGGATGTAATCATGGTTCAGCGAGGTATAGAGTTGTCTTTTTTTCGATTTCCTCTGGAAAAATAGACAGCATTGAAGCGATGGGTTTACAATTGTGGGCGGGCTGGTTGGAAGCCCAAGCGGTATGCAAGACTACGTTCGGCCCATTTTAAAGAGTCGTGTTTTGAAGTTGATATTTTCATCAACTAATGGGTAAAGATAGTTTCGAAACGTCGGCGACAGAGAACATTAAAGCCTGAAGACGTACCGACAATCTCCCAGCAGGTATCTCAGTCGAAGGCTTCGACACAACACAAACACTCGATCAAGAGAACTGTCAAATCGAAAAGCGAGGAGATTAGTAAACAGTCGACGTTTATGTCTCTGAGAAGTCCAAGCATGTCCACGCTCTGATGTTGTCCTACCCCTCTTCCTCTGTCTTCCTCTTCTTCTTGCTCCCCTAACAGGATGGTCTTTGTCAGACTGGATGTTCGTGAGACGTGCCCATACCAATTCAGCTTCCGTCTCTTTGTCGTGGGCAAGAGATCTTCATTGGGCCTGATGGCTTGTTTGATTTTTTTTCGGACCATTTCGTTGGTTACATGGTCGTTGTATGAGACGCAAAGGATATTTCGATAGCACCTCATATCCATGACTTGTACTCTTCTTTGTAGTTCGGCTGTAATATTTCATGTCTCGCATTCGAAATATTAACATGGCAAATGATCGCATCATTCTGGTTTTGGACCGAATGGTGTGTTTATCACCTACATCAATATAAAGGGTATTTAAAAAAAAAAAAAAGACATTTGGATGATCAACGCAGTATTGTGTCGTAAAAGACGGATGTGTCACCTGGCTGTTGTCTCCACAGTCGCCATCTCGCAGAGTGACGTTGACGGTGAACGCGTTCTGTGATTGCCAGAGATTCATTCTGAGGACGAAATCCAGCGGATTCGTCGCTGACGTCACGACGTCGCAAGTGTTTCTGTTATCGTCGGTGAAGACGGCGCAGTCTCCAAACTCGCTGAAGCCTGTTGCTATGGCGACGGTTGCTGGATGGACGTTGACAACAGCGAAGATTAACAAACACTTCACTGATCAAAACACGTTTCAAATATGTTATGGTAGTGGGGAGCACTTAGAAAATGTAATTACTTTCATATAGGTATAACAGCTTTTTCTTGTTTGTTTCATAAAGATATATCGATGTATCATTATCCGTTTTGCCAAAGTATATCGATGTATCTTTATAAGAAAATAAATAAAACCCCGTGATCACGTAAAAGAATGTAGTTGAAGAATTTCGGCGGAATATAGAATTGATGTAGCATTAAACATCTTGCCTATATTACATTTGAATGTATTTTACTGTTTCTATTTTCACGAATGTGACTTTTCGTATTGCACTGAACGTATTAACTTAGAAAATACAACTTCAACTCAGCGAATTACGAATTGGTTAACTTACCATAAACTTCCACTTCACATAACGTCAGGATCTGCACGAACAAGTATCGCACTCTCTGGCGATTGTAGTGCAATTCAGTATCTGGCTGGAAATTTGCCGTTGTACTGGAGACAAACTTGATAAGGCATATCTTGAGGACCATTTGTTCCGCTTGGCAATCGTGAAGTCGTGAAGACGTTCAGCTAAAACATACATTACTGCACCATTTCGGTTTTTTATGTGGGGCCGGGTATTCATTACATTATCCGGCCCGTTTCACGTGTCCTGGTATCATTCGAATAAATAATAGAAAGACACAAAATTAACATGACTTGATTTCAGATAAATTTATTTGTTCACATACAAAATACTAAATTCAGGCGGGTCTGATTATTTGCCAGATGTGTTGTGGAAATTAACTAAAAATAAATCAAAGTCCTTCACTTAGATAAGCTAGGTGAATATTACAATCCAGTTGTAGACAGATATGTTCCTCTGTTGACATCAAATCTTCTAAAGTGGTAAGAAGTCACACCTTCTGTGTACTAGGAGCACCGCATGACCGGCACGCTTGTCAATTAGGTTATATGCAATGATAAATAATAATTATTATAATTATTAATAATAATAATAACAATACTAATAATGATAATTCATGTTATTTATATACTCTTAGCTAGAATAAGACCCAGGTCAGGTATATTTACGGTTTACTAAAGTACTATTGATACGCACTACGTGCAATGACTAATATAGAAACTAATAATTACAATTTAATATTTATAATTGTAACCAATAAAAATGATAACAGTTGCTAAGACTTGACTAAAAAGTGAAACTGACAAACTAAAGAGAAACTGTGACAAATTTAAAGTAGCCAAAAGTAGATGAAAGATAACAATGTCGATAGTTACTATTCAAATAAGAAATAATTAAAAATCATGATAAATAAAACATACAGTAAAACATTGAATAATAAATAACTGTAATAGAATAGTCTGCTTGGAGCCCAGGTCGACGGCCCACCAAGGACTCCTCCTAGAGTACATGTCTGCGCAGCCATGATTGTACATTCCGTCGGTGTTGCCGTCGTTTGCCTTTGTTGCCGATGAAACATGGTCAGGCATGTACGCCGGCTTGTTCAAGGCAATGTTGGTGTTCGTTGCATCACATCAACAAACACTAGTGAACATACGCTGAGCTGAAAACACGCTGATCTATAAAAAAAAAGCACCACCAGAACTAGGCCAGATGCCCCATCGGGACAAAAAATAGGATAATTGGAACATTATTAAAATGTAATAAACACACGGA
Organism: Lamellibrachia columna; assembly: GCA_963662155.1. NCBI lineage: Eukaryota > Metazoa > Annelida > Polychaeta > Sabellida > Siboglinidae > Lamellibrachia > Lamellibrachia columna. The sequence goes on from OY759264.1 coordinate 25,386,712, forward strand.
ATAAACGCGCATTTCGTGTACGTAATGATTATATATCGTATATAACATAAGTTACTTGACAATAACTATGCATAAATATATACTTATGACGTTCTGTGGTGAAAATCTGAACGTCAAGTGACGACGTGCGCGCGTTGGTTTCGGAAAATATCGCCCACTAATCACGATAAACGTACTCAAAATAAATTATTTGGAGCATATTTCTACTGTTTCTTGACGCCAATGTGCAGATGGTTTGTAACGGAATACACATGTGAAACGGTTAGTGCGTGTCCGTTTTAAAACTTATGTTATAATAGATTCAATCCTGAATGGGATCACAAGTGCGTGGATTAAAAACAATGATTAATTCCTACATATCTCGCATGTTTATTTTCCCACATCCACACATTTGCATTTTGTGCTCACCGTAGGCAAACATGACATTCAATCGTATCTTCCTTTTCACTTTCCTCGCACATGAAGCAGCACAAGAAGTATCGTTTACATGTTAGCTATAAATGTTTAAAAAATTTGCATTGAATGATAATTTAGTTATTAGAAAAGGAAATATTTACATGTAGCGTGTTATGAGGCATTACATTGCATTTCGTTTTAATGAATTTGGTTGTTCACTGTGCAAAAACTAAAAGAATGATATAAAATAAAAGAAACGTAGAAAATAGTAGTTGTAGCGCTCATGTAGCTCACGTGACCACTCATACGTCACAAAAAGTTAACCGTTAACTAAATTACTTAACTTAATTTTACATCATCGGGTGTAAAATACAAAATGTGCACATCGATTTCCGGTCGGCGTCTTCGGTGCCATTTTGGTTTGCTTCATAGAATGGCCATCTCTGGCGCTACTATGCAGTCCATCAAGAACGGAACAGTTCTGTTTAGTCAACATGTAAAACAAAACGTGTATACTTTAATAGGTCCATCTGTTTTTTTATGAGGTTTCTTACCCCAAAAGTCGTAGATTTGTACGTTTGTAACATGAAAACGAGTACTATCATCGCACACTGTTTTATGTTACAAAATGTTGCTCAACGGATTACTCTCCTTTATAATTGTTAGAATTAATCGTGTTGTAATTCAGTCTTGTGCTCAATAAGCAAAAATACTTGATAGTGATGATGAGGTGTTCCTTATCTTTACCTTTATCAGTTATATTCGTTTATTTTATCTAAACAGTGTCCATGCACTTTTTTGTATTATTTCTCTTTTTCATGGAACGTCGATATACCTTTTGTTTTAATGTCTATCATTTGATGAAAGATTGTTTACAACAAATAAGAAACTACTCTATTGACATAATGAAAGGTATTCACTAGTGTTGCTCCACAGAACATGAAGATTGGTTTTGTAACGTGAATCAGGTAAACATTGTACATGATGAAAAAACGGCATACATATATGTTTATGAAATAATCAAAGTAGTCAAAGTAACGCAAGCCATATGTGCTCTACATTAATGAAGCTGTATAGTTTTCCTGTGTTGTTGATTTCTTCTCCGAATTACGGAAGTAAGAGCCCGTGACGTAAATCAGAAAGTAAGGATTCCTTGTGATTTAGGGATAGCACATTTTGGTGTGTTTCCCCGAAAAACCAAGTACGTCGTTTCCACGAATTTCACGTACGTGGTCAGATAATGGATGGTTAACATGATATTTACCTTGAAGTGTTCGGTGTTTGACGATATTTAGTGAAATTTGGTTTGCCGCGTATTTCAAAAAATCTTATCATTAAGTTCAGGTTAAATAATGTGCAGATTTGTATGGCTATATGAGAATAAAATACATACTTTTTATATAAGAATGTACCGTTTACCAGTAATGTATTAAGTTCCTGCCTCCACCTAGGATTCGAGCTGGCACTCGGATACATTTCTCGAATAGCAATAGCTTGATTGATTGATTCATTCATTCATTCATTTTATTCAAGCATTAGCAACATGATACAAGACATATATATATATATATATATATATATATATATATATATATATATAAATATATATATATATATATATATATATATATATATATATATATATATATATATATATATATATATATATATATGTATATATATATGTATATATATATATGTATATATATATATATATATATATATATATATATATATATATATATATATATATATATATATATATGTATATATATATATATATATATATATATATATATATATATATATATATATACACACACACACATTTACATATGAGTGCCATCTAATTATGCATATCTGCAGAGCAACACATGTATAAATGTGTATACAATGTTTGAAAGGGGTAAACACGAAGTCATTGACTTTTATGTATGTTTACCCCTAACAGTCATATTAAGGTAAACTATTAAGTTTCTCACACGTGTACTGTTCCTCACACACCAGAATGACAATTAGCTTAGTTATCATAAGTATGTGTCACGTTACTACAATACATATTATATACATTCTAAATGTATTTATTGTGATATAAAATACACAGGTTATCACATTTTAAATAGCAGAATTCAATACGTCAATAGTTACATTTCCACAGTAACGTATTTGTGAAATAAACGTTTTTTTTCCTTAGATTTAAATGCAATTATAGTATTAATGTTTTTATATCATCACTTTGAGAATTCCATAATCGCACTCCGTAGACAAAGCAATACATAGATCTCATCGTGGAACTAACGCGTAGCCGTTTTAAATCACGACAAGCTCTCAACCAGTAGGGGAAGGCAGTGTTAGTTGAGCCACTGGGTTAGTGGAGCCACCCATGTTTCCCAGGAAACTACAGCAGCGACCGTTAATTGGTACCACCCAATGATTGAACTTGTTATTAGAACACGACTGACGTACAATAAGTGTTATTTGTCACAACGGTTAGAAAATGGGAGTTAAAAGTATGTTTTTGATGCTTTTTGAAACTTTTTATGATTGTTATTAGTGTCTACTGGTGTGTAAACTATCAATGCATGTGACCAGACTTTATTTTCTGTGAACTTACAAATAGTTTAACTATGCATAGGGAAGAAGATTATTTACATCACTTCGCACATTAATGAGAAGTTAATTAAAAAAGCTTAATTGTCGAAACGGGGCTAGTTGAATCACCCAAGGCCCATGGGAAGATTAACTTACAGTACACTGTGGCTCAACTTACCCCACACCAAGTGTTAGTTGAGCCACCTTACAAACCATATTTGAATCAGCTGCATATAATTATCTATGCATACTAAATATATTATCTTGGTATAAAATGATCTACTAATAATCATAGTTTATGTGAGTAAAAACAGTTTTGAGTTATGAATATAATTGTGCCCTAGGTATCAAAAAGAATGAAAAATGGCTCAACTAACACTGCCTTCCCCTACGTTGTTTCCCGCCTAACAAATAAACGTTGAACGTTTGATGGCAAACAGCGGTAGTAAGCTTCGTACATAAATAATAACGTTTTTAGTTCTATAATATCTAGAAATCTTAAGACATGCAATAGTTAAAAACGTGAATTCGTATGATCCAGACGCTTGGCACCACACATAATGCGGATAACTCTTTTTTGCAATAAGAAAATACCATTAATATTTGTCGGATATGTGTTACCCCATATTTCTACCCAGTATGTTAAATAAAGCAAAAACAGAGAAAAACATAGAATATACATACTTTTCCTGTCAAGCAGATGACTACATATATACATTATAGATGTGCTTTTGGAAAGCTTTTATTTGACGTATTTAATATGAACATTCCAATTAAGTAAATCATCAACATACACACCCACCAATGTTGCTCTTACTCTTTCAATATTAACATTGTGTATATTTATAACGACATCTTCACCCAGTATACGATTTCCAAATAGTATATAATTAGTTTTACATATGTTTAATGTTAACTGATTTACGGCAAACCAAGTAGATATTTTGTCCAGCACGCTACACACGGTTTAACTCAGTCTTTTGATATTTTTATCTGCATAAAAAAATCGTGTCATCTGCAAAGAGTATATATTTTACAAGCTTAGATATGTTGCACATGTCACTAACATACAGTATAAATAGTTTAAGGCCTAAAATCGAACTTTGTGGCACACCACATGGTATATTGCGTACAGCAGACTGACATTTGTCAATGGACACAAATTGTTTTCTGTTTTCTAGATAACTATTTAACCACTTATGTGACACTCCGCGGATACCAAGAAATCCCATTTTTGTACATAATAATTAGTGACTAACTGTGTCGAATGCTTTTTAAAAATAAATGAAGACATTTAAAGCATATTTTTTGCATCTAATGATTGGCTTATTCCATCAATTATACATACTAATGCATAACATGTTGACATATCTTGACGAAATCCATATTGGCTTGGGCTTAACAAATTGTGTTTGATAATAAAACTATCTAAGAGAGAATTAAATATTTTTTTTTTTTAAATTGAGAATTGTGGTAGCAATGATATAGGTCTATAGTTAGTGCATGTAAACTTATCCCCAGACTTAAAAAATGGGACCACTTTTGCAATTTTTTTCTGGGAATATTCCAGTGCTGAGTGATAGCCCACAAATATAAGTAATGGTTTTTGCAATGCAATTAATAACGTTTTTGATCAAATTCATACGTATATCTTCATAATCATTTGATGTTTTACTTTCCCATATTATCACAACTCCGATAACCTCCTCTTCATTAACTGGAGTTAGAAATAAATTGTGTTTATTTATATTTTCTAATTAGTCATAAATTGAAACATTTGCTGGCACAATTATATCCTTTGACAATTCCGGGCCGATGTTAGTAAAAGAATTGTTGAACATATTCGCCACATCCTTTTTATTACTAGTGGTTACGTCATTATTAACAAGATGGTCGGGGCAGTGATTCCCTAGATGAGATGTTCCCATAACATTTTTTTTTTATTTTCCAGGTACCAGCAATATCATTTCTTTTCTCTTCAAAAAGACTGTTAAAATACTCTTTTAGTAGATCTTAGAATACCAGTTACTTTAATTTTATATGTTTTTTTAAATAATAATTTTTTCTTGATACATGCTTTCTTCAGTCCTTTGGTAAACCATGCATTTTTCTTATTCAACTTAGCTACTTTAGGCTGGCTATATTTTAGT
>OY759264.1:25394349-25409349 GCA_963662155.1 Lamellibrachia columna
TAACTGTTTCGTTTTACGACCGATTATATATAATTTTAGTCACTAAGCTTTGACGGCAGCTTTGAGTAATCATATAATTCATTCAATCGTATCCTCATGTTAGGTAGTTGTAAACATGGTTACGCCGCGTCGAAGGACGCTTTTGCGTGATTCGTGGGTTGTGAAATGGATGTGGTTTTTGTATCTCCTCTGAAAGTCGCAGGCAATGTGGGGTGAACTAGATTGCGTAAGTTCGAAGCACCAGTATGTTGGAATCGAACCCGGGCCTCTCGGTTGACAGTCCGACGCTCTGAACGCCGATCCACTACGCCACACATAGAAAGACTATATTACATTTGTAATGGAGACACAAATATATATTTACTAATTAAAACTCGATTTGCACCGACGTCAAGCTAATGGATCCATCCGTTATGGCCAATGATGCTTACCTAGTACTGAGGATGCAGGTATCTCCACGCAGACGGAATCCTGACACAATCCCTGATGGTAGTCTTCTATCTCGACCCAGTAGGGTGTCGCCATGGCAACCGCCGTGATGATAAAGGCGGCTATAGTGCCCCAGAAGACAATTGCCGACAACCCGGCAAACGGCCCGACACGGAGCACGCTTGTTTTGCCATCGCGTTTCTCCATTATCTCCTGAGTCGACATCTCTCAAGTCGGGACGCTACGTTCAGGTGGTTTCTGTAACGAGCACGAATCATATCCCACATATGTATAGTCAACGATATAAACATAGCTATAAAATAACAACTGTGTTATTATTGTTATATATTTTTCCTTTATATCTCTACCGTACACAGGGCCGTAGTCGAGGAGGATTCGGGAGGTTCGCGCGAACACCCTTTTTACGAACCCCCTTTTCGAAGAGGTGATTTTATATCATATTGTATGATTTATTACCACAGACGATATCAGCTCACTTCCAGTTCCATTTACTAAATTTGAGGGCAATAAATCAGAGGTTAGGGGAGCAGTTATAATTTGCATACATTGACCTACTTCAATACAAACACCACGACGGCACAAGCCTGCCAGAGTACAGTTTCCATACAAGCCGTTTCTCAGTAAATATAAAAGGTTGAACCCACTGTGTAATAGGCCGCGGCCATGTCTTGAAAGGTGAACGCTTAAAACTCCACCCTCAATTGATTTAGCCTATCGAGAATCCGGTTCGTTGATGTCCAAATATGCAGATTAGAATAGATTAAGTAATATATACAGTTGGTTGAACAAAAAGTATAAAGTTTTTTGAATAAAAAGTATCTTTCTTCAAATCATCGGAAGAATTGACTTTAGTCGTTAGATCTGGCAAGGTTCAAAACAGTAGATATCCAAAACAGTAAACACTGGGGTCAAGGCTGCTCGTGGGCGTGACTTCCTTCCTCTCGCCGATCACTTGACAAAATTATGAAACTTCACCAAGGGCGAAATTCGTGAATTATCAGCGTTTCCATTTTGATTATGGATCAAAAATTCAATAATTTTATAGTTTGACTGATTAGTTGACACAAAAACTACATACAAAAGTTTCACAAACGAACTAGCATGCCGAAGTGGATACCAGGGAGGTTTGAATCTTTGCATAAATAACTTGAAGTGAGACGAGAAAACATTGAATATTAAATACATTTCGCCCTGTAAATAACTGGGCGAACTCCGTGGACCAGTAGGGGCCACGGTGGTCCAGTAGGGACCACGGGGCAATGATTTTGGGCCGCGGTTGAGGAATAAATAACATGTTACAAACAAAACAAGCAAGTCTTCTTTTTGGCAGGTTTGTCTTTGAGCATACTATGAAAACACGATATTTCCATAAACGTTGCGCATTTCAAACTTTAATTACTGCAGGACCCATAACATTGTTTACTAAACTTATCCAATTCAGATTTAGCTGGTCGCTTGTTTGAGAGTTAGCGTTCACAATGTTTGTATCTATCGGCCCTTCGATTTCGAGCAACATTTAATGCGTTTTAACATTTTCCAAGAATGACCAAGCACTTATAGGTCATTCTGGTCAACATGTCATCCCCAGTTAAACGGAAATGTGACCAGAATCTCCCACTTTTAGAACAAATTATGAGAAAAACTAGCGTGGTGTTCTTGATTTGTGTTGCAATTGGTTAGTTTTTAGTAATTCGTTTAGCTGCATTGCCCCACAACCGTGACTGTTGTTTCGCTTAACTCAAACCTCTACAAGGATAACCAGTTGCATATTGCTTGGAGCCATTTATTGATAGTTAATGTATGTTACATAGTTTAATTATTATAACAACTTCAGTAAATATCTCTTGGTTCAAGTCCAACATTTTGTTAATATTTTCTTATAAAGCATCCATAATCGAAAAACATACCTGATGTTTGATATCTGAGAAGCCAACAGTAAGCAACAGTAACGGCTTCGCTCCTATATATATATATATGTGTGTGTGTGTGTGTGTGTGTGTGTGTGTGTGTGTGTGTGTGTGTGTGTGTGTGTGTGTGTGTGTGTGTGTGTGTGTGTGTGTGTGTGTGTGTGTGTGTGTGTGTGTGTGTGTGTGTGTGTGTGTGTGTGTGTGTGACACATCTGCAGACTGAAAAGGGCGGAGAGCTACAATTTAACGAGAGGCGTCACGTCTCACTGCACGCCACTTCGAGTCAGGGTATATTCTCAAAACTTTTGTGCGCGATTCCAAATATAGCAATTTACCGGAACATTGGAAGTCTCAAACAAGCTATCTAAGTGTGATCGTGTAAACTACTGAAATAATATATTGAAAACGATGACAATAGATAGATCTGGAGGGTTTTGAAGCAACACGAAGTTTTGGAGTTTTAATATAACCCCTTACAAGTTGTAGGTATGTCATGTAGCATTGCGAAACGGTGATAATCGCGTTAAATTTGCGGTAAGGTAAATTCAGCTACGCCTTGTGATTGTTTGGATTTTCCTTACGCACAAGACAAGTTGAATAATATCTTGGACCAGGCATGACCGCCTTACTAGGCAATAATAAAACACAAATGAATTGAAACCAATTTAATATTTCAGTTCCAGTTTATTGTATTCATTCACACGTTAAGTACATTACTGCGATACCACTACTACATAATATATAACAGTCCTACACGTCACATATCAATGTTATGATCAATGTCGGTGTAGAAAATATCCACAACAAATGCTTATCATTCCATTATTAAAGAAAAGTTATTACAAACAATGTATGTCGTGCTGTAATCAAAATAAATGAACTTAAAATTGCTGCAAGAGGATTCTAACCCGGGTTCGCTCGACTGAGAGTCTGGTGCTCTAGCCACCACGCCATCACAACACCCCAACTTAAAGTAGCACGAATATGTAGCGATGCATGACGCCTGCCATCCATCAAATGTAGATATCCTCCCTTGTTTGTGTGCAGATTTGTCGTGTACTGGAGCGAAGCGGTTACTTTAGCTGTTCGTATTTTCTTTGACTTCAACCATTAGGTATTTATAATGGATATGGATACAAATTAAACTATATCAGCTACGTTGACTCATTTGAATCAATAGGCATTTAGATAAATTGCTATTATTATAGCTTCATATAAAAACAGATTCAAACTTGCTAAAAAAAATGGCTCAAGCTCGATCGGTAACTAGGTCACGGCAACATGGTCTTGTCACCCTTGTGCTGCGAGTATTGTATTGAGAGGGTTGTTCTAGTTGCATATGCTAGACATTTGGACAGATACTTGGCAGAATGTGAACATCTCCACTGCAGAGATAGCCGACTGTGACAGGCACATAACTTGACTTGACGCTGAGTGAACAGGTGGTAAAACGTGTAAAAGAGAGGCTAACTTTTTAGATTAGCCTTTTAGATTAGTCTCGGCGCCCCCACTCTGGAATCATGTGTCTGTTAGGGGCCGTTCACAATAATTGTAGACATATCCCTATTTATGAAACGTTACTAATTATCAGAGCACCCATCCATGAGTTAGTTCTTTAAAATATTGATAATTTTCCAGATTGAAAATGTAGAAGTCTATCATCTGACACACCGTTTGGTGTATTAGATAACCTTTGTGGGTCCAATAATTATTGGATAATAATGGAACTACAGCACAAGTACTGGAACCTGCGTCCACATCTGTATCAGTCTCATGTGATAGTTATCGTTGCATATCAAGTCCGCAGTTGCAGCACCTTACAAGTCAGGGTGGCCAAAACAGTATCGCCACCAGGCGGCTAACTTATACTCACATCTCCTATCAGGTTGGCGTACACAGCTGTATAATTAGGGTCATTAGTACGATACAACATGTATGCAGTTAGAAGTACAATGTATGTATGCGGATCCTTTCAAATCCTTCCTTTCTAATAATTTAACAATTCCTAAGGCAACTACAGTATAAAGTTAGTAAGCAGAATAATGTATAAAATAAAATTATGACAAGAATTACTGTTTTGTTTCCGCAGCCTATAGTCCCCCTCCTTATGTATTTTGTATTATATGGTATAACAATGCACACTGAAAATTGTACCTTGCTTGTCAAGGTGTGCTGTTCTGTACAATTATGTGGTGGTGCATAACAGCACTACATCTTGTATTGCATTGTGTGTTAACTTTGCTGGATATCATCGTATGACAACACCACACCAGGGCAGTTGCAGGTTTTTTTGTAGAACAAAATATAACCATACTGACCAATGTCCCACATCATCAAATCGTTCAGCCATCATGCACTGGTTGTGACCAGTCGTCAAGGTAGCCCGAGACGCGTGCGAGGTCACCACACTCACGTCTCTTGCGTTGTCGCCAGTGTTCATCTGCTAGCCGAAACCGTAGTCGGAGTGTTCATTCGGGTTGGCATCTCCTTGCACAAGCTCTTCAGGTCTGCCATGACGAACTCCATGAACAAACGGAACAGGATAGGTGATAACAAAAAGCCCTGTCTCACTCCTATTTCCACTGTGAACCATTCTATCAGTTGACCACTGATGACGACTGCACATTCAACATTATCATACATAGCTTCAATTGGTGATGTAATCTTAGAATCCACCCCCAATAGACCTCAACATCTTCCACAATGCCCCTCTCCTGATAGTATCAAATGCAGCAATGCAGTGGGACCTGGTGCTCTTTTGCCTTTTCCATGATCTGTCGCACAATGAAGATAGCATCCACTTTCCCTCTGTTTTTCCTGAAACCAAACTGCTGCTTTGATAGATGTGTGTCAATATTGGCATCTATCCTCATGAGTATCATCTTGCAGAAGACCTTACCCGGGATGGATATCAGAGAAATTGTTCGGTAGTTTGACGGGGTTAACTTGCACCCTTCCTTGTGTACTGGGTTGATCATGCTTTTTCACCAATCTGTTGGTAACTTTCCCTGATGCCATGCTGCATTGCATATTTTCAGGAGCACCTCAGCCATCTTCTCTCCGCCTGCTTTCAAAGCTCCAGTCGTAATGCGATCAGCGCCAGGCGCTTTCATTGACTTCATAGCTTTGACAGCCTTCAGTACCTCCTGTATTGAGAATGGTGTCCAACCAGTCCAATGATGTTATCTGGAATATCGACACGTGCTTCCTCTGATCTTGACCAGTTTGTGCTAAGATGTTTCTCAAAGTATGTTTCCCAGCATGTCAACACCTCATCTGGAGCTGTCTTTAGGTTTCTGTCACCATCCTTTGCAGCCATGAGGTGTTTGGCTTGTTGCTGAGTTCTCGCACTTTTGAAAACAAATTATGAGAGTCATTTTTCTTGAAACCCTCCTCCATAACTTTTTGCATTTGAGGTGTTCTTCAAATACTCTGTGCGTGCCTTTCTCCGTTCTTCACACTCTCTTGCTAGAACTGATGGAAGACTGATGACCTGCGTTCTACGCCTGAAGCCAACCACCTTCTCAATGATTTCATTTGCTGTCTCTTTGAAGTCTAACCAGAGTTCCTCCACTGATTTATCACCAATTTCCAATAGATGTTCAAAGGCTTCACCAATCTTCACCCGGAACTCTTGCCTTGTCTCTCTATCACACAGCTTATCCACGTCGTACCTCTTGACTACTTTCCTGTGTGATCTTGAAACACAGGGTTTGATGTATATATTTGCTATGACCAGGAAGTGATCTGAGCAAAGTTCTGCCGATATGTAAGTCCTACAGTTCTTCAGTTGGCCTTTGAGTTTCCTCTGGACAAGAATATAGTCAATTTGATTCATGGTTCCTCCATCTGGTGAAATCCACATAGCTATCCTGGTGTTGACATGTTGAAACACTGTGTTGGCAACCTCGAGGTCATCTATGGCACAACACTGCAGCAATTGTTGCCCTCTGTCGATCGCACGGCCCAGTCCAAACCATCCAACAACTTCTGGCCAGGAAAAATATTGATCGTCACCCACTTTTGCATTGAAATCTGGCGATGTGATCGTAGCCGGCGGCGGTCGCGAATCTCTGTGGGGTGTTGCCAGCGGGCAGACGACCGTCATCAAACCGTCAGTTCAGGAGATGCTCTCGCGGGTGCTGCACACCGCATATGTGGCGTTTATGTCGATGTCATCCAGCTACAGTGTTGCCACCCATGGTGAAGTATAATCTTACTAAGGTAATTAAATCTAAATGAGACCTAAATAAATATGACAAAAAAGGAACCTTAATCAAAGAGTGCATGTGCAGTTTAAAAAAAAAATTAAAATACCATGTGCAATTTGGAAACAAACAAGATATTTACAATTTAGACAGTTAGCCCTAAACGGTGCCTGGTGAGTGTAAGTGCCGGTGTACTAGACAGTTAACACAATTAATGGTGCGGTGCCTGGTGAGTGTAAGTGCCGGTGTACTAGACAGGTAGCACTAAACGGTGAAGTGCCTGGTGAGTGTAATTCACACTATTGACATTTACGCACAATCAATGAGTAGCGATGCCCAGAGTCTGTTAAGGTTCAGCTAATATGTGCAGAATGTCATTCGGTTAAACCCTCTTTTCACATCGCATTTTTCTTCTTTCCTCTTGTGCCGAAGGCATCGCATGATAATAATACTAATGTAGCATAATAATACTAATGTAGCATAATAATACTAATGTAGCATAATAATACTAATGTAGTATAATGTACAGTGTAGTTTACGGTGCAATGTGCAGTGTACAGTTTACGGTGTACTGTACCGTTGTCGTGGGCTATCTTTTGGACATTTGTGCTGACAAGAGCACCTCTTACGACGTCTTCATTCACAGTAAACCCACTCACAGCCGTTTTCTAAAGGCATTTTCACATCAGCCGAGCTATCTGTTCAACGGAAGTCAACGGAAACATCCAGGCGCCAGTTCGCGAAATGGTGTACAAGGAAACCTGACAACCGGACGTTAATCACTGTAATATTTATACATTTAAATTACCATACTGAATTCAGCACCTACGGTACCAGGTATAAATACAGCGAGAACAAATGAATAATTGTTATTTAACGGTCGTCGCCGCAGCAGCGGCAGCGGCAGCAACATCAGTACTAGCAGTTTTAATAGTAATGAGGTTCACCCAACAAATGTAAACGTCTTACACTTGTCCCCGCATACCTTTACATTTAAACAACAATTCAAGCTTTCCAGAAACCGCAGTAATGTTTACTGTGGTTTCTGGAAAGTTTGAACTATAGTAAAATACTGCATTCATGCGATTCAATCACAGAAATGTAATTGTTATTCGTAGCGGAAGGCAGTGTTTGTTGAGTCACTAGGTTAGATGAGCCACCCATATTTCCCAGGAAACTACAGTAGCGACAGTTACATAGTACCACCCAGTGATTGAATATGTTATTAGAACACAATTGACGTACAGTAAGTGTCATTTGTCACAATGGTCAGAAAATGTGAGTTAAAAGTATGTTTTTTTTGCCGTTTTTTTTTTACTTTTAGTAATTGTGATTAATGTCTGCGTGTGCGTAATCTGTCATCTCATATGACCTGACTGTGTTGCCTTTGCACTTACAAATGGTTTAGCAATGCACAGGGAAGAAAATTATTTATATTACTTCGTGCATTAATGAGAAGTTGATTTAAAAAGCTTAATTTGCGAAACGGGGCTAGTTGAGCCACCCAGTGCCAAAGGTTAGTTGAGCAGCGGCTAAAGAACGAAGACGAGTGTTCTTTACACCAAAATACATCACGGAATTAACTTCTCCGAGGAAATTGAGACATCGGACAAGGCAACATATACAGATACTTACGCTATACTGTGGCTCAACTTACCCCACACCAATTGTTAGTTGAGCCACTTACCAACCATAATTAAATCAGCTACATATAATTATCTATGCATACTAAACATATTATCTTGGCAAAAAAATAATATACAAATGATCACAGTTTAAGTGAATAAAAACAATTTTTAATTATGAATATGACTGTGCCCTAGATAACGAAAAGAATGATAAATGGCACAACTAACACTTCCTTCCTCTACTTGCTTGACTAGCTGAATCAACAGTGCCAGTCAGGACTCGGGTGAATTGCAGAACAGCAGCAAGAGCATCACATATTCTTACACTCAATACTGTGCCACGACGCCACAGCGACCTCGCTGTGTAACACTGCGATTTCCGGGTAAACGAAACTTCTGACAAGTGGTTGCTTGAAAGAGCGTCACGGTAGTGCGCACAGCAGGAAAGGGATGATATCAAAACACCAATGCATTCCAAAAGAATCCAACATCTAATAACCTTGCAATCAATCCTCTCATAAACGCAACAAATGTTTTCAATGTGTTATCTCACTGACGAACCATGTTTATCACGGTTATCCGTTTACCCCGGTTATCTGACTACTTCTCTTGTCAGAATAATTTGTGGTGCTTGGGATCTTGTACATATGTTTTGAGACGACCCCCTGGCTTGTTGCAATCCGGTTTCCATTGTCTGCGTGGCATTATATACGGTGTAGCAGGAGAGTACTGACATTGACTGCTTCGCTCTCAACCAGGTACGTGTTTCTACGTGACTAGATGATATTAATTCCGAAGGGTTGTTTATGGGCGTTTTCACGCAAAGGGGACACTTTTAGCCCCGCGGCAACACTGTATATGATATTACATTAACACTGAAATTTTTGGAGCGTGACGTTATTCATAAAAATAGCTCCAAAGTTAAGCTGTAAAATTAGCAATCTGGAGAGGGCATTTCTTTGTAACACAATATACCATTATGATGTGAGGTATATGTTAACTATTATTATACCAATTGCAGTTCTGAACAAAACAATATAATGCAATAAGAAACAAATATATTGCACCGAAATCCTTGAGAACCAGAGCTCGGTAGCGCACTAAAACCAAAGGATTAGATAATCTCAAATCAGTTTTTTTTTAAGTCACCAACGGTTGAATGAGGAAAACCAAATTAAAGTTATATAAATTTTTTAATTAACCTCATTATTTTTCAATATTAACTAAATGCATCTATAAAAAGGCAACATACATTGTTATGTTGTCGTGACATTTCATCAGAGCTTCAAATGTATTCAAAACGTCTACCATAAAAGTAGGATATGATATTATAACAGTAATTCAATTTGTTGTTACGGAAAATGACATGGACCAGTTTTAGATGGCCATATATTGTACACCTATATACTTAGACAAAATTAGCTTTTTGGTTTAGTTTTGGTTTGTGAGGACATTCCAATTTCTTTTTTAACCGAAAATGCACCATTAAATACAAATTGACTTTATGCCGTACCTGCTACTTTAATTTGCACAAACGTTTATTTCATTGATTGATGGCCAATTTAACGAAATGTCTTCGTTGTATTGCAGTGCAGGATTGTATACTAACATAAACTGAAGTGAGACGTAATTAAGAATAAGTAAGTGCTAAGATTATCGGTCGGTCGGTCGGTCGGTCGGTCGGTCGGTCGGTCGGTCGGTCGGTCGGTCGGTCGGTCGGTCGGTCGGTCGGTCGGTCGGTCGGTCGGTCGGTCGGTCGGTCGGTCGGTCGGTCGGTCGGTCGGTCGGTCGGTCGGTCGGTCGGTCGGTCGGTCGGTCGGTCGGTCGGTCGGTCGGTCGGTCGGTCGGTCGGTCGGTCGGTCGGTCGGTCGGTCGGTCGGTCGGTCGGTCGGTCGGTCGGTCGGTCGGTCGGTCGGTCGGTCGGTCGGTCGGTCGGTCGGTCGGTCGGTCGGTCGGTCGGTCGGTCGGTCGGTCGGTCGGTCGGTCGGTCGGTCGGTCGGTCGGTCGGTCGGTCGGTCGGTCGGTCGGTCGGTCGGTAAAATACCAAGGAGCAAAGCTGTATGTCCTATGTTTATCATGTCAAAATGTTCTTGCTTGATTGCAATTGTTTATGCAACTACCCAAGACGAGCCTCTTCTAATTCCCGCGTGCAATGCGTGCAAATGTTATGAATTGCCATGTCGACCGTATTATAATTTAGGCAGCGACATTGTCTTGCATATGCACCGAAGACGAAGGGAAACCAGACGTGGTGTACATCAAAACTCCATCCTCGATTCCACTGTTTCACTCGTCTCGTTTTATATAAAAAATAAATCAAACCTGGACCCTGTCTATAACAGCTAAACTCGCTCCGTCCCTATATACTACGGCATTTGTATAACAACCAAAGACAACTTGTTTGTTTATTTTAGCAAAAGTACACACTCTTCTATTGTAGCAACGTCTAGCGACGCCCTGCTCTTGTCTTACGTAACTTCGGACAATTGTAGAACATACGCATGGTAAAGGGTAATAGCGGGATGAACCCCTGAACGTTTGGCTCCAGAGATACAAAGCGTCTAGGAGGAGTAGCATAACATACATACAAAACAAATAAATACATACAAAACAAATACATACACACACTTGCTGAATTATTGTAAGATATGCAAGTCTTCAACGTTCGCAGTGAATTGGAATTCGCTGGAATGGTGAAGTAGGATTCCTAGGTTTCTTCTGGTATTGTGTAGTGTTGCTCGCAACATATGTAGCAAAACATATTTATCCAATAACAGTTACAATGCACACTATTCACGTAGTCATCAGCCTCGATTTTCCAAACTCCGTGATGTGGCGCCACCGTTTGTCGCACATATTTCACCTTTATCCAAACCGTACTAATTTTTACGGAAATTATGAATGCACCCATATTCTGATCAATTAGGCTCTCATTCGGGATTTGGCTAACTGATCAAATAATAACGGACTTTTATCAGTTTATACGATGCAATTCGAATCAACTTGAAACGTTGGTTATATTGACACAACTGTCGCACTGAAAAGCTAATCATGCAAACTAATTGTATAGTGTAGAATCTCGATAATTACGCTGATTGTCTGCTGGCGCTTAGTGGTAACGCATACACAAAACGGAGTGGGTAACAGTCAAACAACGTCTTCGGAACCAGACTTTCTTCTCGGCGAGTTCACGAAGGCGAGCGAGAGTCCGATAAGTGAGAATATGTAGCCATGTATTCCCGCTGCTCACGTCCCCTGGTTACAACGTCCAACATCACTAACTTGGTTAACGAGACACGCTAGGTGGCACCACCAATACTCAAGATCACCACAAACACTATCCACAATTATATGTAACTGAAATTGAAAGACTTCTTGACAAAGATTTGGAGTTTACAAAACGGAAATAAAGATTCTGCACATCAAATATAAGTAGTGGCAGTGGTGACATGGTGAGTGGCGCCCCTGGTGGGGAGTTTGGCGCACTGACTAGCGAGTGTTGGAGTGACGTTGTACAAACTGAACGCTTTAATTGCTCTGGCATTTGCTCCAGCGGGTGTTATGCCATGGTTATGGTGCAGGCATCAAACGGCAGGCTCGTCCCGTTACGTTAACACAGTTATATATATAATTCTTCTAGTCAATGGTGTATCTAGGATCTCGCAAACGGGTTGGTCAAAGGGGGAGACCAAACTTAGTCACACATTGGTTTATCATGCCACCATGTAGTGACGCTATAGGTTATATACGTAAAAAAGTTAAATAAGGTAAAAGGGTGGGTGTGGCCCATTGTCAGCCGTAAATATGCCACTGCTTCTATTTGATGTTCACCAGCAGCTATTGCAAAAAAATGGAAGCTACACCACCCAAGAAGGTCTGGTCTCCTGCTCTGCCTATGATATAAGTGTCACATGTCTATCCACCTCAAGTCACCTTACATATCGGGGGAAAATATTCACCCTTTTACTGTTCCTCGTCGTGGTGTCTCGGGTTTTTTCTCGATTTACTTGCACTTTGCCTTGCGCACGCTTGTGTGCAATTGCACGATTTCACGATCAACTCAGTTTTCCTATTACTACTGTTATAAACCTTTTAATGCGGGATGCAGTAAATGCTCTTATTTAAAAAAAAACACTTACACAAATGACCTAATGAATTACCATCCATAGTGTCAGTTTTCTGTCAACATTATTGGAAAAAGTTGTTTAGTGCACCTCATTTCTCACAATCGTTTTTTTTGGTTACTATCAAGCGAACGCCAAATGAAGAATCAATGACATCAAATATTGGACCAATTATTGTTATCGCCAGCAAGCCGATACCAGTTTCTCTTATAATAGCAACTATTTGTCCAACTAGATTTTTCGCTGGTTAGCGAATGCCATTTGAGACGATGACAGCCATCTTTGGAACTATTGGGTATTTTCTCCAGCAAATCCAATACATTTTGGGATTGTAACTAACGCGCCTCGTTCTCTGTGGAGCCACCTGGCGACATATGCTGCAGTGACGCCTTTGCGGTGAATAGGATTGTGGTTTGCTTTCTCACAGGACTATCACCAATCGGTGTAATTTTTTTTCTGGTTTCAGTCCGATGAAAGGAATGAATATGGTATGTGAAATGAACCTTTCGTTACCAACAACCTCCGCTAGTTGTCCCGATGAGTGCTGATGAGTGCCGATCTACATAATGGTTGACACACACACCCGCACGCACGCACGCACGCACGCACGCACGCACGCACGCACGCACGCACGCACGCACGCACGCACGCACGCACGCACGCACGCACGCACGCTCGCACGCACGCACGCACGCACGCACGCAAGCACACACACACACACACGCACACATATAACACATTAAAAAGGTTCCCCGGGCACATGTCGTTTCCCCGCGACGATTCCGATGTAGCACTGCAGCGCGTTAAGACGTACGACTTAGCCGTTGACAATCACCGGGAGAACGTCTTTTTGTAGACTGACTTAGTATCCACGGTCCAGTGAATTCCGTCTAGGGGTCATTCCGTCTTGCAGTCAAGTCGTAGTTTCACAAGAGTTAACCAGATTTAACAAGGTTGCCCTCCAAGGCAAACGCCCCGTGGCTAGTGGACAAGGAATATATTGACGTTATTCATCCACGTGTCAATTTTGTTTTTAAACATAGCATTTACATAATATATCGATAATTTGTTCCATCTCTGTGATAACGAGAACTTCATGATATAAATATACATTGATGTTTTAGTTATGTTACCTGTCCTCTAGTTCTACTATATTTCTTAAATTAAATATTCTATCAATATTTTATATTCATTCAATATCTTAAAACTTGTCTCTAGAGTTGTCAAGCTACACTCTTTTAGGCTTCATAACTAAGGTCTCTGAGGGTGGTTTCTGTCATTTTTCAGACAACTTAACTAATTGGTGTATATCCATTTGTAAATGTTGTTTATCATCATTATTCTTAAATACCTTTGTGTCATCCACAGAAATCCAGTACGTTGCTTGTCATACTATCGTCCAAGTCATAGATAAAATGACAAGGAAGTCCACAATATGGTCTTTAATTAATTCTAATAATTTACAAAACACTGATGTTAAACTCATTGGTCTGTAATTATCTGAAGTTGTTGAACCCTATTTAAATCAGGCTTGTTAACAAATGCATGTCAAAGCATGTGAATGCTAATGCAAATGTTTCACTTGAGTCAAATGCAAATGCGAATGCAAATGCCATTTTCCAGGAACGCAGTAAAATGCAAATGGAAGTGTTTTGGGGTCGCATTCAAATGCAAATGCAAATGTTTTGGTTACACATCTACAAATGCATTTGAATTAATTTCAGATGTTTTGGCTTTATACTAACGATTTGTTTTATTTGGAGAAAACGTATATGTAATGCATACAAACACATTATTAATTTATTTAATAAATACAGTAGTACATCATTGTAACCACTAAGTACCACTACATACCAGTCCCACTACATGAACATGTCTGTAGAGTCATACACTGAATCACACAGTTCCAGGCTTGTAGAGGTGGTGGAAATAGGAGGAAGGAATAGACAACTGACAGTTTACTGGGAACCATGACAGGGAATGAAAGGCTAATCCTTCAGGTAGGCCAGAATAGAAGGGGAACCCAAAACAATATACTGTCCACTGGTGGGGTCACTTGGAAGATAACCTTGGGGATAATTACAGCTACCACTAATCACTCTCTCTGATTGTAAATTTTCAAGGCTGGCAATGCTAATGTTTACTCTCCCAATGAGCTGCCACCCCAAACCCACCCCAACAGTGCCAACACAACACAGGGAGTCATTTGTCTGCATTGTTTGATTTGTTTCAATGACCAGGTAATCTCTGAAGCCATCAACGTATAGACCAGTAGGTATTTTCATGTTGTATGAATAACAGCTCAGGCATTGACCAGTTGACCTACAGAGCACTGTTTCAAAGAGCACTTTGTAAAAGTGGATTCACAGGTCATACAATTATTTCATAATCTGCTGAGGGTACTGTTCACTACAGAGCAATTTTTCCAATGGCACGTTGTGAACTTGTAGAAGTGAATCTAACAATAATAATTACTCAAAAAATTACGCTTGCATTTGATTGAGCATTTGGTTGTGCATTTGACATATCAAATGTTTGTGGGTCGCATTCAAATGCAAATGCAAATATTTAAGGTACGCATTCAAATGGAAATGCAAATGCATTAATAATTTATGGAGGCATTTGAATGCGCATTCGAATGCTCAACATTCAAATGCGTATTCAAATGCATTTGCATTTGTTA
>OY759264.1:25416849-25429349 GCA_963662155.1 Lamellibrachia columna
CTGGACCGCCCATTGACAATAATATACAATATACAATAAATATACTTGCTTAAGAAAGCCTAAAGGGCTACACGGGCATACAACCAGGCACATACTGGTGACACACCATGAACGTGCTCAGCGTCTGCTAAACGTCTACGTCATTTTCCATTTCGAAATGAGCAAAAACCGTGTGGCAATTCAGCGTCCGTCCTAATTGATCACCAGTTGATTTCTGATATGATTGGAATGGAAGTAGAGACACCTAGCGACTGTTTGCGAAGATAGAACATAAACGTGTTGTACGGCACTTTCGGTGTTATTGCATAGATGTACACATTTGTGATTATACAGAGACATTAAATAAGTTTGAACTTAATTATTTCAGAGAACTAATGGGTAATTCTATTCGAAACGTCGTTAATTCGTAGCGTAGATCCGTGTTCGTCACGTAGATCCGTCTTCGTCACCTAGGTCCGTGATAGTTTAAGCAATGTCCCAGTCGATTAAATAAAAAAGTGCGTATTTTTGTTCAAATCATTGAAAGAATTGACATTCGTCGTTAAGTCTGACGAGGCTCAAACTAGTAGATATGCGAAACGGTAAACACTAATTATGGTGTCAAGGCTGATCATGGGCGTGACTTCCATCATCTCGCCGATCACATGACAAAATTATGAAATTTCACCAGAGGCGAAATTCGTGAGTTTTCAGCCTTCACTTGAATAAATTATTAAAGATTAAATCATTTAATGGTTAGTCTGATAATATTTTGATAAAACCTTCATACAAAAGTTGCACAAATGAGTTAGCATGTCGTAGTTGATACTTGGTAAGCTTGAATTTTCGCAAATTAATTTGAAATGAGACGAGCAAAAATGTAACTGTTAAACAGTATA
This sequence comes from Lamellibrachia columna, assembly GCA_963662155.1. Taxonomy (NCBI): domain Eukaryota; kingdom Metazoa; phylum Annelida; class Polychaeta; order Sabellida; family Siboglinidae; genus Lamellibrachia; species Lamellibrachia columna. Next base: position 25,417,728 of record OY759264.1, read on the forward strand.
CCCATTTACCGCCTTTGATCCACAACAACACTGCTGTCATGGTAAACAACATGAATTTACTAATTTCGAACCCAAATATATATATACAAACCACCATTTGACGTAGAAGATTCAACATAATTAAATAAATATGCGTAACATTTAAAACATTTCGAGGCCCGCGGCGCCTGATCTATTGCTATCACATCATGAAAAACACTAGACCTACCGCTTTTTGTGCAACGTTAGTTAGCTTCTCTGCAAACCTGATGACATTAAATAAAGCCCGATATAAAACGCGTATAGCGGTCTCTTGTCAGTGCTGCCATCTTGCGGTCAATGAAACAGAGATCCACAAACAGTGGCAAACTCGCCACCAGTGGCGCCACTCTCCATTCCACAACTGCCACAACTTACATTTGATGTGCAGATTCTTTATTTCATTTGAGGCACTAACTGTTGTCAAGAAATCCTTTATTTTCAACTAAATACAATTGTGCATAGTGTTTGCATTGAAAATGTGTCAAAGAAACACAATAACGTTCGTTTATGTTTGAAACTATATATAACGCAGTCGAGTGCACAGTTGGAATGACGTAACCAGTCGTAAACAACAATCGCGTTGCTTAGCCAACTGCTTGTTCATACCAATCAGTAACTTTCAATTTTGAATTTATAATTAAGACGGACGCACGCACGCACGCACTTAGGCACGCAAGCACGCACGCAAGGACGGACCAAGTTCCTATTTGACACATTTTTAAAGAAATTATCTCACAGTAACACAATAACATATAATAAAACACACACACAATGTACACACTGTCGCTGTAGTGTACGTTTGGGCCGCGTAGGCAATTATAGTCGCCAACTTGCGGATTAAATACGTATGCGTCCGTTCAACAATCGGTCACATTTTCGTTCGGTCGATGGGTAGTAACCAACAATTGGTCGGCTGACAAACTGTTTGCGACTAAACATCCGTATGTGTTTGTCGGGTTTAGGCTGTTGTCTAGTAATCGTCGTAAATATTGAACGTGCTCAATTAATATGAAGTTCCACGACGCGACGAAAAACACGTCATCGGTGGTCGTAGACCCGTCGTGAAGCGCTATTATCTGACGATTCGTCAGCGTCAGTAGTCGTTGCGTCGCCTACTGTGCGACGGGCGTTATTTACATGACGGGACACTGACAGCGCAAATTAATCAGTATTATTATGCATCAGCAACTGTTGCTTGACGACGCAGCAAGAAAATATATACAAAACGTACTTTAAAACGCATCACGTTCGCAGTTTGTGTTTTCTTTGATTATTCCCTACGTGAACCTCGTCAAACGTACGCAAATGGTTCGTATTAGTTCGAACGTGGGGCACGAAATTAACGTGAAATTGGAAACAGAAAGAAGGACACACACTGGATAGTGCTGATAATTTTGAACGACCCCTCAGTCAATCAATTTCGTATCGAATGTGCGATGTACAATGCCAAGTATCGGAGATATAATAATCAGTCAAATGCAGCGAACAGCAGTGCATGCTTCGTCGACTCCGAATGGTTGAGCCCAGTCACGTGAACAAGCTGCCGTTTCGAAGTTTTTTTCACCCTTCGTTACCACAGTTCACTCAACTGTACAAATGAGTACCTGGCTACTCACAGAGGTGAACGAATAGTCTTCGCGCAGTAATTGCAGCGTGACTGAATGCTTCCCAGAGAAATCGAGCTGGGGATGTAATGAATTGGTATGCCAGGGTGTAATGTGTGAAACGCTTTGAACAATCCCAAGGACTGGATAATGCATTATATTAAGAACGTACGTTTTATGAACACCATCGACATCATTCAGAAAAAAACAACAACATGGTATAAGTTTTACAAGTAGGTATAATTTATTTGTGAGCTCCAAGTGTCCAATTATAATAATTGGATAATACAATTTATTTTAACACGTGAATCAGGAGGAAACAACATATGTAAGATTGAACATAATTGCCATATAAATCAAGATACACGCAGAAGGAACATGAACAAGGAAGTCAATATGAAAGTCCAACAATTGTTCATGTGTGCGGGACCCGCCCTTGTGCGATAGCTGTCAATTCTGCTTTTGAAGGTGTGCACAGTGCTTGCTGTCGGACGGGGCGTCGACGGTGCTGCGTGAGCGGCTACACAGTGTGCATAGTGGTTGCTGTCGGACGGTGCACCACACGACGCGGCTGTTTGAATTGCGCAGCACAGTTACTCGGCTAGTCAGTAGCGACGACCTGACTTCCTGCTCTTTTCGCCTTGTTATGTTGAATTCGGGCTGCGCCTGCACAGCCGCCGGCCGTCGCCATAGCGAAAAACATGAAGCCGTACGCATATGATGGAGTAACGGTGAATTCTTTGTTCCTGGCTCCAGCCACGAACGTCATCACACCACTGGTCATGCATATCGCTGAAAGAACAGGTAAACAGAAACTAAATATCAATGATACTTAATACTATAAAATATTTAAATATGTGTTTCATCGATATGAGATTATATAATTCGGAGTTATAATGATATTTCGATAAAAACGTGTCAGTCAAAACCATTTTTCAGTTAACAGTGTTGTTTCAATCACGCACACACGCACTGCGCTCGCTTACAATCATGCATACTGTCCCTGCGTATGCGCGCGCACACAGGCACGTACAATAATGCATACATAACAACATGCCGTGCACGCACAAAGGGAATTCCGCTTGGCTGGCCGAAATTAAGTTAATATTTAAGGCATCTCACCCGCTGCGGCCGAGATGATTGTAAACATTCGTAGAGCGAATCTTTTTGGAATGGCGTGGACGAAGTTGTAGATCCCGGCAAAAATAAACATGATCACTGCCGCGATGATTCCCATCACGCAGAATGCCTGGGTCGTCTTTATGACCCCTGAAACAAGAAACGGCGATGCTGCATTAGTCGGAATGTCTTCGTGGGTTACACGACACATCCACCTTCCTTGCTCTCTACACCTGTCGAATTACATCCAAATAAAGGGTTATTTTCAGAATGTTCTTCTAATTATAACTATTTAGATAAATAAAAAACAGTTGTTAAAAGAAAATATTCACTTCAATATTTGCTTTAGAACTTTAACTAATGTCACGTTGTACACTACCCCGCTATGCATGCGGATTCACGACACTCCATATAACGTTATAACTCCGTATAGAAGAGTTCACATGTCACCTCGTATGTAGTACCAAATACACTAAGCATTCTTGTAAATTGTTAATCATAACTTATGAATCTCACAATGTCACGCGAAGCGACAGTGACATGTTAGTGATTTACATGAAATTGTTAAGTATCGTTTTATGACACGTTCTGCGGTTGAATACTTCTCACAGTTAAGTTAGCATGAGTATGATACCGGTATTGTCAACCACGCACCTATGTCAGGCAAATCAAATAGTCCTGCACCCTTGACCCAGGAAGCGTGGCTTACTCCTGTGACGGACAAACAGATGCACAGTCCGGACACCCAGAACAAGTAGGATGCCGTGCCTACACACAGACCGACGCGGTGCACTTCAGTGTTCCCTTCGTCGTCGGTCTCTATGATTTCTGTCATTTTGCCGCGCTCTGTCAGGTCGATTCTGTAATCAGCAGTAAATTACACTTTTAATATTTTACGAAGTAATGTTTCCCACCGATAGGTGAGTAAATCAGCACTGGCGCCCTGAGCGCATGGGCCAGGTTTACAACACGAAACGAGTACGTGTTTAACTTACTACCAACTTATCCATTACATGTCAAACTCACTATGTCCCAGGCAGTCGGCGAATTTTTCCAATGTGATATTTCTTTTCACGGTTGCGAAACTCAGCAGTTTAAACTGAACTATTACTTTTCATCAAATAAACATTATAAAAAGTTATTGTTTTATAATCTTATATGCGGCTCCATAAAATAAATCACTTCATAAAAAACTGTTCTTCATAATCAAACAAACGATGTCGACGGAACAGCAGATCATTCCAGTGTTGTCTGAATATTTGCCACAAGTATCTAAACACTACATCATGTCTCACCTTTCGTGTTTAAGCGTTATTAGGTGAGTTCCTCGTCTGCCTTCCAGAAGAATGTCTGCGAAACAGTTCACGCTAACACAATATATACGCATAAAGCATTCGTCACGGATGGCTAATCATCAACGCATCGGACAACAGCAACGCCATCTTGCGGTGACATGCTCATCCTCGTGGCCGACAGTCAGGCAGCTAAACACATTTATGAGGACATTGCGGGTGAAAGCACCATATTTATTGCTTCTTCCTTGTGTAATAACATTTGACTTTTTAACAGGAGTCACAAATGTAAAATTTATATGCTGTTTTACTGTGTTTCACCACCCTTGAGAAAGCAACTAGTGTTTTTGCTCATGGTTCGTTTATATGCAATAGGTACGTTAGACTACTAATTAATCTGCAGTTTTTATAGTCTGTTTCTTGATTTGAATTAGTTTGTATTCGATATGTGTGTCTATGTGTGTATGTGTGTGCGAGTGTGTGTGTGTGTGTGTGTGTGTGTGTGTGTGTGTGTGTGCGAGTGCGAGCGTGTGCGTGTGCGTGTGCGTGTGCGTGTAAATGTATGTGTACACAACAATATTCCAAAAACCACACGCACGCACGCGCGCACGCATAGCACTTTATCACTGCAAAGTTAGAATGCAAACTATTATATCCTATTGGCACTTTTTGATTTTAAGAATGTTTTCTCAGTTTTGCTATGATGTACTATTGAATAAACATTTTACTGAGCACAATCGACAAATACATGTTGTTGACAAAATATTTGACCGCCGCCTTTTTATGTTTGACTTTGTTAAAATGCAAAATGACGAAGCGGGATGCTAATGGTTCAAGACCAATTTACATCTTCATATATATATATATATATATATATATATATATTATATATATATATATATATATATATATTATATATATATATATATATATATATATATATATATATATATATATATATATATATATATATATATATATATGTATATAATATATATATATATATATATCTTTATATATATATATATATATATATATATATATATATATATATATATATACATATATATATATATATATATATATATATATATATATATATATATATATATATATATATATATATATATATATATATATATATATATATATATATATATATATAAAACAATGTCAATTCTTGACGGCATTGTAAGACATATTTTACTGTTAAAAATAACTAGGACCATGTATGGCTTTATATTACCATAAACTACCAAACTACAGGGAACGGATAACCGTTAAAATAGATAAAATACTCGAGCAAACATGTTAAAATGTTTAAGATGTATGTCCTTCCTTGTAGTACGGTTTCTTTTTGTATCCCACGTTTACTTAATTGTCCAAAATTGTGAACACAGCCCTATTACACAAAATGCACTGCCTAAAATTTGACTGGTCCGGTGTACATTTACTTTATGAAATTGTGACGAAATAATTATACAGCACATTCAAGTTGCACCTCATAATTGGAATCGGCTGCTTTGTGTTGAGCACAAACGCTGCCCAGACGTAATATATATATTGCTACGATAAACATCTGAATAACGACGTGATCAGTGTGATTGCCGGGAAACTCGTCGGCCCACGAGTTTTCCGGAAAGTGCGTACTTGTTAGATTAACGTACATATGTCAACTGTATATTCCTTTATATCAGCCTACATAAATATATGCCCGTTGTAATGTCTTGAATGGCTGGCGGGAATATGCCTATTTGGCTTCTGGAACGCGTAGACTTTGGAAAAGTGTCAGGGAAATTATTTCAGATACGGGGCATTTCTCTTGGAAAGAAACTTTTAGTATATTTCATTTAACTGATAAATAAATAAATTAAATTAAACCCACTCTCACAAAGTATCCTATTCAATTAAATTAAAATAAGACTTAACTGTTTGTCTACCCGACGAAGTACATACACCGATTACTTCCTCTCAGCTTAGTTATTCAAAGTTACAACTTGGATCACCACCTATATGCAGATGATGCACAGATTGACGTTTCTTGCCCACCCTAGATAAAACTGCTCCTTAAAACAGCTCAGGGATTGTCTCCATGAAATATTCCACTGGATGACTGAAAGCAAATTAAAGTTAAATGCAGATCAAATGTATATTTTCGTGTTTTTTGTCAACACCAAAGGTGAACCAAAATTTTACACCGGCCGTCTCAGCTCGAAACTTAGGAGTCACCTTTGATAATAATGCAAATCTTAGAAAACATATTTCACAACTTGTCGTTGCTGCTTTCATCACATTCGTCACCTTCGTCGTATTTGCCGGTATATGTATTTTGCTGTCGCAAAAACTATTGCAAATACTCTTGTTAACAATAGACTTTACTAGTGCAATTCCCTTTATCACAATAGGATATCTTGAAACTTTAACGTGTGCGACATTGTTTGGCAATGGTCTACTCGTTTATATATATATATATATATATATATATATATATATATATATATATATATATATATATATATATATATATATATATATATATATATATATATATATAAAACAATGTCAATTCTTGACGGCATTGTAAGACATATTTCACTGTTAAAAATAACTAGGACCATGTATGGCTTTATATTACCATAAACTACCAAACTACAGGGGAAAATACTAGAGCAAACATGCTAAAATGTTTAAAATGTATGTCCTTCCTTGTAGTACGGTTTCTTTTCGTATCCCACGTTTACTTAATTGTCCAAAATTGTGAACACAGCCCTATTACACAAAAGGCACTGCCTAAAATTTGACTGGTCCGGTGTACATTTACTTTATGAAATTGTGACGAAATAATTATACAGCACATTCAAGTTGCACCTCGTAATTGGAATCGGCTGCATTGTGTTGAGCACAAACGCTGCCCAGACGTAATATATATATATTGCTACGATATAAATCTGAATAACGACGTGATCAGTGTGATTGCCGGGAAACCCGTCGGCCCACGAGTTTTCCGGAAAGTGCATACTTGTTAGATTAACGTACATATGTCAACTGTATATTCCTTTATATCAGCCTACATAAATATATGCCCGTTGTAATGTCTTGAATGGCTGGCGGGAATATGCCTATTTGGCTGCTGCAACGCGTAGACTTTGGAAACGTGTCAGCGAAATTATGTCAGATACGGGGCATTTCTCTTGGAAAGAAACTTTTAGTATATTTCATTTAACTGATAAATAAATAAATTAAATTAAACCCACTCTAACAAAGTATCCTATTCAATTAAATTAAACTAAGGCTTAACTGTTTGTCTACCCGACGAAATACATACACCGATTACATCCTCTCAGCTTAGTTATTCAAAGTTACAACTTGGATCACCACCTATATGCAGATGATGCACAGATTTACGTTTCTTGCCCACCCTAGATAAAACTGCTCCTTAAACAGCTCAGGGATTGTCTCCATGATATATTCCACTGGATGACTGACAGCAAATTAAAGTTAAATGCAGATCAAATGTATATTTTCGTGTTTTTGGTCAACACCAAAGGTGAGCCAAAATTTTACACCGGCCGTCTCAGCTCGAAACTTAGGAGTCACCTTTTATAATAATGCAAATCTTAGAAAACATATTTCACAACTTGTCGTTGCTGCTTTCATCACATTCTTCACCTTCGTCGTATTTGCCGGTATATGTCTTTTGCTATCGCAAAAACTATTGCAAATACTCTTGTTAGCAATAGACTTTACCTTTTGCAATATCCCTTTATCACTATATTGCTCTCAAGGATATATTGAAACTTTAACGTGTGCGACATTGTTTGGAAATGGTCTACTCGTTTACCTCATTCAATACCACTTCTTATATCATTGCATTGGCTCCCTGTCGGATATCGGAGATATTGGAGATATAATAATCACTTAAATACAGCGCCATGCAGTGCATGCTTCGTCGACTCCAAATGGATTAGCCCAGTCACGTGATCAAGACGTGCGAGATTGTGGACAGTACTAAACAAAGATCATATATGCTTTATCATTTCTGCTATCTTGTCTTACATGTCACAGAGGGGGCTAATCTAATTAACTTGTCAACAAAATACAAAACAATCATGCGCATGCGCGATGGCGTAGTGATTAGAACGTCGACCTCTCAGTGTAGAGGACCCTGGTTTGAATCTTCCTGCTGCCGTTTCGAAGCTATGGCAATTTATTTCAGCCCACGTTGTCTCAGTTCACTCAGCTGTTTAAATGAGTACTTGGCTACAGACAGAGGTGAACGAATAGTCTTCGCGCACTAACTGCAGCGTGACTCTCAGAGAAGTCGAGTTGGTGTTGGAATGAACTGGTCTGCCAGGGGGTGAAGTGTAAAGCGCTTTGAGCAATCCCAATGTCTAAATATCGCGCCATATAAGAAAGTATTTTTAAAAACACCATTGACACCATCCCGAAACAAACAACAACGGTATATAAATTTTACAAGAAAGTATAATTTGTGAACTCCAAGTATACAATCATAATAATATGATAATACAATTTGATTCAACACGTGAATAAGAGAGGAAACAACATCTGCATATAAAGCAGTATACGGCAGATGGAAAATGGACAAGGAAAGCAATGCAATGATCAAAACTCCAACAATTGTTCATTTGTGCGTGACCGACCCTTGTGTGATAGTTGTCAATTCTGCTTTCAAAAGTGTGCATAGTGCTTGTTACGTCTACATCGTATACATAATAAATATACTGCAATTGTGATTCGTGTCATTTTGCGCCAGTACAGAGTGAGAAAGCCTGTAGTGTTTCCGTCGTATACGCCTCAGGACCCGGCGGTTTAACGATCTATTTATTGATATGTTTAATGATCTGTTGAATGATATGTGCCGTGCAGTGAATTGACTTCGGTTGAATCATCTATCTGGCAACGCCGCCATTTACACTGGTGTTGTTGCTTCTTCTGGTCCTGGTTTTAGTATCCGACCGGAGGCTGAAGTTAACAGCAGAAGACTCCAAAAGAGTCGCCTTGATTTTCCTCACCTTCGGCTGGATCGTCAGGAATACCGTCTGGTGCTGGATCGTCAGCATTACCTTCTGGTGCTGGATCGTCAGGATTATCTTCTGGTGCTGTGGCTTCTTCTGTTCCCGGTTCAGATACGTCTTCTCCATTGGGAGGTTCTTCTCCTGGTGCTATTCGTCGTGGTCGAGCCGGCCTTCCTGCTTTTTTGGCTGCCGCGCCTTGTCTGTTGGTAAGTCCCACACATGAAATGGCCATAGCTAAAGCGGCAAGCATGAAGAAGTACGCAATTGCCGGTCGAGGTTTTATGCCCCTAGATGCGATTAAGGATCCGATCCCAAAAACGGTATCACCGATGAAGAGGAACACAACTGAAAGAACAAAGTCACATGAGTCGGTGAAGTGCACACTATAATGTTCACATTAAATGTATTGCTCCTCGTTACTACGAACATTTCAGATATTACTACACATTATATGTTAATTCCAATTGCCATGTATATATACTCCCAGCCGCAACTACTCACACTCACAGGCACGCACGCCAGCACACACGCACGCACGGGCACCCAATCGCATGCACATTAACCAAACGTATACTTGCGACAGTGATAATAAACTTTCTAAAATGCATAGTGACATATCTAAAAAGGTATTTCTGCATGGTTATATTCTACGTCCGTATCATATTAGTTCGACATAAACGTGTCAGTCAGAACAAGTTTCATGTTAGCGGAGTTATTACCCCCTCCACACTCGCTTCCAATCACGCGCGCACACACAGACGCACATACGAACATGCGTGCACACACAAGGGGAACCCCGCTTGCCTGACTTCAATTACGTTTCTATTACGGAACAACGAAAAATCACCTGTTGCAACCTCCGATATTTCGACCATGACGAGAGTGATAGATTTCACAGCGTCGACGAACATGTAGAACACCGCCCATATAACCGCGCACCCGGCAGTGATGACTCCCATCACACAAAACGCTTGGGTAGCCTTGATGAAGCCTGAAACAAACCCGGCATAGAATCACTCGGAGTGGGTTTGACAACGTTGTAGAACTTCACTTGTCGTTTTCTCCGTCTGTCGAGTTATATCCAAGTTAAATGTTTTATTTCAATATGTTCCTTCCAGTTATGAATTTATTTCATACTAAATATGAAACAAATTATATCTGATGCAAATATTCGTTAATGCATTTTCTTACAAATTCAGTGATTATATCGTGGCATGCAGCCATGTACAGGCATATTACAATCCCATTCATATAACGCATCTATTGATTGCACAGACTGCACATAAACGTTACATACTAAATAATGCAATTGTTTTAACAAAATACACTAAGCATTCTTGCAAATTGGTTGTCAATAAAATTGCATTGAATTCAACAGTTCATTCGAAGATACAAACAATGACCCACCTAGATCAGGTTGTCCAAAAAGGCTGGGTCCGTTCTGGGTCCAGTTATCGAGGCTCACTCCAAGGACGGACGTAATGAAGCATAGCCCGGACAACCAGAAGATGGCGGCGGACTTTCCATTAAACAGACCGATGCTGTGTATTTCGATAGACCCGTCTTCCTCGTTTTCTTCTTCGAATGTCTTGGTCTTCCAACATTGATTGGCCATTTTCTCGCGCTCCTTCGGGTCGATTCTGCAAGCAGCGTTAAATTACACTTTCAGTATATTATGGCGTATTGATTCCTACCGATAGGTGAGTAAATCAGTACGGGCGCCCTGAGCGCACTGGTGGGATATACCACTAGAAAATAGTAGGAGCTTAATTATCTAACTACCATTACACGTCAAACACATTGTGTCACAAGTAGTCGATTTATTTTAAAGTGATCTTTCTTTTCAAGGTTGCGAAACTCAATCAGTTTAAACATAAATATTGCTTGTTTTATCTACTAAGCATTAAACAAACGTATGCTTTCCTTTTTACTCTTATATGCGGCTCCTTAAAAGCAGATCACTTAGTTAAAAAAAAAAATATATTTTCATATGAAAACAAACCAAGACGGAACTGCAGAACACTGCATTGTTGTATGTCACTATATCAAGTCTCACCTTGTGTGTTTAAACCTTGTGTGGTGACGTCGGAGTTCCTCGTCTGCCTTCCAGAAAATGCCTGCGATACAGTCCACGCAAACAGAATGCATACACATAACGCACTCGTCACGGACGACTGCTCATCAAAGCCACGGAAAACAGCAGCGCCATCTTGCGGTGACATGGTCACCACGTGGCCGACAGTCAGATAGCTAAAATAATCATGGGGACATTTCATGTGAACGCACCACATGTATTGCTGCTTCCTTGTTTAATAACATTTGACTGTTTGCTAGGTGTCATCAATATAGGTTAGTTAGTTACTTAGTAGGTAGGTTACATTAGTAATTGATCTACTAGAGGGACATTAAATCGATTTTGAAAAAATATCCTGAGATTTCTTAAATTAAATTTCGAAGCGCGCAAAATAATGCAAATTACATATAATTATCAAATTAAATAAATGTCGCGACGCGTAAATTTTAGTTAGTATACATGGTTTTATATAT
>OY759264.1:25436849-25579349 GCA_963662155.1 Lamellibrachia columna
TGTGCGTGTGCGTGTGCGTGTGCGTGTGCGTGTGCGTGTGCGTGTGCGTGTGCGTGTGCGTGTGCGTGTGCGTGTGCGTGTGCGTGTGCGTGTGCGTGTGCGTGTGCGTGTGCGTGTGCGTGTGCGTGTGCGTGTGCGTGTGCGTGTGCGTGTGCGTGTGCGTGTGCGTGTGCGTGTGCGTGTGCGTGTGTGTGTGTGACATCTAAATAGCTATTTCACATTTTGGAATAGTTAAAGTACTTTTGCTTCCAAGTTACGGACAATATTCAACATTCAGGGTCAATGTCATACAAAAACTACATCTAGTTAGTGCTTGCGGAATAATATTTGCAGCTGGGTATGCCGTAGCCAAGTTCCACCTTGGGGAATATGATAAATGTCGCATTAGCACAGAACTGTGTCTGGTGTCGTGCAGCGGTCGACAAGAGGAACGTCGGAATTAATTACCATGGAGAAGACAGACGTCGCGGTCGTCGCCGCAGTTACCGCTCTCTGCTGTGTCTGGCCTACAGAGGGAACACATCGTGACTATTATTATCGACAATGACTCGCATTGAAGCAGACACGTATAGGCCTGTTTGCAAAGTAAAAAGCACACCTTACTGACAAGGCGTCTGAGCGCTTGTCCTATCTTAAGTCATAATTAGGGGCCTCGTTGGTTACATTTTTATCTTCGACAGATACTGAGGCACCACGATTGGTAGTTTTTCCTGACGAGTTTGTCCTCGCCAAACTGTATGCTTGAAAATAACTAGCAGTGACATTCACGGTGACATATAGAAGCATTCCTTCACGATTTAACCAGATTTAACCATATTTATCTATACTTAAAAAGATTGCAATCCGAAAATGTAGGAGGTTGCATACTATATATGTGCCCACGTCCTAACGACAACGAGCCAGAGTGAAAACCGGGGGGGGGGAGCACTTAATATGTTAGCTGTATTTTGTATTATCATATACTTGTCCTGCCAAATAAAATCAATTTCAATTCAATTTCAATATTTCGTGTCAGTCCGTGTCACCAACCATAATATACAAAGTTGTACACATTCAACAAAGCGTTGTCTATATGCACGACTCACGGAAAGGGCCCGGAGGAGTGGCAAACAGGGCTAATTATCCCAATGGAAGCGAGACGTATACGACCCATTAAAATATCAGGGACTCGGAAAAAGAAGAGAGAAACTTACAGAATGTTTGTGCTACGAAAACCGGTAGAGAAGAGCTTGGAGAGCCATGGTGATATGGCAATAGGATTTATGGACCTCAAAGAGGCTTTCGACACGGTCCCGGGAGAGAAACCAGAAACCAGGATTGTGGAAGCAATGTGTGGGAGAACAAAGGGAAGAGTATTGGTTGGACATGAATTGCCAAACAATTGTCTGGTTAATATCAGTTTGAACCACGGAAGTGCACTTAATCTTTTATTGTTTATCATGGTGATGGAATTATTAAGCAGGAACATCAGTACGAAGGATGTTTGACAGGACGATCTGGCCATGGTACGCGAGCAAATACGAATTACAAGAAGCGCTTGGTAAGTTGAAGGAGATGATCAAGAAACATGGAATGAGGATGAGCGTGGAGAAGACAGGAGTGATGTGGGTTGGACAGCACAGCGAGGAGCTGAACAATGAGTTGGCATTGTGTACCTTGGCTACATAAGTCCCGGGTTTTCTCAATTATATTTTATTCGGCTCGCCCGACGATCTAACCACTATGTCAACGCGCCCACTCCAGTGTCAGTTCAATTAAACTTATGATGTTTAATCAATCAATTAAACATCATACCGCCGAATCCAGTGAATTTGAATGTGTTGCATAATGGTATCGCATATTTCTATACAGACGTCTGTATACAGATTCCTCTCTATTATATAACTGTCATTGGTGTATGTGCATACACTAATTGCATGTTTGCGTAAACGTATACACTACATGCCAGCACGCAGCCGAATCGAGGCGCTTTTTTTGGAAACTCGCCGACGAGTTTCCCGGCAATCACATTGAACGCGTTGTTAATCAATTGTCTATCATAGCAGTAGACGTTGCTGCTGTGCAGAAAATATACACAACGTTATACCGCCGTATCCTTATGCAAGTCTGAACTTGAATTTGTTGTATAATTGCATCGTCATAATTTCATAAGATACACCGAACTAGTCGATGTTGTTATATAACTGATAATAGGCCTCTTCGGGCAGTGCATGTTTCCAAATTTGGACAAAGAGGTGTGAAGGTGGGATACAATCAGAACCCGCATTCCAAGGAAGTACCAGGGTACACACACACACACACACACACACACACACACACACACACACACACACACACACACACACACACACACACACACACACACACACACACACACACACACACACACACACACACACACACACACACACACACACACACACACACACACACACACACACACACACACACACACACACACACACACACACACACACACACACACACACATGTGTGTGTGTGTGTGTGTGTGTGTGTGTGTGTGTGTGTGTGTGCGTCCGTGCTTGCGTTCAAGCGCGCGTGAGTGTGAAATCAATCATCTCGGGAGAGAGGTGTGTGCACGCATATTTACGTGTATGCGCGTGCGTCGGCGCTCACGTATGTGTATGTGTGTAATTACACTATGTGTTCCCTGTTTTCTACGGCTGAAGAAAGACTTTAGTAGGAATTATGGGATATCGGTAATATGGTAATGTGCAATTAATTTGCATATTCGTGCACACATTTTAGCATAGTTTTAGTATGGTAAACACAAATAACTTATTCTTATGATTCTTCTTACAGTTATATGTGAAAGTAATCGATGTATGTCTTTCGTTTGTTGGACAAACAGCTACGTGTTTAATTTAATTGGATACTTTGTGGGAGTATGTGGATTTAATTTATTAAATGTACAGTTAAATGAAATGTAATACAAGTTTATTGTAATACAAGTTTATTTTCCAAGTGAATTGCCCTGTGTCTGACATAATCTCTTTGATTCTTGATACTTTGAAGTTTTGATACTTGATACTTTGAAGTTTTCGCGTTATTTGGTCGTCTTTCAGTATATCCAATGTCGTTTTCACGCAGCAACCAAATAAGCATATTAGCGCCAGTTATTCACGAAACTACAACGGGCAACTGTTTAAGTAGTCTGACATAAAGGAATATACAGTTGACATATGTAGGTTAATCTAACCAGTACGCGCTTTCCGGAAAACTCGTGTGTCGACGAGTTTCCCGGCAGTCACACTGATCACATTGTTATTCAGATGTCTATCTAGCAATATACAATACGCCTGGGCAGCATTTAGACAAGGCACAATACCACCAAATCCAATTACTATGTGTAATTTGGATTTGTTGTATAATTAGTTCGTCACAATTTCATAAAGAAAAGGTACCAGTCGAAGTTCGGACAGTGCATTTTGGGTAATAGGGCTATGTCCCCAATTGGGGACAATGAGGTAAACGTATATATATATATATATATATATATATATATATATATATATATATATATATATATATATATATATATATATATATATATATATATATATATATATATATATATATATATATATATATATATATATATATATATATATATATGTATATTCCCCCTCCTCCATATAAACATTTTAATCACTTAGGCTGCTGGCAGTAATTTCGTATTCGCCAGGTGGCACTAATTCGCCAGGTAACACTTCCCTCTTCATAACGCAAAACCGCCTTCATGAGCTAGTAGTGAAGTCTCACTCATGAAATGTGATCGGAAACAAACAATGTTCTTGGGAAATACGTCTATACACGAGGTTAAGAGTAACAGCTATCCCCGGTTAAACTAATTTAGTTTAATATCAAATATCGATTTTTTTTTACATAGCCACTAATCTATTCCAGATCATATCTATGTTCAAACGATCACGTCATTAAATGATATGAAATAATATATTTATTTTCAAAATAAGTATATATATAATATCAAATGTGTATCGTAAAGACTTGCTATATAGAATAAACTGTATACATTTTGACAGTACAAATGTTTCTTAGTCGGCTACAATAATTTTTTTGTTTTACAATTTGAGCGATATCTGTTTAAGAATATCAACTTTGACGTACATCCCCGGGGGTCACTTTCATGATCATGGAAGTGACCCCCGGGGATGTACAGGTATTTTAGACCCCCTTTCCACACAAAACCCTTTTCGGGGGTTCCGTGACCCCTCTTTCGTCCTTTAATAATATACCCCTTTCCCCATTTTCTTACGCACGTGCGTCCACATATATTAATATTTTACTATGCAAACGTGTACCTTTATGCATTGGGTTCATATCAGTGCAATGTCCATATTCATGTCCTGGCTGTCTATAAATTGGGTCGGCGTTATCTGATAAAACGTCAATGTCAATTGTGCTGTGGTGTCCTACTGTACACACCGCACCTCTTATTGTTGGCCGCAGCAGGCAACAATGGTCATTGTGCGGAATTAAAACTTGAACACTAATACATACATGTGTCACTTGACTTTGTACTGTTCTGAATTTTCCCGAAATTATTCATTTTCGCAATAAAGTTAAAACATGCATTGTTTTCTTCGTTGTCTTCGTCGTTACCGAGCTTGTTGTGGCTGTGTTGTTGTCGTTGTTTTGTTGTTGGCGTGGTTGTTGTTACAATATAATTATATAAACAAACCAATCCTTTGAGTTATTGTTGAATTTTTTTCATAATAAATAACACTATTTTGCAAACGTAGACCCATGTCTTGCCAAAGGCATATCTTTTTGTTCGTTTGTCTTAGCATGTGTCTGCAGCCTGTCATCGAGCAGCCAGGACGGTTCTGCAGTGCCCGTTTCTCCGTTTGGGGTACCATGTTAATGTGCAGGTGTTTACGACGCGGTCTGCGGCGCTTTCTGATAGTCCCCAGTTGTACATACAATATTTAAGCCTGTTGTGAACATGTGTTGAATATATCGTCTATCGAGATATCAGGTAGGGTTTCTGATAACGTTATCAACATTGGTTTAAATATAGATATTTCCGTGACACCAGAATTTTACATTGGTTTCTGTACATGTACAACTCTCGTTGCAGATACATTCACTGTTTCGATCCGTATCCAAACGGCACACCGGCGATTTATTGCGCAATGCTGCACACCCCACCCTCGAATACGTGGTAACGTAGTGCTAAGACCATTGAACTATCAATCATGCGGGTTGAATCCTCTTGCTGCCGATTCGAAGCATCGACAAACCCGTTCCGTCAAACACAAGACAAATCTTTCCAAGTATACTATTAACACATTGGATTAATTGAAACTTATTAAAGCAAAAACACTTCAAATACGTGATTTCAAGCAACACCATTATTTATTTAGCAAGTAACAAAATAATTACATTTTAAGACTTAGGCGGGCATCGAAAGCTGTTGAATAATGGGGGATCGAAGTTCGTGTCTGCGTGCATATTGGGGGCAAAGTATATATAACATATACCCTCCAAAAATGCTTCTCGGTTCCCATGCCTATGGCTTAGACACTAGTACATACTTAGCCATTTTTGCATTACAGTTAAAACACATTTTCTTCCAAGTCTTCGTCATTAGCGTTCATGTTGTGGCTGCTTCGTGTCGTCGTCGTTGTTGTTCAAGACCCCGACAACAACCTCCTTGTAGAGGCCATTGTTTACTGGACAGGCTAGTGTGATGGGCGATCTCGGAGCAGTGTGTGGACTTAAAGTTTTATATGTACCACGTGACATGCACGTATGATTCCGAAGAGAAGTTATACAGTGACGGAACATCCCAGAGAATAGAACCAGGACAAGCGCCTGTTCGGTGGAAGTATCATTGCCAGGGTGGGCAGCTGTGAACAAATGTCTTGGGTCAGCAAGACGTTTAACAGTTGAACACAAATGAAGATAGACTAATAGAAGTATGTACTGAACACTTTATACTTGTCAGTTAACACTCTTGTTCGAGCGTAAGATAAGGTGTTGGGAGACGCCACGGCAAGGCAGTGCAGCGCCCCACATAACAACAGGGAACTGGTACCTGTAACCATTTGACGAAATCAAACACCGTGTATGTTAATTCAACAGTTGCATTCGCCGAGATAGCATCTGACCTGACCTCTCGACAGAAATCTCTAGACCGTGGCAAGTAAGGCGGTTCACATAATTGGTTCGCCCGGTGATTTCCCACGGTGTAATCGCACGTCTTAACACGCCGCAATGCAATTTCGGAATCCTTGGGAACCTTCTTCAATGTGCAACATATGTCAATCATTACATAGCTGCATATATGTGAGTCTTCTGTAATGGGCAGTTTCACCAAATCGATCATTATATTAAGCACATTGGTGAAGTGGAGTTTTATAAGCATATTATATATTTTCTCCTTTATTGTCCAAATATCTTCTTTAGAGTTCATCCTTTGTTCAAATATTTATTTCAGCATGTCCACTGAAATTATAATTTGCTTCTTTCTGCTGCTAATTCAGCTAAACCCTAGCATATTATTGAACTTAAACAAACTTATTGTTGCTGAAAGAACACACTGAACTAAAATGAAACGGTCAGAAGAATGTTGAATGGAAAATTGCATAAAAGGTGATTATTATACAAACGTACGTACATACGCACACACGCACTCACGCAAGCACGCACTCACGCAAGCACGCACTCCCACCCCCACACGCACACATTATTGGTATTTCTACACTATCACGAGTATCTATGCGTGTTAAAATAAATTTCTCGCCGACATTCGTCGTATTGAGCTGACAAGGAATATTGGTTTACCACAACAGCACTTGCTTGAGGCAGTTGGCCCTGACTACTGAGTGCATCTGCACCTAAGAAATTCCCGCGGTTTTTCCCGTGTGCCAAAGCAATCTCGTAGCTATGCCAACGCGATGACGATGTTGTTCTAAATTATTCGATCGAATGTCAGCTCGACCGGTGTTCTTTGTGAACTCTCTTAACACATATATGAAATGGTACATCTGCGATCTGCGTCCCCTGTAATCATCAAAGTTGGTGACAGATAATCGGACAAGTTTGAAAAGATAATGTTAATTACATCGACCAATGCGAAGGGAAACGAACCGATTTACGCACATACAACAACACGTTGTCTTGGAGAGATATCGTTAGTTCGATAACTTTGTGTCGACTGAAAAGTCATATGAACAAACATTGATCCGCATCACGGGAACAATAATACCGCTTTGTCTGGCGCTACATAAAGTCATAATTAGGGTCTTAATGGGTAGCGTCCTTAATATTCCATTTATATACGGGCACAATAACTGGACGTCTTTGGATGACCCGGTGAACACGGTACATTTCGTAGACCGCACCCTTGTCGAACTACCGTAGTTTCTATAGTGACTCACGATACACTGTGCGTATGTTTGTGCCAACTAACACAGCAAATATTAGTTTGCCTTCACGACAACAGTGGCGCCACACGATGGGCCTCACATCGGCTAACAATGACCTTCGCTGTGGCCAAATAAGGAAGACTTCAAGAATTTAAAATATTAAATATACTTTTACAAACAATAAATATAACAAATATACTTCTATCTTGTCTATGTCCTTCTTACGATATGGCCTCCAGGCATGGGTGCCTCCAGGCATGTGTGCAGTATTCTAAATGAGGTCTAGCTATTACTTTGAACATATATACAATTAACACGTTTTCTTTATACCGGGTATGTTATTGTTCTCCTAATCAACATAATGATGTAAATACCCTTTGAAGGGCTAATCCACTCTGCTGTAACACTTTCATATCAGAACTAACTGCTACTCGTAGACATTTGTCATTGATGGCTGCACCTAGAATAGCATCGCCCATTTAACTTTTAGTTACACACGTGATCCCATGCCCAGTGTTTAGACTTTTGCATTTCCCAAAATTGAATAACTTCATCGCCACCAACTGGATATTATTTAAAAGAGATTTGTTGCATCCCAGCTTGGTTTCTGTATATTAATTACGTCATTGTTACGTCAAACGTGCACACAGGTTCTTTCGTAATATACCCACTGAATATGTGTCAATGTGCGAACCATCACCACGGGCCCCAGGGCACGCTTATAAAATTCCAATCCAATAAGCGCGAATCTGTCTGTTTATATCAAATATCTAATGAATGTTTTTAACTAATGCTATTTATATTGCATTATTTCCTTTTATAAATTGGATCGTGGAACATTGTGCGTACCGTAGCCAAGGCGATCTATGTGATTCCCGGGAAACCCGTGGGCGAGTTACCAAAAAGCGCTTAAATCCGGCTATGTACTGGCATGTAGTGTATATATTTACGCAGACAAATCTAAGTAGGGGTCTGTGCGTCCATTGCTTTTAAAGCAAACTTTAATCATTTGCAATATTTTCCATTTTGATATCAAAATAAAACTTTTTAATAATGCCCTCCGGCCATTAGCCCTATAAAATTGACTCTCCAACCTCTTCTCTACTAGTTGTCTTAGCGCAACCATTGCATCTGTTGTCCCTTTTAATTTTATGAGTCCCTGTTTCTTCTTTTTCCACTCTCTTTCCTGAATCCCTCTAGCAGTTTCATATTGCTATGCCTATTTATTTCCCTGGGTTTTGTACGTCTCGCTATCGCTTCCACATTGGAACAATTAGGCTTATTCGTTACTCTCCTCCGGGACTTTTCCGTGACCCATACATATAGAAAACCCTGAACTGAATGTGTGCAATGTTGTATGTTATAGTTGATGACATGTAACGACACGAAATATGGCAATGAAACCCACTGCAACCGTAGCGAACTTGCTCCACCAAGTCGTTTCCATGTTACCGACGCCAATGCAGTATTTTTGTTCACACACAAGCGCTATTTCAGGTTTAGTATCATACGACAACTAGATATAGTTTAATCTAGTGATTTTGGAATAATATTTGCAGCTCGGTATACAGTAGCCAAGTTTCACCTTGCGGAATATAAAAAATGTCGCAGTAGCACCGAGCCGTGGATGTGTCGTGCAGCGGTCGACAAGAGGAACGTCGGAATTAATTACCATTGAGAAGACAGACATCGCCGTCGTCGCCGAAGTTACCGTGCTCGGCTGTGTCTGGCCTACAGAGGTAACACGTCGCAGCTATAATTATCGACATGACTCGCTTTCAAGAAGACATGCATAGGCCTATTAGCAAAAAAAACCTTACTGATAACGCGTGGGAGCGCTTGTCCTAGTCATTGAATATACAGTACGTTTAATCGCATATGCAATACAATAGAATACGTAGACTTCTATTGCGGTTAAATCCTCGTGACCACTTGTGCAAAGGCGCGTCAAAACTAAAGGATTTACAAGGTAATGTTAATTACAGCGACCAACGCGAAGTGAAACGAACCGAGTTACGTATATACAATTAAACAATGACGTCCAATAGTGTAGACATTAACGGTCATCTTTTCGTGGCC
Organism: Lamellibrachia columna; assembly: GCA_963662155.1. Classification (NCBI taxonomy): domain Eukaryota; kingdom Metazoa; phylum Annelida; class Polychaeta; order Sabellida; family Siboglinidae; genus Lamellibrachia; species Lamellibrachia columna. The sequence goes on from OY759264.1 coordinate 25,446,344, forward strand.
TGAACATTCATTGCGAACAAACACTAGACACTGATCCACGTCAGGGATACAATAATACCGCTCTATCTGCCGCTTGAGTAAGTCATAATTAGGGGCCTAATGGATTGCCTTTTTATTTTCTACAAGTATTCAGGCACCATAACTGGTAGTTTGCGGCTGAACAGTTTGCCTTCAGCACAAATGAGGCACCACTCGGTGGGCTTGAACACATATAGCAAAGTCATTCGGCAGGGGCGGGTCTAGGCTTGTTGGCGGGGGTGGGGGAACTCAGTGAGTCGTAGTCATATGTCATTCTACTTACGAACCGGAGGGGGGGGGCACACATATGTCGTTCTACTTACATAAGGGTTAATATTAACCGGCTGCTAATACAATGACAATAGTTCCGATGTAGCAACTCTGTGATATAACAAGAATCCTAGCGGGGAAAATAAGAAATCCTTTAAAACCAGTGAAAGACAAGGAAGGAAAAACCTTAAAACAAGGAAGCAGAGCAAATATCAAGATGGAGAGAACACTTCAATATAGACCCACCAGCAGAAAGACCAGACAATAGCAATCACATCAATGTTATTAAGTGTTAACACAAATCCACCTTCGAAGGCTGAAATAAGTAGAACACTGAAGATGTTAAAGAATGGAAAGACCGCAGGACCAGACGGCATACCACCAGAGGCTCTGAAAGCAGACCCGCCAACAACAACAGGTATGTTGCACCATCTATTCCAGAATGGGACAAAGGATGCCTTGTATAACTGCCAAAGATAGGTGACTTGGGAATGTGCAATAACTGTAGAGGAATCACACTCCTATCCGTACCAAGTAAAGCCTTCACACGCTACTACTGGACAGATTGAAAGAAGCACTGGATGGAAAGCTACGTGAAGAACAAGCTGGTTTTCGGAAAAACAAATCATGCACTGACCATACTGCTGCAACGCTGAGACTAATCATAGAGCAATCAATTGAGTGACAGTCACCCCTATATATCTATGTCATAGGCTTCGAGAAAGTTTTTGATAGTGTATACAGAGACGTTATCTGGATGCTGATGCATCACTATGGAATACCAACAAAGTTTGTGACATTAATCCAGCAGTCATCCATAATGGAAAACTGTCAGAAACATTTGAAGTAAATACTGGGTGCATCCTATCACCATAACCCGTACAAATAATAAATGCATCCTATCACCATTAGTTGTTATCATGGTGATAGACCGGATAATGAGACTGTTAACAGGGCCAAAATGGCATCCTGTGGACATTCACTAAACAGTTGGATGATCTCGATTTTGCAGACATCTGCCTACTATCACATACACACAAACAAATGCAAAATAAGTCCAGCAAATTGACGCAGGAAGCAGAAAAGACAGGTTTGAAAATAAACATACAGAAAACAAAACTACTAAAGGTGAACAGTACACAACCAGCTAAGGTACAGCTGAAGGGAAAATATATATAGAGGAGGACAACAAATTCACCTATCTGGGAAGTGTAGTGACGGACAAAGGAGGAACAGATGTAAATGTAAAAAAACAGGATTGGAAAGGCCAGGTATGCATTCAGCATTTTAAAGACAGTGTGGAACACATCATCTTTCTCAACACGAAACAAGATCTGAATCTTCAAGTGTACTGCTATCTGGATCTGAGACATGGAGAGTAACCAAGACAACAACCGAGTGCTACAAACATTCATTAATATATGTCTGAGATACATCCTGAAAAGCAAATGGCAAAAAACCCACAAACAAACAAATCTGGGGAGGACAGTCCAACACAGCATCTGGAAAGGGATTGCAAGAAGAAAATGGACATGGGTTGGAAACACCCTCCGAAAACAAACCAACAATGTCACGAGACAGGCCTTAGACTGGAATCTACAAGGAAAAAGAAACACAAGCAGACACAAAACTACTTGGAGGAGATCAAAAGACGAGGAAGTAAAGAAACACGGAACCACCTGGAAAGAAATGAAGAAAGCAGCAAATAACAGAGTGCGTTGGAAAAGAGTCGTTTCGGCCCTATGCTCTACCTTGAGCGAAGAGGACTAAGTAAGTAGTGAAGGCTGATGCTGCAGCTGTGACGGCATTCCGTGACTCCCTGTCAAAGCGTGGTGACATCTTTGTGAACGATGCGTTTGGCACGGCACACCGTGTACACAGTTCAATGATGGACTGTCAGCTGCCTCAGAAGGCTTCAGGCTTCCTGCTCAAGAAGGAACTGGCGTACTTTGCAAAAGCCAACTATCAACCAACCACAGCGGCCTTTCCTCGCGATCCTTGGTGGTGCAAAGGTGGCTGATAAGATTTTGCTCATTGAGAACCTCCTCGACAAAGTGATTGAAATGATCATTTGTGGAGGCATGGCCTTCACTTTCCTCAAGGTTTTCAACAACAACCTCAACGATCATGCTGTATGAAGCTGACTAAATAAGTAAGTGTGTTCCGAAGTAGGCCTATATACGTGAGGGACAAGGTGATGGCATTAGTGAGATGGACGGGAGTGCCAAAAGCAGAAGCCAGGATTGTGTAAATAATGTATGAGAGAACAGAGGGAGGAGTATTGGTTGGCCGTGGATTGGCGGATAATTTTCAGTTAAATATCGGTTTGAATCAAGGAAATGCACTTAGCCCTTTACTGTCTATCAGGGTGATTGAAGTAATTAAGAGGGAACATCAGTACGAAAGATGTTTGACAGGAAGATGGTATACGCACGCGATCTGGCCATAATAGCCGAGGGCAAACAGGAACTACAAGAAACGCTGGATGAGAGGAAGGAGATGGTCCAGAAACAAGGAATGAGGATGGGCCTGGAGAAGACAGAAGAGATGTGGGTTGGACAGAACAGAGAGGAGTTGAACAAGGGGATGGCTTTGTGTACCTTGGTGGAATGGCTACAGAAGACCCGGGATCTCTCGATTCTATAATATTCTTCTCGCCCGACTTTCTAACCACTAGCCATCGCCAGTGTCAGTTCAATTAAATTAAACTAGGATATAACTACTGTATAAAACTTTGCGACTGTTGAACATCATACCACCAAATCCAGTCACAAGTTGGAACTTGAATTTGTTGTATAATTGCGTCGCATATTTCATATATCCAATATATGCGATAGTCGAAAAGGGACCGGTTTAATGGCCAGAGCAATATATAGACGACATTCTTAAGATCACGCCGGAGACAAAAATCACAATCAGCTATATACAATTTATCTACCTAACTAAGCTAATCAACCAACAATCTCGGGAAGTGTGTGTATCCCCCTATGCCTGTATCAGGTACTCATTTATAGATTTGAGTGAAATGTAGCAACGCGGGGTGAACGAAATTGCCGAACCTTCAAAACGGCAGCGAGAGGATTCGAACCCGGGTTCTCTCAACGTTCTAATCCCTACGCCACCGCAGTATCCAGTTCAATTACATTAAGCTACGCCTTAGCTGTTTATCTACTGTTTATCTGTATACAGATTCCTCTCTATTATATGTCTGTCATTGGTGTATGTGCACACCCTAATTGCATGTTTGCGTAAACGTATACACTACATGCCAACACGGAGCCGAGGCGCTTTTTTTGAAATTATGTAGGTCAATCTAACCAGAACGCACTCTCTGGAAATCTCGTGGGCCGACGAGTTTCCCGTCAATCACATTGAACGCATTGTTAATCATATGTCTATAATAGCAGTAGACGTTGCTGCTGGGCAGAAATTATGCACAACGTTACACCGCCTTATCCTTATGCAAGTCTAAACTTGAATTTGTTGTATAATTGTATCGTCATAATTTCATAAGGTGAGATACACCGAACTAGTCGATGTTGTTATATAACTGAAAATAGCGCCTCTTCGGGCAGTGCAGGTTTCCAAATTTGGACAACGAAGTGTGAAGGTGGGATACAATCAGAACCCGCATTTTAAGGGAGTACCAGGGTACACACAAACGCAGAAACAAAGTAGACCATATTCAGTCTGGAAACCGTTTATACATGCGACAAACACCGGCAGTATTTTCATATTTCATATGTGCGGGCGAATTTCGAAAATGGGCCCTTTTAACGGTCATAATATTTTTTTTATTTATAAAATCGCGCAGGAATAAAAAATCACAAGAATAATTACACAAGTTATGTTCAAAATTAAGCAACGATCTCGTGATTTGTGTGTGTGCGTGCGTGCTTGCGTTCATGCGCGCGTGCGTGCGAAAACAATCATCTTGGGAGAGAGTTGTGTGCACTATACGTACGTGTATGCGCGTGCGTCGGCGCTCACTTGTGTGTGTGTGTGTGTGTGTGTGTGTGTGTGTGTGTTTGTGTGTGTGTGTGTGTGTGTGTGTGTGTGTGTGTGTGTGTGTGTGTGTGTGTGTGTGTGTGTGTGTGTGTGTGTGTGTGTGTGTGTGTGTGTGTGTGTGTGTGTGTGTGTGTGTGTGTGTATTTATATACAAGGTCGGCGTTATCTGATAAAATGTCAATGTCAATCGTGCTGTGTTGTCCTGCTGTACACACCGCACCTCTTATTGTTTGGCAGCAGCAGGCAGCAATGATCATTGTGCGGTGTTGAAACTTGAACACTAATACCTGTCTCACGTGTCTCGCTTGACTTTGTGATGTTCTGAATTTCCCCGAAATTATTAATTTTCGCAATAAAGTTAAAATATACATTGTTTTCTTCGTTGTCTTCGTCGTCACCGATCTTGTTGTGGCTGTATTATTGTCGTTGTTATGTTGTTGGTGTGGTTGTTGTTACAATATAATTACATAAACAACCCAATACTATGATTTATCGTTGACATTTTTTTCATAATAAATAACACTATTTTGCAAACGTAGACCCATGTCTTGCCAAAGGCATATCTTTTTGTTCGTTTGTCTTAGCATGTGTCTGCAGCCTGTCATCGAGCAGCCAGGACGGTTCTGCAGTGCCCGTTTCTCCGTTTGGGGCACCGCGTTAATGTGCAGGTGTTTACGACGCGGTCTACGGCGCTTTCTGATAGTCCCAAGTTGTAGATACATGATTTAAGCCTGTTGTGAACATGTGTTGAATATATCGTCTATCGAGATATCAGGTAGGGTTTCTGATAACTTTATCAACATTGCTTTAAATATAGATATTTCCGTGACACCGGAATTTTACATTGGTTTCTGTACATGTACAACTCTCGTATGAGAATATCCATCATCTTTGCAGATACATTCACTGTTTCGATCCGTATCCAAACGGCGCACCGGCGATTTATTGCGCAATGCTGCACACCCCACCCTCGAATACGTGATAACGTAGTGCTAAGACCATTGAACTATCAATCATGCGGGTTGAATCCTCTTGCTGCCGATTCGAAGCATGGACAAACCCGTTCCGTCAAACACAAGACAAATCTTTCAAAGTATACTATTAACACATTGGATTAATTGAAACTTCTTAAAACAAAAACACTTCAAATGCGTGATTACAAGCAACACCAATATTTATTTAGCAAGTAACAAAATAATAACATTTTAAGACTTAGGCGGGCATCAAAAGCTGTTGAATAATGGGGGGATCGAAGTTCGTGTCTGCGTACATATTGGGGGCAACGTATATTTAACATATACCCTCCAAAAATGCCGGGAACCAGCTTCCAGGTTCCCACGCCTATGGCTTAGACACTAGTACATCCTTAGCCATTTTAGCATTACAGTTAAACATATTGTTTTCTTCCAAGTCGTCGTCATTAGCGTTGGCGTTGTGACTTCTTCGTGTCGTCGTCGTCGTTGTTGTTCAAGACACCGACGACAACCTCCTTGTAGAGGCCATTGTTTACTGGACAGGCTAGTGTGATGGGCGATATCGGAGCAGTGTGTGGACTTATAGTTGTATATGTACCACGTGACTTGAACGTATGATTCCGAAGAGAAGTTATACAGTGACGGAACATCCCAGAGAATAGCCCCAGGACAAGCGCCTGTTCGGTGGAAGCATCATTGCCAGGGTGGGCAGCTGTGAACAAATGTCTTGGGTCAGCAAGACGTTGGACGGTTGAACACAAATGAAGATAGACTAATAGAAGTATGTACTGAACACTTTATACTTGTCAGTTAACACTCTTGTTCGAGCGTAAGATAAGGTGTTGGGAGACGCCACGGCAAGGCAGTGCAGCGCCCCACATAACAACAGGGAACTGGTACCTGTAACCATTTGACGAAATCAAACACCGTGTATGTTAATTCAACAGTTGCATTCGCCGAGATAGCATCTGACGTGACCTCTCGACAGAATTCTCTAGACCATGGCAAGTAAGGCGGTTCACATAATTGGTTCGCCCGGTGATTTCCCACGGTGTAATCGCACGTCTTTACACGCCGCAATGCAATTTCGGAATCCTTGAGAACCTACTTCAATGTGCAACACATGTCAATCATTACATAGCTGCATATATGTGAGTCTTCTGTAATGGGCAGTTTCACAAAATCGATCATTATATTAAGCACATTGGTGAAGTGGAGTTTTATAAGCATATTATATATTTTCTCCTTTATTGTCCAAATATCTTCTTTAGAGTTCATCCTTTGTTCAAATATTTATTTCAGCATGTCCACTGAAATTATAATTTGCTTCTTTCTGCTGCTAATTCAGCTAAACCCTAGCATATTATTGAACTTAGACAAACTTATTGTTGCTGAAAGAACACACTGAACTAAAATGAAACGGTCAGAAGAATGTTGAATGGAAAATTGCATATAAGGTGATTATTATACAAACGTACGTACATACGCACACACGCACTCACGCAAGCACGCACTCACGCAAGCACGCACTCCCACCCCCACACGCACACATTATTGGTATTTCTACACTATCACGAGTATCTACGCGTGTTAAAATAAATTTCTCGCCGACATTCGTCATATTGAGCTGACAAGGAATATTGGTTTGCCACAACAGCAAGTGCTTGAGGCAGTTGGCCCTGACTACTGAGTGCATCTGCACTTAATAAATTCCCGCGGTTTTTGCCGTGTGCCAAAGCAATCTCGTAGCTATGCCAACGCGATGACGATGTTGTTCTAAATTATTCGATCGAATGTCAGCTCGACCGGTGTTCTTTGTGAACTCTCTCAACACATATATCAAATCTGCGATCTGCGTCCCCTCTAATCATCAAAGTTGGTGACAGATAATCGGACGAGTTTGAATAGAGAATGTTAATTACATCGACCAATGCGAAGGGAAACGAACCGATTTACGCACATACAACAACACGTTGTCTTGGAGAGATATCGTTAGTTCGATAACTTTGTGTCGACTGAAAAGTCATATGAACAAACATTGATCCGCATCACGGTTACAATAATACCGCTTTGTCTGGCGCTTCATCAAGTCATAATTAGGGTCTTTATAGGTAGCTTCCTTAATATTCCATTTATATACGGGCACAATAACTGGACGTCTTTGGATGACCCGGTGAACACGGTACATTTCGTAGACCGCACCCTTGTCGAACTACCGTAGTTTCTATCGTGACTCACGATACACTGTGCGTATGTTTGTGCCAACAAACACAGCAAATATTAGTTTGCCTTCACGACAACAGTGGCGCCACACGATGGGCCTCACATCGGCTAACAATGACCTTCGCTGTGGCCAAATAAGGAAGACTTCAAGAATTTAAAATATTAAATATACTTTTACAAACAATAAATATAACAAATATACTTCTATCTTGTCTATGTCCTTCTTACGATATGGCATCCAGGCATGTGTGTCTCCAGGCATGTGTGCAGTATTCTAAATGAGGTCTAGCTATTACTTTGAACATATATACAATTAACACGTTTTCTTTATACCGGGTATGTTATTGTTCTCCTAATCAACATAATGATGTAAATACCATTTGAACGGCTAATCCACACTGCTCTAACACTTTCATATCAGAACTAACTGCTACTCGTAGACTTTTGCATTTCCCAAAATTGAATAACTTCAGCGCCACCAACTGGATATTATTTAAAAGAGATTTGTTGCATCCCAGCTTGGTTTCAGTATATTAATTACGTCATTGTTACGTCAAACGTGCACACAGGTTCTTTCGTAATATACCCACTGAATATGTGTCAATGTGCGAACCATCACCACGGGCCCCAGGGCACGCTTATAAAATTCCAATCCAATAAGCGCGAATCTGTCTGTTTATATCAAATATCTAATGAATGTTTTTAACTAATGCTATTTATATTGCATTATTTCCTTTTATAAATTGGATCGTGGAACATTGTGCGTACCGTAGCCAAGGCGATCTATGTGATTCCCGGGAAACCCGTGGGCGAGTTACCAAAAAGCGCTTAAATCCGGCTATGTACTGGCATGTAGTGTATATATTTACGCAGACAAATCTAAGAAGGGGTCTGTGCGTCCATTGCTTTTAAAGCAAACTTTAATCATTTGCAATATTTTCCATTTTGATATCAAAATAAAACTTTTTAAAAATGCCCTCCGGCCATTAGCCCTATAAAATTGACTCTCCAACCTCTTCTCTACTAGTTGTCTTAGCGCAACCATTGCATCTGTTGTCCCTTTTAATTTTATGAGTCCCTGTTTCCTCTTTTTCCACTCTCTTTCCTGAATCCCTCTAGCAGTTTCATATTGCTATGCCTATTTATTTCCCTGGGTTTTGTACGTCTCGCTATCGCTTCCACATTGGAACAATTAGGCTTATTCGTTACTCTCCTCCGGGACTTTTCCGTGACCCATACATTATAGAAAACCCTGAACTGAATGTTTGCAATGTTGTATGTTATAGTTGATGACATGTAACGACACGAAATATGGCGATGAAACCCACTGCAACCGTAGCGAACTTGCTCCACCAAGTCGTTTCCATGTTACCGACGCCAATGCAGTATTTTTGTTCACACACAAGCGCTATTTCAGGTTTAGTATCATACGACAACTAGATATAGTTTAATCTAGTGATTTTGGAATAATATTTGCAGCTCGGTATACAGTAGCCAAGTTTCACATTGCGAAATATAAAAAATGTCGCAGTAGCACCGAACCGTGGATGTGCCGTGCCGCAGTCGACAAGAGGAACGTCGGAATTAATTACCATTGAGAAGACAGACATCGCGGTCGTCGTGACAGTTACCGCGCTCGGCATTGCCTGGCCTACAGAGGTAACACGTCGCAGCTATAATTATCGACATGACTCGCTTTCAAGAAGACATGCATAGGCCTATTAGCCAAAAAAACCTTACTGATAACGCGTGGGAGCGCTTGTCCTAGTCATTGAATATACAGTACGTTTAATCGCATATGCAATACAATAGAATACGTAGACTTCTATTGCGGTTAAATCCTCGTGACCACTTGTGCAAAGGCGCGTCAAAACTAAAGGATTTACAAGGTAATGTTAATTACAGTGAAACGAACCGAGTTACGTATATACAATTAAACAATGACGTCCAATAGTGTAGACATTAACGGTCATCTTTTCGTGGCCTGAACATTCATTGAGAACAAACAATAGACACTGATCCACGTCAGGGATACAATAATACAGCTTTATCTGCCGCTTGATTAAGTCATAATTAGGGGCCTAATGGGTTGCCTTTTTATTTTCTAAAAGTATTCAGGCACCATAACTGGTAGTTTGCGGCTGAACAGTTTGCCTTCAGCACAAATGAGGCACCACTCGGTGGGCTTGAACACATATAGCAAAGTCATTCAGCAGGGGCGGATCTAGGCTTGTTGGCGGGGGTGGGGGATCTCAGTGAGTCGTAGTCATATGTCATTCTACTTACGAACCGGGGGGGGGGGGGGGCGACACATATGTCGTTCTACTTACATAAGGGTTAATATTAACCGGCTGCTAATACAATGACACTAGTTCCGATGTAGCAACTCTGTGATATAACAAGAACCCTAGTGGGGAAAATAAGAAATCCTTTAAAACCAGTGAAAGACAAGGAAGGAAAAACCTCAAACAAGGAAGCGGAGCAAATATCAAGATGGAAAGAACACTTTAACATAGACCCACCAGCAGAAAGCCCAGACAATCATGCACTGACCATACTGCAACGCTGAGAATAATCATAGAACAAACAATTGAGTGACATTCACCCCTATATACATATGTCATAGGCTTCGAGAAAGTATTTGATAGTGTAGACAGAGACGTTATCTGGATGCTGATGCATCACTATGGAATACCAACAAAGTTTGTGACATTAATCCAGCAGTCATCCATAATGGAAAACTGTCAGAAACATTTGAAGTAAATACTGGGTGCATCCTATCACCATAACCCGTACAAATAATAAATGCATCCTATCACCATTAGTTGTTATCATGGTGATAGACCGGATAATAAGACTGTTAACAGGGCCAAAATGGCATCCTGTGGACATTCACTAAACAGTTGGATGATCTCGATTTTGCAGACGACGTCTGCCTACTATCACATACACACAAACAAATACAAAAGAAGTCCAGCAAATTGACGCAGTAAGCAGAAAAGGCAGGCTTGAAAATAAACATACAGAAAACAAAACTACTAAAGGTGAACAGGACACAACAAGCTAAGGTACAGCTGAAGGGAAAATATATAGAGGAGGACAACAAATTCACCTATCTGGGAAGTGTAGTGATGGACAAAGTAGGAACAGATGTAAATGTCAAAAACAGGATTGGAAAGGCCAGGCATGCATTCAGCATTTTAAAGACAGTGTGGAACACATCATCTTTCTCAACACGAAACAAGATCTGAATCTTCAAGTGTACTGCTATCTGGATCTGAGACATGGAGAGCAACCAAGACAACAACCGAGTGCTACAAACATTCATTAATATATGTCTGAGATACATCCTGAAAAGCAAATGGCAAAAAACCCACAAACAAACAAATCTGGGGAGGACAGTCCAACACAGCATCTGGAAAGGGATTGCAAGAAGAAAATGGAAATGGGTTGGAAACACCCTCCGAAAACAAACCAACAATGTCACGAGACAGGCCTTAGACTGCAATCTACAAGGAAAAAGAAACACAGGCAGACCCAAAACTACTTAGAGGAGATCAAAAGACGAGGAAGTAAAGAAACACGGAACCACCTGGAAAGAAATGAAGAAAGCAGCAAATAACAGAGTGCGTTGGAAAAGAGTCGTTTCGGCCCTATGCTCTACCTTGAGCGAAGAGGACTAAGTAAGTAGTGAAGGCTGATGCTGCAGCTGTGACGGCATTCCGTGACTCCCTGTCAAAGCGTGGTGACATCTATGTGAACGATGCGTTTGGCACGGCACACCGTATACACAGTTCAATGATGGACTGTCAGCTGCCTCAGAAGGCTTCAGGCTTCTTGCTCAAGAAGGAACTGGAGTACTTTGTAAAAGCCAACTATCAACCAACCACAGCGGCCTTTCCTCGCGATCCTTGGTGGTGCAAAGGTGGCTGATAAGATTTTGCTCATTGAGAACCTCCTCGACAAAGTGATTGAAATGATCATTTGTGGAGGCATGGCCTTCACTTTCCTCAAAGTTATCAACAACAACCTCAACGATCATGCTCTATGAAGCTGACTAAATAAGTAAGTGTGTTCCGAAGTAGGCCTATATACGTGAGGGACAAGGTGATGGCATTAGTGAGATGGACGGGAGTGCCAAAAGCAGAAGCCAGGATTGTGTAAATAATGTATGAGAGAACAGAGGGAGGAGTATTGGTTGGCCGTGGATTGGCGGATAATTTTCAGTTAAATATCGGTTTGAATCAAGGAAATGCACTTAGCCCTTTACTGTCTATCAGGGTGATTGAAGTAATTAAGAGGGAACATCAGTACGAAAGATGTTTGACAGGAAGATGGTATACGCACGCGATCTGGCCATAATAGCCGAGGGCAAACAGGAACTACAAGAAACGCTGGATGAGAGGAAGGAGATGGTCCAGAAACAAGGAATGAGGATGGGCCTGGAGAAGACAGAAGAGATGTGGGTTGGACAGAACAGAGAGGAGTTGAACAAGGGGATGGCTTTGTGTACCTTGGTGGAATGGCTACAGAAGACCCGGGATCTCTCGATTCTATTATATTCTTCTCGCCCGACTTTGTAACCACTAGCCATCGCCAGTGTCAGTTCAATTAAATTAAACTAGGATATAACTACTGTATAAAACATTGCGACTGTTGAACATCATACCACCAAATCCAGTCACAAGTTGGAACTTGAATTTGTTGTATAATTGCGTCGCATATTTCAATTATCCAATATATGCGATAGTCGAAAAGGGACCGGTTTAATGGCCATAGCAATATATAGACGACATTCTTAAGATCACGCCGGAGACAAAAATCACAATCAGCTATATACAATTTATCTACCTAACTAAGCTAATCAACCAACAATCTCGGGAAGTGTGTGTATCCCCCTATGCCTGTATCAGGTACTCATTTATAGATTTGAGTGAAATGTAGCAACGCGGGGTGAACGAAATTGCCGAACCTTCAAAACGGCAGCGAGAGGATTCGAACCCGGGTTCTCTCAACGTTCTAATCCCTACGCCACCGCAGTATCCAGTTCAATTACATTAAGCTACGCCTTAGCTGTTTATCTACTGTTTATCTGTATACAGATTCCTCTCTATTATATGTCTGTCATTGGTGTATGTGCACACCCTAATTGCATGTTTGCGTAAACGTATACACTACATGCCAACACGGAGCCGAGGCGCTTTTTTTGAAATTATGTAGGTCAATCTAACCAGAACGCACTCTCTGGAAATCTCGTGGGCCGACGAGTTTCCCGTCAATCACATTGAACGCATTGTTAATCATATGTCTATCATAGCAGTAGACGTTGCTGCTGGGCAGAAATTATGCACAACGTTACACCGCCTTATCCTTATGCAAGTCTAAACTTGAATTTGTTGTATAATTGTATCGTCATAATTTCATAAGGTGACATACACCGAACTAGTCGATGTTGTTATATAACTGAAAATAGCGCCTCTTCGGGCAGTGCAGGTTTCCAAATTTGGACAACGAAGTGTGAAGGTGGGATACAATCAGAACCCGCATTTTAAGGAAGTACCAGGGTACACACAAACGCAGAAACAAAGTAGACCATATTCAGTCTGGAAACCGTTTATACATGCGACAAACACCGGCAGTATTTTCATATTTCATATGTGCGGGCGAATTTCGAAAATGGGCCCTTTTAACGGTCATAATATTTTTTTTATTTATAAAATCGCGCAGGAATAAAAAATCACAGGAATAATTACACAAGTTATGTTCAAAATTAAGCAACGATCTCGTGATTTGTGTGTGTGCGTGCGTGCTTGCGTTCATGCGCGCGTGCGTGCGAAAACAATCATCTTGGGAGAGAGTTGTGTGCACTATACGTACGTGTATGCGCGTGCGTCGGCGCTCACGTATGTGCGTGTGTGTGTGTGTTTGTGTGTGTGTGTGTGTGTGTGTGTGTGTGAGTGTGTGTGTGTGTGTGTGTGTGTGTGTGTGTGTGTGTGTGTGTGTGTGTGTGTGTGTGTGTGTGTGTGTGTGTGTGTGTGTGTGTGTGTGTGTGTGTGTGTGTGTGTGTGTGTGTGTGTGTGTGTGTGTGTGTGTGTGTATTTATATACAAGGTCGGCGTTATCTGATAAAACGTCAATGTCAATCGTGCTGTGTTGTCCTGCTGTACACACCGCACCTCTTATTGTTTGGCAGCAGCAGGCAGCAATGATCATTGTGCGGTGTTGAAACTTGAACACTAATACCTGTCTCACGTGTCTCGCTAGACTTTGTGATGTTCTGAATTTCCCCGAAATTATTAATTTTCGCAATAAAGTTAAAATATACATTGTTTTCTTCGTTGTCTTCGTCGTCACCGATCTTGTCGTGGCTGTATTATTGTCGTTGTTATGTTGTTGGTGTGGTTGTTGTTACAATATAATTACATAAACAACCCAATACTATGATTTATCGTTGACATTTATTCACAATAAATAACACTATTTTGCAAACGTAGACCCATGTCTTGCCAAAGGCATATCTTTTTGTTCGTTTGTCTTAGCATGTGTCTGCAGCCTGTCATCGAGCAGCCAGGACGGTTCTGCAGTGCCCGTTTCTCCGTTTGGGGCACCGTGTTAATGTGCAGGTGTTTACGACGCGGTCTACGGCGCTTTCTGATAGTCCCCAGTTGTAGATACATGATTTAAGCCTGTTGTGAACATATGTTGAATATATCGTCTATCGAGATATCAGGTAGGGTTTCTGATAACTTTATCAACATTGCTTTAAATATAGATATTTCCGTGACACCGGAATTTTACATTGGTTTCTGTGCATGTACAACTCTCGTATGAGAATATCCATCATCTTTGCAGATACATTCACTGTTTCGATCCGTATCCAAACGGCGCACCGTCGATTTATTGCGCAATGCTGCACACCCCACCCTCGAATACGTGATACCGTAGTGCTAAGACCATTGAACTATCAATCATGCGGGTTGAATCCTCTTGCTGCCGATTCGAAGCATGGACAATCACATTCCGCCAAACACAAGACAAATCTTTCAAAGTATACTATTAACACATTGGATTAATTGAAACTTCTTAAAACATAAACACTTAAAATGCGTGATTACAAGCAACACCATTATTTATTTAACAAGTAACAAAATAATAACATTTTAAGACTTAGGCGGGCATCAAAAGCTGTTGAATAATGGGGGGATGGAAGTTCGTGTCTGCGTACATATTGGGGGCAACGTATATCTAACATATACCCTCCAAAAATGCCGGGAACCAGCTTCCAGGTTCCCACGCCTATGGCTTAGACACTAGTATATCCTTAGCCATTTTAGCATTACAGTTAAACATATAGTTTTCTTCCAAGTCTTCGTCATTAGCGTTGATGTTGTGGCTGCTTCGTGGCGTCGTCGTTGTTGTTGTTCAAGACCCCGACAACAACCTCCTTGTAGAGGCCATTGTTTACTGGACAGGCTAGTGTGATGGGCGATCTCGGAGCAGTGTGTGGACTTAAAGTTGTATATGTAACACGTGACTTGAACGTATACAGTGACGGAACATCCCAGAGAATAGCCCCAGGACAAGCGCCTGTTCGGTGGAAGCATCACTGCCAGGGTGGGCAGCTGTGAACAAATGTCTTGGGTCAGCAAGACGTTGGACGGTTGAGCACAAATGAAGATAGACTAATAGCAGTGTGTACTGAACACTTTATATTTGTCAGTTAACACTCTTATTCGAGCGTAAGATAAGGCGTTGGTAGACGCCACGGCAAGGCAGTGCAGCGCCCCACATAACAACAGGGCACTGGTACCTGTAACCATGGGAGACGCCACGGCAAGGCATTGCAGCGCCCCACATAACAACAGGGCACTGGTACATGTAACCATTTGACGAAATCAAACACCGTGTATGTTAGTTCAACAGTTGCATTCGCCGAGATAGCATCTGACGCGACAGAATTATCTGGACCGTGGCAAGTAAGGCGGTTCACATAATTCGTTCGCCCGGTGATTTCCCACGGTGTAGTCGCACGTCTTGACACGTCGCAATGCAACTTCGGAATCACTGGGAACCTTCTTCAATGTGCAACATATGTCAATCATTACATAGCTGCATATATGTGAGTCTTCTCTAATGGGCAGTTTCACTAAACCGATCATTATATTAAGCACATTGGTGAAGTGGAGTTTTATAAGCATATTATATATTTTCTCCTTTATTGTCAAAATATCTTCTTTAGAGTTCATCCTTTGTTCAAATATTTATTTCAGCATGTCCACTGAAATTACAATTTGCTTCTTTCTGCTGCTAATTCAGCTAAACCCTAGCATATTATTGAACTTAAACAAACCTATTGTTGCTGAAAGAACACACTGAACTAAAATGAAACGGTCAGAAGAATGTTGAATGGAAAATTGCATATAAGGTGATTATTATACAAACGTACGTACATACGCACACACGCACTCACGCAAGCACGCACTCACGCAAGCACGCACTCCCACCCCCACACGCACACAATATTGGTATTTCTACACTATTACGAGTATCTACGCGTGTTAAAATAAATTTCTCGCCGACATTCGTCATATTGAGCTGACAAGGAATATTGGTTTGCCACAGCAGCAAAGTGCTTGAGGCAGTTGGCCCTGACTACTGAGTGCATCTGCACATAAGAAATTCCCGCGGTTTTTGCCGTGTGCCAAAGCAATCTCGTAGCTATGCCAACGCGATGACGATGTTGTTCTAAATTATTCGATCGAATGTCAGCTCGACCGGTGTTCTTTGTGAACTCTCTCAACACATATATCAAATGGTACATCTGCGTCCCCTCTAATCACCAAAGTTGGTGACAGATAATCGGACAAGTTTGAATAGAGAATGTTAATTACAGCGACCAATGCGAAGGGAAACGAACCGATTTACGCACATACAACAACACGTTGTCTTGGAGAGATATCGTTAGTTCGATAACTTTGTGTCAACTGAAAAGTCATATGAACAAACATTGATCCGCATCACGGGAACAATAATACCGCTTTGTCTGGCGCTTCATCAAGTCATAATTAGGGTCTTTATAGGTAGCGTCCTTAATATTCCATTTATATACGGGCACAATAACTGGACGTCTTTGGCTGACCCGGTGAACACGGTACATTTCGTATACCGCACCCTTGTCGAACTACCGTAGTTTCTATCGTGACTCACGATACACTGTGCGTATGTTTGTGCCAACAAACACAGCAAATATTAGTTTGCCTTCACGACAACAGTGGCGCCACACGATGGGCCTCACATCGGCTAACAATGACCTTCGCTGTGGCCAAATAAGGAAGACTTCAAGAATTAAAAATATTAAACATACTTTTACAAACAATAAATATAACAAATATACTTCTATATTGTCTATGTCCTTCTTATGATATGGCCTCCAGGCATGTGTGCCTCCAGGCATGTGTGTAGTATTCTAAATGAGGTCTAGCTATTACTTTGAACATAATAATTAACACGTTTTCTTTATACCGGGTATGTTATTGTTCTCCTAATCAACATAATGATGTAAATACCCTTTGAAGGGCTAATCCACTCTGCTGTAACACTTTCATGTCACAACTAACTGCTACTCTTAGACATTTGTCATTGATTGCTGCACCTAGAATAGCATCGCCCATTTAACTCTTAGTTACACACGTGATCCCAAGCCCAGTGTTTAGACGTTTGCATTTCCCAAAATTGAATAACTTCAGCGCCACCAACTGGATATTATTTAAAAGAGATTTGTTGCATCCCAGCTTGGTTTCAGTATATTAATTACGTCATTGTTACGTCAAACGTCCACACAGGTTCTTTCGTAATATACCCACTGAATATGTGTCAATGTGCGAACCATCACCACGGGCCCCAGGGCACGCTTATAAAATTCCAATCCAATAAGCGCGAATCTGTCTGTTTATATCAAATATCTAATGAATGTTTTTAACTAATGCTATTTATATTGCATTATTTCCTTTTATAAATTGGATCGTGGAACATTGTGCGTACCGTAGCCAAGGCGATCTATGTGATTGCCGGGAAACCCGTCGGTGAGTTACCAAAAAGCGCTTAGATCCGGCTATGTACTGGCATGTTGTGTATATATTTACGCAGACAGATCTAAGAAGGGGTCTGTGTGTCCATTGCTTTTAAAGCAAACTTTAATCATTTGCAATATTTTCCATTTTGATATCAAAATAAAACTTTTTAAAAATGCCCTCCGGCCATTAGCCCTATAAAATTGACTCTCCAACCTCTTCTCTACTAGTTGTCTTAGCGCAACCATTGCATCTGTTGTCCCTTTTAATTTTATGAGTCCCTGTTTCCTCTTTTTCCACTCTCTTTCCTGAATCCCTCTAGCAATTTCATATTGCTATGCCTATTTATTTCCCTGGGTTTTGTACGTCTCGCTATCACTTCCACATTGGAACAATTAGGCTTATTCGTTACTCTCCTCCGGGACTTTTCCGTGATCCATACATTTAGAAAACCCTGAACTGAATGTGTGCAATGTTGTATGTTATAGTTGATGACATGTAACGACACGAAATATGGCGATGAAACCCACTGCAACCGTAGCGAACTTGCTCCACCGAGTCGTTTCCATGTTACCGACGCCAATGCAGTATTTTTGTTCACAAACAAGCGCTATTTCAGGTTTAGTATCATACGACAACTAGATATAGTTTAATCTAGTGATTTTGGAATAATATTTGCAGCTCGGTATACAGTAGCCAAGTTTCACCTTGCGAAATATAAAAAAATGTCGCAGTAGCACCGAACCGTGGATGTGCCGTGCCGCAGTCGACAAGAGGAACGTCGGAATTAATTACCATTGAGAAGACAGACATCGCGGTCGTCGTGACAGTTACCGTGCTCGGCTGTGCCTGGCCTACAGAGGTAACACGTCGCAGCTATAATTATCGACATGACTCGCTTTCAAGAAGACATGCATAGGCCTATTAGCAAAAAAAACCTTACTGATAACGCGTGGGAGCGCTTGTCCTAGTCATTGAATATACAGTACGTTTAATAGCATGTGCAATACAATACAATACGTAGACTTCTATTGCGGTTAAATCCTCGTGACCACTTGTGCAAAGGCGCGTCAAAACTAAAGGATTTACAAGGTAATGTTAATTACAGCGACCAACGCGAAGTGAAACGAACCGATTTACGTATATACAATTAAACAATGACGTCCAATAGTGTAGACATTAACGGTCATCTTTTCGTGGCCTGAACATTCATTGCGAACAAACAATAGACACTGATCCACGTCAGGGATACAATAATACCGCTCTATCTGCCGCTTGAGTAAGTCATAATTAGGGGCCTAATGGGTTGCCTTTTTATTTTCTACAAGTATTCAGGCACCATAACTGGTAGTTTGCGGCTGAACAGTTTGCCTTCAGCACAAATGAGGCACCACTCGGTGGGCTTGAACACATATAGCAAAGTCATTCGGCAGGGGCGGATCTAGGCTTGTTGGCGGGGGTGGGGGCATCTCAGTGAGTCGTAGTCATATGTCATTCTACTTACGAACCGGGGGGGGGGGCACACATATGTCGTTCTACTTACATAAGGGTTAATATTAACCGGCTGCTAATACAATGACAATAGTTCCGATGTAGCAACTCTGTGATATAACAAGAACCCTAGCGGGGAAAATAAGAAATTCTTTAAAACCAGTGAAAGACAAGGAAGGAAAAACCTTAAAACAAGGAAGCAGAGCAAATATCAAGATGGAGAGAACACTTCAATATAGACCCACCAGCAGAAAGACCAGACAATAGCAATCGCAGTATTGTTATTAAGTGTTAACACAAATCCACCTTCGAAGGCTGAAATAAGTAGAACACTGAAGATGTTAAAGAGTGGAAAGACCGCAGGACCAGACGGCATACCACCAGAGGCTCTGAAAGCAGACCCGCCAACAACAACAGGTATGTTGCACCATCTATTCCAGAATGGGACAAAGGATGCCTTGTAAAACTTCCAAAGATAGGTGACTTGGGAATGTGCAATAACTGTAGAGGAATCACACTCCTATCCGTACCAAGTAAAGTCTTCACACGCTACTATTGGACAGATTGAAAGAAGCACTGGATGGAAAGCTACGTGAAGAACAAGCTGGTTTTCGGAAAAACAAATCATGCACTGACCATACTGCTGCAACGCTGAGAATAATCATAGAGCAATCAATTGAGTGACAGTCACCCCTATATATCTATGTCATAGGCTTCGAGAAAGTTTTTGATAGTGTATACAGAGACGTTATCTGGATGCTGATGCATCACTATGGAATACCAACACAGTTTGTGACATTAATCCAGCAGTCATCCATAATGGAAAACTGTCAGAAACATTTGAAGTAAATACTGGGTGCATCCTATCACCATAACCCATACAAATAATAAATGCATCCTATCACCATTAGTTGTTATCATGGTGATAGACCGGATAATGAGACTGTTAACAGGGCCAAAATGGCATCCAGTGGACATTCACTAAACAGTTGGATGATCTCGATTTTGCAGACGACGTCTGCCTACTATCACATACACACAAACAAATACAAAAGAAGTCCAGCAAATTGACGCAGTAAGCAGAAAAGACAGGCTTGAAAATAAACATACAGAAAACAAAACTACTAAAGGTGAACAGGACACAACAAGCTAAGGTACAGCTGAAGGGAAAATATATAGAGGAGGACAACAAATTCACCTATCTGGGAAGTGTAGTGATGGACAAAGTAGGAACAGATGTAAATGTCAAAAACAGGATTGGAAAGGCCAGGCATGCATTCAGCATTTTAAAGACAGTGTGGAACACATCATCTTTCTCAACACGAAACAAGATCTGAATCTTCAAGTGTACTGCTATCTGGATCTGAGACATGGAGAGCAACCAAGACAACAACCTAGTGCTACAAACATTCATTAATATATGTCTGAGATACATCCTGAAAAGCAAATGGCAAAAAACCCACAAACAAACAAATCTGGGGAGGACAGTCCAACACAGCATCTGGAAAGGGATTGCAAGAAGAAAATGGACATGGGTTGGAAACACCCTCCGAAAACAAACCAACAATGTCACGAGACAGGCCTTAGACTGCAATCTACAAGGAAAAAGAAACACAAGCAGACCCAAAACTACTTGGAGGAGATCAAAAGACGAGGAAGTAAAGAAACACGGAACCACCTGGAAAGAAATGAAGAAAGCAGCAAATAACAGAGTGCGTTGGAAAAGAGTCGTTTCGGCCCTATGCTCTACCTTGAGCGAAGAGGACTAAGTAAGTAGTGAAGGCTGATGCTGCAGCTGTGACGGCATTCCGTGACTCCCTGTCAAAGCGTGGTGACATCTATGTGAACGATGCGTTTGGCACGGCACACCGTATACACAGTTCAATGATGGACTGTCAGCTGCCTCAGAAGGCTTCAGGCTTCCTGCTCAAGAAGGAACTGGAGTACTTTGTAAAAGCCAACTATCAACCAACCACAGCGGCCTTTCCTCGCGATCCTTGGTGGTGCAAAGGTGGCTGATAAGATTTTGCTCATTGAGAACCTCCTCGACAAAGTGATTGAAATGATCATTTGTGGAGGCATGGCCTTCACTTTCCTCAAGGTTTTCAACAACAACCTCAACGATCATGCTCTATGAAGCTGACTAAATAAGTAAGTGTGTTCCGAAGTAGGCCTATATACGTGAGGGACAAGGTGATGGCATTAGTGAGATGGACGGGAGTGCCAAAAGCAGAAGCCAGGATTGTGTAAATAATGTATGAGAGAACAGAGGGAGGAGTATTGGTTGGCCGTGGATTGGCGGCTAATTTTCAGTTAAATATCGGTTTGAATCAAGGAAATGCACTTAGCCCTTTACTGTCTATCAGGGTGATTGAAGTAATTAAGAGGGAACATCAGTACGAAAGATGTTTGACAGGAAGATGGTATACGCACGCGATCTGGCCATAATAGCCGAGGGCAAACAGGAACTACAAGAAACGCTGGATGAGAGGAAGGAGATGGTCCAGAAACAAGGAATGAGGATGGGCCTGGAGAAGACAGAAGAGATGTGGGTTGGACAGAACAGAGAGGAGTTGAACAAGGGGATGGCTTTGTGTACCTTGGTGGAATGGCTACAGAAGACCCGGGATCTCTCGATTCTATTATATTCTTCTCGCCCGACTTTGTAACCACTAGCCATCGCCAGTGTCAGTTCAATTAAATTAAACTAGGATATAACTACTGTATAAAACTTTGCGACTGTTGAACATCATACCACCAAATCCAGTCACAAGTTGGAACTTGAATTTGTTGTATAATTGCGTCGCATATTTCATATATCCAATATATGCGATAGTCGAAAAGGGACCGGTTTAATGGCCATAGCAATATATAGACGACATTCTTAAGATCACGCCGGAGACAAAAATCACAATCAGCTATATACAATTTATCTACCTAACTAAGCTAATCAACCAACAATCTCGGGAAGTGTGTGTATCCCCCTATGCCTGTATCAGGTACTCATTTATAGATTTGAGTGAAATGTAGCAACGCGGGGTGAACGAAATTGCCGAACCTTCAAAACGGCAGCGAGAGGATTCGAACCCGGGTTCTCTCAACGTTCTAATCCCTACGTCCCCGCAGTATCCAGTTCAATTACATTAAGCTACGCCTTAGCTGTTTATCTACTGTTTATCTGTATACAGATTCCTCTCTATTATATGTCTGTCACTGGTGTATGTGCACACCCTAATTGCCTGTTTGCGTAAACGTATACACTACATGCCAACACGGAGCCGAGGCGCTTTTTTTGAAATTATGTAGGTCAATCTAACCAGAACGCACTCTCTGGAAATCTCGTGGGCCGACGAGTTTCCCGTCAATCACATTGAACGCATTGTTAATCATATGTCTATCATAGCATTAGACGTTGCTGCTGGGCAGAAATTATGCACAACGTTACACCGCCTTATCCTTATGCAAGTATAAACTTGAATTTGTTGTATAATTGTATCGTCATAATTTCATAAGGTGAGATACACCGAACTAGTCGATGTTGTTATATAACTGAAAATAGCGCCTCTTCGGGCAGTGCAGGTTTCCAAATTTGGACAACGAAGTGTGAAGGTGGGATACAATCAGAACCCGCATTTTAAGGAAGTACCAGGGTACACACAAACGCAGAAACAAAGTAGACCATATTCAGTCTGGAAACCGTTTATACATGCGACAAACACCGGCAGTATTTTCATATTTCATATGTGCGGGCGAATTTCGAAAATGGGCCCTTTTAACGGTCATAATATTTTTTTTATTTATAAAATCGCGCAGGAATAAAAAATCACAAGAATAATTACACAAGTTATGTTCAAAATTAAGCAACGATCTCGTGATTTGTGTGTGTGCGTGCGTGCTTGCGTTCATGCGCGCGTGCGTGCGAGTTGTGTGCACTATACGTACGTGTATGCGCGTGCGTCGGCGCTCACGTGTGTGTGTGTGTGTGTGTGTGTGTGTGTGTGTGTGTGTGTGTGTGTGTGTGTGTGTGTGTGTGTGTGTGTGTGTGTGTGTGTGTGTGTGTGTGTGTGTGTGTGTGTGTGTGTGTGTGTGTGTGTGTGTGTGTGTGTATTTATATACAAGGTCGGCGTTATCTGATAAAACGTCAATGTCAATCGTGCTGTGTTGTCCTGCTGTACACACCGCACCTCTTATTGTTTGGCAGCAGCAGGCAGCAATGATCATTGTGCGGTGTTGAAACTTGAACACTAATACCTGTCTCACATGTCTCGCTTGACTTTGTGATGTTCTGAATTTCCCCGAAATTATTAATTTTCGCAATAAAGTTAAAATATACATTGTTTTCTTCGTTGTCTTCGTCGTCACCGATCTTGTTGTGGCTGTATTATTGTCGTTGTTATGTTGTTGGTGTGGTTGTTGTTACAATATAATTACATAAACAACCCAATACTATGATTTATCGTTGACATTTTTTCATAATAAATAACACTATTTTGTAAACGTAGACCCATGTCTTGCCAAAGGCATATCTTTTTGTTCGTTTGTCTTAGCATGTGTCTGCAGCCTGTCATCGAGCAGCCAGGACGGTTCTGCAGTGCCCGTTTCTCCGTTTGGGGCACCGCGTTAATGTGCAGGTGTTTACGACGCGGTCTACGGCGCTTTCTGATAGTCCCAAGTTGTAGATACATGATTTAAGCCTGTTGTGAACATGTGTTGAATATATCGTCTATCGAGATATCAGGTAGGGTTTCTGATAACTTTATCAACATTGCTTTAAATATAGATATTTCCGTGACACCGGAATTTTACATTGGTTTCTGTACATGTTCAACTCTCGTATGAGAATATCCATCATCTTTGCAGATACATTCACTGTTTCGATCCGTATCCAAACGGCGCACCGGCGATTTATTGCGCAATGCTGCACACCCCACCCTCGAATACGTGATAACGTAGTGCTAAGACCATTGAACTATCAATCATGCGGGTTGAATCCTCTTGCTGCCGATTCGAAGCATGGACAAACCCGTTCCGTCAAACACAAGACAAATCTTTCAAAGTATACTATTAACACATTGGATTAATTGAAACTTCTTAAAACAAAAACACTTCAAATGCGTGATTACAAGCAACACCAATATTTATTTAGCAAGTAACAAAATAATAACATTTTAAGACTTAGGCGGGCATCAAAAGCTGTTGAATAATGGGGGGATCGAAGTTCGTGTCTGCGTACATATTGGGGGCAACGTATATTTAACATATACCCTCCAAAAATGCCGGGAACCAGCTTCCAGCTTCCCACGCCTATGGCTTAGACACTAGTACATCCTTAGCCATTTTAGCATTACAGTTAAACATATTGTTTTCTTCCAAGTCGTCGTCATTAGCGTTGGCGTTGTGACTTCTTCGTGTCGTCGTCGTCGTTGTTGTTCAAGACACCGACGACAACCTCCTTGTAGAGGCCATTGTTTACTGGACAGGCTAGTGTGATGGGCGATATCGGAGCAGTGTGTGGACTTATATTTGTATATGTACCACGTGACTTGAACGTATGATTCCGAAGAGAAGTTATACAGTGACGGAACATCCCAGAGAATAGCCCCAGGACAAGCGCCTGTTCGGTGGAAGCATCATTGCCAGGGTGGGCAGCTGTGAACAAATGTCTTGGGTCAGCAAGACGTTGGACGGTTGAACACAAATGAAGATAGACTAATAGAAGTATGTACTGAACACTTTATACTTGTCAGTTAACACTCTTGTTCGAGCGTAAGATAAGGTGTTGGGAGACGCCACGGCAAGGCAGTGCAGCGCCCCACATAACAACAGGGAACTGGTACCTGTAACCATTTGACGAAATCAAACACCGTGTATGTTAATTCAACAGTTGCATTCGCCGAGATAGCATCTGACGTGACCTCTCGACAGAATTCTCTAGACCATGGCAAGTAAGGCGGTTCACATAATTGGTTCGCCCGGTGATTTCCCACGGTGTAATCGCACGTCTTTACACGCCGCAATGCAATTTCGGAATCCTTGAGAACCTACTTCAATGTGCAACACATGTCAATCATTACATAGCTGCATATATGTGAGTCTTCTGTAATGGGCAGTTTCACAAAATCGATCATTATATTAAGCACATTGGTGAAGTGGAGTTTTATAAGCATATTATATATTTTCTCCTGTATTGTCCAAATATCTTCTTTAGAGTTCATCCTTTGTTCAAATATTTATTTCAGCATGTCCACTGAAATTATAATTTGCTTCTTTCTGCTGCTAATTCAGCTAAACCCTAGCATATTATTGAACTTAAACAAACTTATTGTTGCTGAAAGAACACATTGAACTAAAATGAAACGGTCAGAAGAATGTTGAATGGAAAATTGCATATAAGGTGATTATTATACAAACGTACGTACATACGCACACACGCACTCACGCAAGCACGCACTCCCACCCCCACACGCACACAATATTGGTATTTCTACACTATCACGAGTATCTACGCGTGTTAAAATTAATTTCTCGCCGACATTCGTCATATTGAGCTGACAAGGAATATTGGTTTGCCACAACAGCAAGTGCTTGAGGCAGTTGGCCCTGACTACTGAGTGCATCTGCACTTAAGAAATTCCCGCGGTTTTTGCAACACGTTGTCTTGGAGAGATATCGTTAGTTCGATAACTTTGTGTCGACTGAAAAGTCATATGAACAAACATTGATCCGCATCACGGGAACAATAATACCGCTTTGTCTGGCGCTTCATAAAGTCATAATTAGGGTCTTTATGGGTAGCGTCCTTAATATTCCATTTATATACGGGCACAATAACTGGACGTCTTTGGATGACCCGGTGAACACGGTACATTTCGTAGACCGCACCCTTGTCGAACTACCGTAGTTTCTATAGTGACTCACGATACACTGTGCGTATGTTTGTGCCAACAAACACAGCAAATATTAGTTTGCCTTCACGACAACAGTGGCGCCACACGATGGGCCTCACATCGGCTAACAATGACCTTCGCTGTGGCCAAATAAGGAAGACTTCAAGAATTTAAAATATTAAATATACTTTTACAAACAATAAATATAACAAATATACTTCTATATTGTCTATGTCCTTCTTACGATATGGCCTCCAGGCATGGGTGCCTCCAGGCATGTGTGCAGTATTCTAAATGAGGTCTAGCTATTACTTTGAACATAATAATTAACACGTTTTCTTTATACCGGGTATGTTATTGTTCTCCTAATCAACATAATGATGTAAATACCCTTTGAAGGGCTAATCCACTCTGCTGTAACACTTTCATGTCACAACTAACTGCTACTCTTAGACATTTGTCATTGATTGCTGCACCTAGAATAGCATCGCCCATTTAACTCTTAGTTACACACGTGATCCCAAGCCCAGTGTTTAGACGTTTGCATTTCCCAAAATTGAATAACTTCAGCGCCACCAACTGGATATTATTTAAAAGAGATTTGTTGCATCCCAGCTTGGTTTCAGTATATTAATTACGTCATTGTTACGTCAAACGTGCACACAGGTTCTTTCGTAATATACCCACTGAATATGTGTCAATGTGCGAACCATCACCACGGGCCCCAGGGCACGCTTATAAAATTCCAATCCAATAAGCGCGAATCTGTCTGTTTATATCAAATATCTAATGAATGTTTTTAACTAATGCTATTTATATTGCATTATTTCCTTTTATAAATTGGATCGTGGAACATTGTGCGTACCCTAGCCAAGGCGATCTATGTGATTGCCGGGAAACCCGTCGGCGAGTTACCAAAAAGCGCTTAGATCCGGCTATGTACTGGCATGTTGTGTATATATTTACGCAGACAAATCTAAGAAGGGGTCTGTGTGTCCATTGCTTTTAAAGCAAACTTTAATCATTTGCAATATTTTCCATTTTGATATAAAAATAAAACTTTTTAAAAATGCCCTCCGGCCATTAGCCCTATAAAATTGACTCTCCAACCTCTTCTCTACTAGTTGTCTTAGCGCAACCATTGCATCTGTTGTCCCTTTTAATTGTATGAGTCCCTGTTTCCTCTTTTTCCACTCTCTTTCCTGAATCCCTCTAGCAGTTTCATATTGCTATGCCTATTTATTTCCCTGGGTTTTGTACGTCTCGCTATCGCTTCCACATTGGAACAATTAGGCTTATTCGTTACTCTCCTCCGGGACTTTTCCGTGACCCATACATATAGAAAACCCTGAACTGAATGTGTGCAATGTTGTATGTTATAGTTGATGACATGTAACGACACGAAATATGGCGATGAAACCCACTGCAACCGTAGCGAACTTGCTCCACCAAGGCGTTTCCATGTTACCGACGCCAATGCAGTATTTTTGTTCACACACAAGCGCTATTTCAGGTTTAGTATCATACGACATCTAGATATAGTTTAATCTAGTGATTTTGGAATAATATTTGCAGCTCGGTATACAGTAGCCAAGTTTCAGCTTGCGAAATATAAAAAATGTCGCAGTAGCACCGAACCGGGGATGTGCCGTGCCGCAGTCGACAAGAGGAACGTCGGAATTAATTACCATTGAGAAGACAGACATCGCGGTCGTCGTGACAGTTACCGTGCTCGGCTGTGCCTGGCCTACAGAGGTAACACGTCGCAGCTATACTTATCGACATGACTCGCTTTCAAGAAGACATGCATAGGCCTATTAGCAAAAAAAACCTTACTGATAACGCGTGGGAGCGCTTGTCCTAGTCATTGAATATACAGTACGTTTAATCGCATATGCAATACAATAGAATACGTAGACTTCTATTGCGGTTAAATCCTCGTGACCACTTGTGCAAAGGCGCGTCAAAACTAAAGGATTTACAAGGTAATGTTAATTACAGCGACCAACGCGAAGTGAAACGAACCGAGTTACGTATATACAATTAAACAATGACGTCCAATAGTGTAGACATTAACGGTCATTTTTTCGTGGCCTGAACATTCATTGCGAACAAACAATAGACACTGATCCACGTCAGGGATACAATAATACAGCTTTATCTGCCGCTTGATTAAGTCATAATTAGGGGCCTAATGGGTTGCCTTTTTATTTTCTACAAGTATTCAGACACCATAACTGGTAGTTTGCGGCTGAACAGTTTGCCTTCAGCACAAATGAGGCACCACTCGGTGGGCTTGAACACATATAGCAAAGTCATTCGGCAGGGGCGGATCTAGGCTTGTTGGCGGGGGTGGGGGGATCTCAGTGAGTCGTAGTCATATGTCATTCTACTTACGAACCGGGGGGGGCACACATATGTCGTTCTACTTACATAAGGGTTAATATTAACCGGCTGCTAATACAATGACAATAGTTCCGATGTAGCAACTCTGTGATATAACAAGAACCCTAGCGGGGAAAATAAGAAATCCTTTAAAACCAATGAAAGATAAGGAAGGAAAAACCTTAAAACAAGGAAGCAGAGCAAATATCAAGATGGAGAGAACACTTCAATATAGACCCACCAGCAGAAAGACCAGACAATAGCAATCGCAGAAATGTTATTAAGTGTTAACACAAATCCACCTTCGAAGGCTGAAATAAGTAGAACACTGAAGATGTTAAAGAATGGAAAGACCGCAGGACCAGACGGCATACCACCAGAGGCTCTGAAAGCAGACCCGCCAACAACAACAGGTATGTTGCACCATCTATTCCAGAATGGGACAAAGGATGCCTTGTATAACTGCCAAAGATAGGTGACTTGGGAATGTGCAATAACTGTAGAGGAATCACACTCCTATCCGTACCAAGTAAAGCCTTCACACGCTACTACTGGACAGATTGAAAGAAGCACTGGATGGAAAGCTACGTGAAGAACAAGCTGGTTTTCGGAAAAACAAATCATGCACTGACCATACTGCAGCAACGCTGAGACTAATCATAGAGCAATCAATTGAGTGACAGTCACCCCTATATATCTATGTCATAGGCTTCGAGAAAGTTTTTGATAGTGTATACAGAGACGTTATCTGGATGCTGATGCATCACTATGGAATACCAACAAAGTTTGTGACATTAATCCAGCAGTCATCCATAATGGAAAACTGTCAGAAACATTTGAAGTAAATACTGGGTGCATCCTATCACCATAACCCATACAAATAATAAATGCATCCTATCACCATTAGTTGTTATCATGGTGATAGACCGGATAATGAGACTGTTAACAGGGCCAAAATGGCATCCAGTGGACATTCACTAAACAGTTGGATGATCTCGATTTTGCAGACGACGTCTGCCTACTATCACATACACACAAACAAATACAAAAGAAGTCCAGCAAATTGACGCAGTAAGCAGAAAAGGCAGGCTTGAAAATAAACATACAGAAAACAAAACTACTAAAGGTGAACAGGACACAACAAGCTAAGGTACAGCTGAAGGGAAAATATATAGAGGAGGACAACAAATTCACCTATCTGGGAAGTGTAGTGACGGACAAAGTAGGAACAGATGTAAATGTCAAAAAACAGGATTGGAAAGGCCAGGCATGCATTCAGCATTTTAAAGACAGTGTGGAACACATCATCTTTCTCAACACGAAACAAGATCTGAATCTTCAAGTGTACTGCTATCTGGATCTGAGACATGGAGAGCAACCAAGACAACAACCGAGTGCTACAAACATTCATTAATATATGTCTGAGATACATCCTGAAAAGCAAATGGCAAAAAACCCACAAACAAACAAATCTGGGGAGGACAGTCCAATACAGCATCTGGAAAGGGATTGCAAGAAGAAAATGGACATGAGTAGGAAACACCCTCCGAAAACAAACCAACAATGACACGAGACAGGCCTTAGACTGGAATCTACAAGGAAAAAGAAACACAGGCAGACCCAAAACTACTTGGAGGAAATCAAAAGACGAGGAAGTAAAGAAACACGGAACCACCTGGAAAGAAATGAAGAAAGCAGCAAATAACAGAGTGCGTTGGAAAAGAGTCGTTTCGGCCCTATGCTCTACCTTGAGCGAAGAGGACTAAGTAAGTAGTGAAGGCTGATGCTGCAGCTGTGAAGGCATTCCGTGACTCCCTGTCAAAGCGTGGTGGCATCTATGTGAACGATGCGTTTGGCACGGCACACCGTGTACATAGTTCAATGGTGGACTGTCAGCTGCCTCAGAAGGCTTCAGGGTTCCTGCTCAAGAAGGAACTGGAGTACTTTGCAAAAGCCCTGGACCAACCACAGCGGCCTTTCCTCGCGATCCTTGGTGGTGCAAAGGTGGCTGATAAGATTTTACTCATTGAGAGCCTCGACAAAGTGGTTGAAATGATCATTGGTGGAGGCATGGCCTTCACTTTCCTCAAGGTTATCAACAACAACCTCAACGATCATGCTCTACGAAGAGGACTAAATAAGTAAGTATGTTCCGAAGTAGGCCTATATACGTGTTCATTTACCGTAATATTTGCCACGGACACAGGGTTGTTTAAGACCCCCTCCATGGCCTGGGGGGTCTTGAGACCCCTAAGACCCCTCCTGGGTTCGCTGCTGAATCGCGCCGGTCTCTAAAAGCAATCATTCACGATTTAACCAGATTTATCCAGACTTAAACATATTCCAATCCAAAGCATGGAAAGAGATGGCCAAGGAAACCATTAGCTAATCGAGAATTCAACGACTATTCATGTATGTGTAATTTGCTCTGATCAGACATGTGTTAATATTGTTTCAAAACATATTCACCCTGCCAGGGTTTACACAATCAGTTTGTAGTTTGGTCCATTCGGTTACTCTCCTCTGTGAATATGAATACTTGTGTGGTAATGCTAGTTATTTAATTGGTAATGTAATTTTTATAATTTCTATTATTACCTCCCACCTCAAAATGCCATTTCCCCCAATATTTTAGGCCAACCTCCCATTTCACACCTATTTCTATGGCCACCCTCTCACCTCCCACTTCCTGACACATAAACCCCTCTTAATGTATGGTAATACTGTGGCAAACTTATTGGTCAATAAATAGTGTTTTCCTAACCAGGCATTCTCGACAAAATGCAGTGCATACCTCGATGACATTTTGGTCGCCAGTTCATCTGCGACTGAACATCAACAACACCTTCGCCAGTTGTTCGAGAGATTGACTGCTCATGGACTCGTGGTAAACACCACCAAGTGCACTTTTGGCATCGATGCGGTCGATTTCCTGGACCACCATGTCACAGCTCACGGTATTAAACCGCTGGCTGATCGCGTCGTGTCCATCACTCACCTAACAAGGCCTGTGGACAAGAAGAAATTACAGGAGTACGTAGGCATGCTTAATTTCTACCACCGTTTCGTACCACATGTCGCCAACTTGCTACGACCTCTCCATAACGCACTGAAAGGTAAAACCAAAGTATTGGTTTGGACTAAGGAGATGAACGATGCTTTCGAAGCTTCTAAGAGTGCGTTAGCTACAGCATCACTCCTGGTTCACCCGAAACACACAGCTATGACTAGCATTACTGTCGACGCGTCATGCACAGCTATAGGAGGAGCGCTAGAACAGTACATTAACGGACAATGGCAACCACTCGCCTTCTTCTCGAGAAACCTCAAGCCAGCTGAGGCAAGATACAGTGCGTTTGATCGAGAGTTACTCGCCATGTATCTAGCAGTACGCCATTTCCGTTATTTCTTGGAAGGTCGATTGTTTCACATATATACCGACCATAGGCCAATTACCTTCGCGTTTCACAATAATGCGGATCCATTTCCGAGACAGACACGACATCTGTCTTCTATCGCAGAGTTCACTACGGATGTTCGATACATACCCGGAAAGACTAATTTTGCAGCAGATATGCTGTCGAGAGTACACATAGAAGACGAGTTATCATCACCCTCATCACCCTCGACAGTCAACACAGTGACATTTAACGACTCTATCGACTACACCGACATGGCGCGTGCGCAATTAGATGATCGCGATGTACAAACATACAAAGATAACATAGCAACTACGGCACTTGTTCTACGCGATGTGGAACTAGAGAATGGCGACACCATTCTTTGTGACGTATCCACCTCTACTCCACGACCCATTGTGCCACTGAGTTGGCGGCGGTGCGTTTTTGACGCAATTCATGGTACATCACATCCATCTGGACGTACGACGAAACGTCTTATGAACTCGCGTTATGTCTGGCATGGCATCAACAAGGACATCACTGCCTGGACTAAGACGTGTCTGGCATGTCAACGGGCAAAGATTCATCGCCACGTTTCTGCGTCGGTACAACAGTTCCCCACACCAGATCATCGTTTTGATAGCATACACGTGGACATTGTAGGCCCACTTCCATCATCGCAAGGAACATCTTACTTGTTCACAATCGTTGATCGTTTCACACGATGGCCAGAAGCCATACCTATGGCAGATGCTACTGCCGTATCCTGTACGCGAGCTTTATTAGAGAATTGGGTACCACGTTTCGGCGTGCCTACTGACATAGTATCCGACCGG
Organism: Lamellibrachia columna; assembly: GCA_963662155.1. Classification (NCBI taxonomy): domain Eukaryota; kingdom Metazoa; phylum Annelida; class Polychaeta; order Sabellida; family Siboglinidae; genus Lamellibrachia; species Lamellibrachia columna. The sequence goes on from OY759264.1 coordinate 25,478,906, forward strand.
GGTCGACAGTTTATTTCCGGACTATGGATGGAACTCGGGAAACTACTGGGCATGCAACTTCATCACACGACAGCCTACCATGCACAATCGAACGGCTTAGTTGAGCGATTCCACAGACAGCTAAAAGCGTCACTCAAAACTACTAAAGCATCGACAGAAGTAACCACAGACGCATTAGCCCTACTCACACGATTGCGTAAGACCATACGTAGCCTGCGAGCGAAATCGATGACTCATCACGGCCGACAACACGTTTCTCGAATACCAACCGCACTCCTGACATGTACGTTCGTCTTCGTACGCAAAGACGCTCATCGCACACCTCTGGAGTGCCCATATGAAGGACCGTTCAGAGTGTTACAGCGTAATGACAAGTACTATACGTTGGACATTCGTGGTCGAAGAGACACGGTGTCCATCGATCGTCTGAAACCAGCATTTGTGGACGACGACTTCGACATCGCAACCGGTCCGACTATTGCAGTCAGATGTCAACGTGAGCAAAACAAACCTGCATCAGTATCAGTGCGTACACGTTCAGGTCGACACATTCGATCACCGGACAGACTGTAAATAATAAAATAAGCATCCTCTCATTTGGGGGAGGTCATGTGGCGACTTGCCACATAGCAAATATTGGCGGTCTTAAGCGCGTGTGCGCATGACGTAGGTACGTCGAGTGTACACGTGTACGGCACAAGCGCGTACACGTAAACAAGAACGGTACGTTTTAAAAGACTTCTAACGGACATTCGACTGCCGTCCTTCTAACTGATAAGTAGTTATTAAAACCTGTTCAATAAAGTTGTCATATTATCCCTTTTAATTTTCCGAGTCCCTGTTTTCCTTCCCCAGATTTCTGCTCCACACTCTTTCGTATCCCCCATCCAGGATACTCTGTAGCAGCTTCATAATGTTATGCCTAGCTATTTCCCAGGGTCTTGCAGGCCTCGCTTTGTTTCCATATTGGAACAATTCACCATGTATGCCACTCCACCGGAATATTTCCTTGACCAATACATATTGACAACTTTCATATTGCTATGCCTATTTATTTCCCTGGGTTTTGTACTTCTCGCTATCGCTTACACATTGGGACAATTAGGCTTATTCGTTACTCTCATCCGGGAATTTTCCGTGATCCATACATATAGAAAACCCTGAACTGAATGTGTGCAATGTTGTATGTTATAGTTGGTGACATGTAACGACACGAAATATGGCGATGAAACCTACTGGAACCGTAACGAACTTGCTCCATCGAGTCGTTTCCAAGTTACCGACGCCCATGCAGTATTTTGTTCACACACAAGCGCTATTAAAGGTTTAATATCATACAAAAACTAGATATGGTTTAATCTAGTGATTTTAGAATACTATTTGCAGCTCGGTGTACCGTAGCCAAGTTTCACCTTGGGAGATATAAACAATTTCGTAGTAGCACCGAAGTGTGCCTGGTGCCGTGTCGAGGTCGAGAAGAGGAACGTCGGAATTAATTACCATGGCGAAGACAGACGTCGCGATCTTCACCGCAGTTACCGAGCTCGGTCGTGCCTGGCCTACAGAGGTAACACGTCGCAGCTATAATTATCGATAACGACTCGCTTTCAGGAAGACATGCATAGGCCTATTAGCAAAAAAACACGTAACTGATAACGCGTGGGAGCGCTTGTCCTAGTCGTTGAATATACAGTACGTTTAATCGCACATACAGTACAATATAATACGTAGTCTTCTATTGTGGTTAAATCCTCTAATGCAAAGGCGTGTCAAAACTAAAGGATTTACAAGGTAATGTTAATTACAGCGACCAACGCGAAGTGACACGAACCGAGTTACGTATATACAACTATACAATGACGTACAATAGTGTAGATATCGTTAACGATAATATTTTTGTGGACTGAACATTCATTGCGAACAAACAAGAGACACTGTTAAATAATTCATAGGACCTACATTCTGCTAGTTAATCATTATCCAGCAGATGGCGCATATGTTCACCTCTTTAGCTGGCTCCCGTCCATTATGTTGAACAACTGACATAACTATGGTACGCACTGGTACATATATAGGCTACTGTTCAATTGCAGGGAAACTCTTATTTCAGTCCGGCAAAAAATAAGCATAGCGGAATTCCAAAGACGTTGTCCATATTGCCCGTGTAGAAGTTTAACATATAACACACCGTTTTGTGTATCAGATAACCTATGTGTGTACATTGTGAACCACAACACACAAGTACTGGAATCTGCGTGCATCTCCGTATTAGTCTCATGTCATAGTCGTCGTTACACATGAAGTCCGCACTGGCAGCACCTTGCAAGTCAGTGTGGCCAAACAGTATCGCAGCATGGCGGCTAACTCTTATTCACATCTCCTATAACGGTGACCTACACTGCTGTACAATTAGTTATGCAGTTAGAGGTACAATTATGTATGCGGAGCCTTCCACATACTTCCCTTCTAATATTTTTCTGAAGATGATACAATTAGACCGAAATTATATGAATGATGAATGAATGTAGAGTGTGGTGCCCGGTGCTACTTCCAGTTGCGCATGCGCAACGTGGCCACTGCTTGACTCCCGAGGACGGCTTCTTGTAGTAGGGTATGCTACCGTGTGAAGTTATTTTCTTAACACAGTGCCACTACCACATTCGTCATCGTGGTTGTCGTGGTTGTCGAGAGCTCTAATGTAAAATTGAAAGAAATAATAATATTTTATAGAACAGCACCTGGTAGCTAGTGAATTACATTTTTTTTTGTAAATTAACAAACATTCAACTCATACACTTTTTAAATCACAAACTTTCAAAGTTAAAAGTTTCAACTGATAAACTTTCAATTCATCAATGTTTAAACTCATCAACTTTGCAAAACATAAACTTTACAAAACATAAACTTTTCAACTCAATCACTTTTCAACTCATAAAACAGTAGTAATGCCTGTAGTGAAAACAAAAGTATTACCTTGCGACTTCACCTCCAAACACCTGGACGATGATTCGACCCTTCTGTTAGTATCTTGTAGACTTCTGCACTCCCATCCACATTCAGTCGTTGGCGTCTCTTCAGCCATTACCGGAAATCTCCCCATTCATTCACTTCCCTCCCGCTATCCTTACATTGACCACCGGCCATCAGCCCCTGACAAAGCAGCTACACATTGAAATAATTAGGCAACGAGACAATGATGTAGCGAAATAACTAAACAGTGGTTCAACTCACAAACTTTCAACTCATAAAGTTTCAACTTACACATTTTCAAAATGTGAACTTTCAACGCAGAAACTTTCAAAATACAAACTTTCAATTCAAAAACTTTCAACGCACGAGCTTTCAACTTACAAACTTTCATGTTACAAAGTTTCAACATTTTTTTTCAATGTCCAATAGAAGACGCTTTTGTAAACCTATCTAGTTTCTCCAAACGAGCGTACCACTTCACTCAGTACATTCAGCACAAGCTGTCTACTTACTTGTAGCCCTAACTATTCCACAAGAGGGCGCCACTCTAACCTTAAAGTAATTAGGTATATTTCCACTAGAAGATTCCTTTGTAAACCTGTATAGTTTTTCCACACGAGCGCACCACTATAACCCTAACCGCTTCATTCAGAATCCGATAGAGGGCATCTTTGTAACCTTAGTTATTCCACACGAGGGTGCCCTTCTAGCCCTTACGTATGTAACCCTCACTAGTTTGTCCACACGGTGGCGCCACACTAATCGTAACCGCTTCATTCAGCATCCGGTAGAGGACGTCATATGTCGTATAGAACACAGTTTGTGAGTTGAAACTTTGTAATAAGAAAGTTTGTACTTTGAAAGTTTGTAAGTTGAAAATGTATGAGTAGCAAGTTTGTGTGTTGAAAATTGATGAGTTGAAATGTTGTGAGTTGAAAGTTTGTGCATTGAAAGTTTATGAGTGGAAAGTTTGTAGAATGAAAGTATGTAGGTTGAACGTTTAGGGTATGAAAGCTTATGCGTTGAAACTACTCTCTACTTATGAGGTGAAACTTTGTAACATGAAAGTTTGCAAGTAGAAAGCCTGTGCGTTGAAAGTTTATCAGATGAAATTTGTACTTTGAAAGTTTGTGCGTTGAAAGCTTATACTTTGAAAATTTGTAAGTTGAAACCTTATGAGTTGAAAGTTTATGAGAAGAAGCACTGTTTCGTTATTTCGCTACATCATTGTCTCGTTGCCTCGCGATTTCGTTGTGTCGCTGCTTTGTCACGGGCTGATGGCCGGTGGTCAATGTAAGGAAAGCGTGAGGGAAGTGAATGAAGGGGGAGATTTCAGATAATGTTCAACGTATGTTCTGTCTCGCAATTGCATACACTGGCACCATAGAGTCTTTGATCACATCCATTACTCGTCGCACTATGCCTTCCTTCGCACTATGCCTGCATAGTGTCAACTGCAATTCGTATTCGGCGGTGTCATCCTTCAGAGGCCATCGGAACCTGTTCTGTCCCACAATTTATATGCACTGCTCTGCCACAGTTTCTTTCGTCACATCCATTACTCATCGCACTATGTCTGGGTAGATCTTACCGTCGTACAAAATGGTGCATCATTGACCAGTTCTGCAGCCTTCGATGTCCTTCATCAGCTGCACTCGACTAGGTTTGGGTGGATCAGAACTGTTGTATGCTCTCGATTGAGTTGCAGTGGTCTTAGAAGTACTGGGATCTTGGGTGGGTGTAGGCCTACTTTTCTCTTTCTAGATGACAATTTAGAATCTTTAATAAATTACGAACTTCTAAAAATAAATTAATTGCTCAAAATAAATAAATTATCATTAAACGTTACAAAATCTAAATATATGACATTCCAAAAGATAAATAAAAATTTACAGGCGCTTACTCTGAAGATATATAATATAAATATTGTTAAGTTAAGGAATTAATTTCTTAGGTTTAACACTTTATAAAATTTGAACTGGAAAAGACATACTGAACATTTTTAATTTCAAACGCAAGTTCTAAAAAGATTGGTATTTTAAATCAATTAAAACATGTGTTATCACAACAAATTAAAACGTTATGATATAATTCTATAATCTTACCACACATTGATTATTGCATTTTTTGCTTGGGGTTTTCAAACAAATAGAATAACAAAACTTCAAAAGAAAGCTTTGAAAATTATTACCTTAAGTAATTATAAATCCTTCCCACACAGAGCTCCACACTCCATAGCAAACTCAGCATGTTAAAAGTAGATGACATTCTTAAATTGCAATAATTAAAATTTTAGCATAAATATTTACGTAACAATATACCAGTTTATTTACAAAACTGGAAGATAATCTTCAATTATGACGAATCAAGAGCAAAATATATATTTATAAAATTAAACACGAATTTGCAAAGAAATGACTTCGGCATAAATTACCAATTTTACTTAATAATATTCCCATTGTAGTTAGAGAAAAGCTTACTACACACAGCTTACAGGGATTTGCACAGTACGCAAAACTTTATTTTTGACAAAATTATCAAGATTCATGCACAAGGCAAAATTGCTATATATGGATGCAACATTAAAACCGTCCATCGTCTCCTGTACCTTCTATGTCTGCCTCACTGCGTAGTGTGTGGACAGGCTTGAATCCTCCACCCTGGCATACGTTTGCAAAGTGGTTCATCCCATTGCATTTTTTGCATTTCTTACCGTATGCGGGGCATTTACGAGGCGGGTGTACGTGGCCACAGTATTTGCACGGTTGTTTTGACTGACCTATCCAGCTTTTCTTTCCTGTTCTGATGGCACGAATCTGTGACTGTGAGCTGGACATGGTACTGCATTTTGCTATTCTCCGCTGCTCGGCATATGCCCAGTGCGCGCTCCAGCGACAGGTCTGCTTCTCTTAGGAATCTTTCCTGCACGGCGTTGTCGCGTACCCCAAACACTATTTTGTCGCGTATCATATTATTCTGCTCCTTGATATCACATTTTGCCGCTCTGGTTCTCAGTTCCGTGACCCATTGACCGATCGTCTCGTTTTCGAGCTGGTCCCTTATCCTGAACTGATGACGCACGATGTTTTTGCGTGGCTAGCAATAACCTCTCAATTTAACCAGAACGGTGTTGTACTCCTTACTGTCTTCCTCTTACTGCCTGCTATGTGCAGCAAGATTGCCACCTGAATTTTCTTCGCTTTCTTGCCAAGCTTACATGCTACGAAGTAAGCCAGACATTACTGCTCAGATCTGCCACGTTGTCGCTAGCAAAGTTCATAGGCTTTCATCTCGCGTAGAGTACTTACTCACTTCTTGACACTGTACATGAGATCATATTATGGAGAAGATATAAACCATAACAAAATAATTCATTTTGGATATCATATCGCACACTATTTATATATAGATATTGATCTGTATCATGGCTACAATAATTCCGCTCTGTCTGACGCTTGACTAAGTCATAACTAAGGACCTAGTGGGTTGCCCTTTTATCTTCTACAAGTATTCAAGCACCTCAACTGTTAGTTTGTTGCTTCGCCACAACAGAGGCGCCAAACTGTTGTGGCGAAAATTACATTCGCGGTAGCCACGGGAAGCAATCCTTCACGATTTAATCAGATTTGACCAGATCTATCCAGACTTAGGAAATGCAATCCACAGCATGGAAACAGATAGCGAATAAATTAGGAAGCCATTAAATAATCAAGAATACAAATGTTTGTAACCTGCCTTTATCAAGCTTGTGTCAATGTTGTTTTAACACACTATTCACACTGCTATGGCTTACACAATCAGTTGTCGTTTTTTCTGTTCGGTTACTGTCCTCTGTGAATACGAATACTTCATGAAATCAAATATTCGAATACCGCCGTTGTTTGTCGAAAGTTCGTCGAATCTGTCAACGGTTTTCTGACTAAATAAATAAATAAATAAATAAATAAATAAATAAATAAAAAAAGAATGTTTTGTTGTTGAAGTGTGTGTGTGTGTGTGTGTGTGTGTGTGTGTGTGTGTGTGTGTGTGTGTGTGTGTGTGTGTGTGTGTGTGTGTGTGTGTGTGTGTGTGTGTGTGTGTGTGTGTGTGTGTGTGTGTGTGTGTGTGTGTGTGTGTGTGTGTGTGTGTGTGTGTGTGTGTGTGTGTGTGTGTGTGTGTGTGTGTGTGTGTGTGTGTGTGTGTGTGTGTGTGTGTGTGTTTCCGAACCATCCTGCAAGGTATTGACGTACTTCGTAATAGTTTGGTTGTTCCACCAGTTGGTCTGCGCAGACATTATCCAGGGAATTTCTACGAACACAAACAACCACAAGGGGAACCCGCCGAAGAAACCGACCTCATGGAAAGCCTGGACGTCCGTGGCAGTTCACGCCTGTGCACGTGACATGCCTGTCACAGAATGCCACGACAGCGTCCATCGATCAAACATTTCTGGCTGCTGTTGGGCTCGGTAAGTTTCCAAGTGTTATTTTAATTAGTTTTACACTTTAAATATTAGTCAGGAAAGAAGTTGTTAATTGCACAACTATTCCCTTTTTGTTGATGCGTATCCATTGATACGGTATGATTGGTATTTCTGGTTGTTTTCATTTTAAATCTAACAATAATTTCGTTTAATGATATGTAGAATTACTAGGAATGCTTTAGCGTAGGTGTAGTGTTGTGTACCTGCAACAACGACTGCTCTAAATTCAGAGCATTGTTTTCTTTCGTATATCTACAACAGAACCGAAATATTAATGGAAAGCAAAATTATTATATTTGAAGCTTTAAGACATGTCATACAAGCTTGAGAACCATGATAGCTAGGTCAAACTGCTATAAGGAGACGCACGTAACCATATATGTACAACTTATGTATGTACACCATACATAATATTGTCATTAATATTTCATATCTGGCAGGCATACCACAAAAAGAATGTTTTGGGACAAGTAGACGGAAAACAAGATTTTCATTTGTTATGACCAATCGAGATGTGAGGGAGAAGATAAAAGAGCTGTTCCCAAGGGTCATATCGTTCGATCTAGCCCGACGATCATGGAGAGCAAAGCTGAAGATATTGCCGCTGGATATTATTCCAGCTGAATTCAAGGCGGTGCTAAAATCTTCAGCACTGTATGTGCTGCCCAGGAGCCTTGAACCACTGCCAGTAACTGCAACATGGTTATTTGTCTGTGATCTTGTGCTAATGGAATTTTTCTTTACTGCATCTAGAAGTAAAGTGATTGTTGTCGAGGATGATAAGTAACAACGTGACAAACATTGTTTCGTAGTCAACTATCTAGATTACTACTTTGAATTATGGTGCCTCCATTGCTTTACAGATTTAGAGGCGGTGGCGGGGGGCGAGCAGCGTTCATGAACAGGGATCAAAGGACCAGATGTGGAAACGGGAAAGGAACAAAAACACGGTATTGTTCGAGTGCACACGTATTTTTATTGTATAAACAGTTTAACATATCATAAAATTTATATTTTGAACAGTTAAATATCAATCACTACAGTAATCATATATGTAATTAACAAAAATAAAATGTCACACATTTTTGCGTATACAGGCATAGGAAAATACAAGAGTGACAAACTAAGAAGAGCCATCATGGACTGATGGTCAACGTACAGACATCGAGTGAGAGGAAGCGGTTTTTTTAATAGTAAACGTACTTTTTATGACTGTGCCACGCGTTCATACCAGACCACTTATCGGATTGACCCAGCGACCTGCAGCGAGCAAGCGGTCTAGTTTTTACTGGTACGTTATGTGTTAAAGTAAGTCACAAGACGTATATGTAAGCGGTGTATTCATCATGTCTTTATTAGTATAACAATACAACACAACCTATCAGTGCGCTAAATATAAAAAGTAAGTGAATCTATACTACTATAAAGTGAACATTTTGATAATATTGCTAATTCTAAAAGTTACACAGCAAGTAAATTACTGATAATATTGCTAATCTTAAATGATAAGGCGATGACGACATTATTAAAAATAACTGACGGTTAAGAGTCGACGTTCTACGCGGACATGTCGAGACACGTTCGAGTGGAGGCAGCGTCGGTAGGCAGCCCTGTTAGTGGCGTGGCGCAATAACGTGACTGATGCACAGAGCGGGTATAAATAGGAGCAGGTTACTGTACCCTTAATTGTAATTATCACCATACACCTAACTATACACTTACCTTTAATTTTCACCATACCCTTAACTGTAATTCTCAACATTCCCTAAACTGTAATTACCACCATACCTGTAACAGTTCCTTTAACTGTAAGTCTCACCACACACCTAATGTACCCCTAACTCTAATTCTCACCATACCTACAACTGCAATTTTAGCTGCATTTCTCAGTACACATCTAGATTATATAATCACTGCACCCCCATTACACAGCTATAATACATATTCATTACACCTTAAGTACACGTTTCTCACTCTTTCAACATACATTTGTATAATCTATGACACTATCTCCAGCTCTAATCTATGACACTATCTCCAGCCATAGTTAGGAAATATAGGCAGTTGGTCAGAACACTAAAACAGACGCGGGTTGAGCAGGTAATACTGTCAGGGATTTTACCTGTAATGGGCAGGAGGGGTCATAAATATCGAAATTGTCGGGGGATGGCAATTAACATGTTAGTCCAGAGGCTGTGTAGGGAAGAGGAAGTTGGATTTGTGGATTTATGGGGAAGTTTTGTTGGGAGGGCTCATATGTACATGAAGGATGGGCTTCATTTAAGTGGAAAGGGGGCGGCAGTATTCGCGGACAAACTTTCAGCAGCAGTAGATAGCGACTTGGGTACAATGACAAATATTTTTGGAAGTAAACATTCTTTAAACTAGAAGTGCAGGGGGGTTACCTAGAGGTGTCTCAAGCAGAACAAGAGGCCACTAGCACAGATAAACCAATATCAAATCATCCGAAAATCATCTCTGAAAAAGGTTATAGATGCGTATGTTTAAATGCAAGGAGCATAGTAAATAAGAAAAACGAATTAAACATTATGGTAGAAGATATTGACCCTCACATAATTGGTATAACTGAATCATGGGCTAACATAGATATAACAGATGCTGAATTAGGACTGACAGGATACGTAATGTTTAGGAAAGATCGAATAGGAAGAAGGGGCGGGGGAGTTATTTTATATGTTAAAGAATCTATTCAGGCTTATGAAATAAAACTAGAAAGGGAAGCAGATTGCGATGAAGCTGTTTGGTGCAAAATTGTTTCAGGAAATTCAAAATTAACTATTGGATTAGTTTACCGAAGTCCAAACATAAACGAAGAGGACAACACAAAAATAAAAAACGCTATAAAGGAAGTTAGTAAAGGGGAATGTATCATAATGGGAGATTTTAACCATGGACACATACAATGGAATTCTCTAGAGAGCACAGGGATTGAGGATCAACAATTTCTATGTTTAATCCAGGATAGCTTTCTTACTCAGCACGTACTAGAACCAACCAGGGGAGAAAATGTATTAGATATAGTTTTGTCATCACAACAAGAATTAGTGGACAATGTAAAAATATTTGAACCATTGGGTAATAGTGACCATAATCAAATACATTTTGACATCAATGTAAAATCAGAAAGTAAAAATAAGAAAACGTACAAGAGAAACTTCCACAAAGGTAACTACAAAGATATGAGAAAATACTTAGCACAGCTAGATTGGAATAACATGCTGATGGATAAGACTGCAATTGAATGTTGGAATATTCTAAAATATGAAATTGAGAGTATCATTGATAAATTTGTTCCCTTCCGAAAACAAGGAAAACGGTGTAGAAAGAAACACTTGTCAAAAGAGGCAATTAGAAAAATAATGCTAAAACAAACTATGTGGAGGGTTTATAGGCGTACCAGAAAGGAAGAAGACTATGCAAAATACAAAGAGGCACTTAATGCAGCTACAACTGAAATCAGACAATCTAAAAGAAGCTATGAGCAAAAACTGGCATGTAACATAAAAACTGACAGCAAGAGTTTTTATGCATATGTCAGGAGTAAACAAAACGTACAAGACAAGGTTGGACCTCTAGAAGACAGTGCTGGAAATATAATATCACAGGGGTTTTTAATGGCGGAAGACCTAAATGGTTACTTCAGTTCAGTGTTTACAAAAGAAGATATTAGTTCATTACCAGTTGCTGATGCTAAATTTCAGGGGGCTAAATCTGACTATTTAGGACCGTTAGTTGTAACTCCAGAATTGGTAGCTAGGAAAATAAAGGCAATGAAGGATAACAAATCACCGGGAGTGGATGGGATTCCTCCAAAATTACTAATGGAAACAGTAGATCAAATCAGTATACCACTTGCAAGAGTATTCAACTTGTCATTAAAAGAGGGAGTTGTTCCGTTTGAATGGAAAGAAGCAAACATCATACCATTATTTAAAAAGGGTTCGAGAAATAAGTCAGAGAATTACAGACCAGTGAGTTTAACGTCAGTGATTTGTAAATTATTAGAAAGGTTAATTAAAGACCATATGGTGGACTTCCTCGTTAAGCATAAATTATTAAATTCATCTCAACATGGATTCCTTAAAGCGAGGTCATGCTTAACAAATATGTTATGTTTTTTGGAAGAAATCACTAAGTGGATAGACATGGGATCGCCAGTAGATATTATCTACTTAGATTTTCAGAAAGCTTTTGACAAAGTGCCACATCAAAGATTGCTACTTAAATTAAAAGCCCATGGTATCGGGGATAGCATAACTGACTGGATAGAACAATGGCTGACTGACAGAAGACAACGAGTTGTAGTAGATGGCGAAGTTTCAAATTGGAAATCGGTTTTGAGTGGGGTACCTCAAGGATCAGTATTAGGACCTATATTATTCTTAATTTATATCAATGACTTGGACGAGAGTATAACAAGTAACGTACTGAAATTTGCGGACGACACAAAACTGTTTAGAAAGGTTAATACTGATGGTGATAAACAACATTTACAAAACGATCTAGACAGATTAGTGAAATGGTCTGAGAAATGGCAGATGCTGTTCAATTTTGGGAAATGTAAATGCCTACATACAGGACATGGGAACTTGAATGTAAACTATAAAATGGGAGCTACTGTTCTTGGTACTACTGTAAAAGAAAAGGACTTAGGAGTTACAATAAGCGCTGATATGAAAGTTTCAGAGCAGTGTGGTATTGCAGCTTCAAAGGGTAATCAAATTCTTGGATTGATTAGAAGAAACATAACATATAAGGGAAAAAAGTTAATTATACCTCTTTATAAAGCAATAGTTAGACCTCATTTAGAATACTGTATACAAGCATGGAGACCATATCGTAAGAAGGATATAGATACGCTTGAACGCATACAAAGGAGAGCAACTAAAATGATTCCAGAACTTAGAGACCTTAGTTATGAAGAACGCCTGAAAGAATGTGGTTTAACAACTCTAGAGACAAGGAGGTTAAGAGGAGATCAGATTGAAGTTTTTAAGATATTGAATGGGTATGAAAATATTGATAGAAATATGTTTTTCTCACTCAAGAAGGATAGCAGAACTAGAGGACATGAGGTAAAATTAGTAAAGGATCAATGTAGATTGGACATCAGGAAGCACTCGTTCTCACAGAGGACAATAAATGAATGGAACAAACTGTCTACAGATTGTGTAACTGCTAGCAGCGTGAATATGTTTAAAAACAAGGTTGACACATATATCAGGAGGGCGGGTTATAAGTAGGTGAACATTGTTGGACTCTCGATAAGCCAATGGCTTCCTTGTCCACTTGCCATCTGGGCCTTTGGCTTGGATGGCAAATCTTGTTAAATCTTGTTAAATCTTCCTTGCTATTTATTGCTGTATCAGCATGCATTTATATACTTTATGACACTGTCTCCATACTGCCTTCCTGTTTATCACTGTCTCAGCACATATTTCTATACTTCATGACACTGTCTCCAACCTGCCTTGCTGTTTCTCATCGTCTTAGCATACATTTCTGTACTTTATGATTCCGCCTCCAGCTTGCCTTGCTGTTAGTCACAGTCTCAGCATACATTTCTATAGTTTATGACACTGTCTCCAGCCTACATTCCTGTTTCTCACATTCTCAACAAATATTTCTATAGTTTACGGCACTGTCTCTAGCCTGCCTAGTTGTTTCTCACCGTCTCAGCATACATATGTACTTTATTACACTATCTCCAATCTGCCTTGCGGTTTGTACATTGTCAGCAGCTTGCCTTTCTATTTCTATCTGTCTCAGTATACATTTATGTAATTTATAACACTCTCTCTCTCTCCAACCTGCCTTGCTGTTTCTCACCCCTCAACATACATTTCTATACTTAATGACTCTGTCTCTAGCTTGCTTTGCTGTTTCTCACCGTCTCAGCATAGATTCCTGTACTTTTTGACTCTGACTCCAGCCTGTTTTGTTGCATACATTTGTATACTTCATGACACTGTATCCAGCCTGCCTTCCAATTCCCCCACCTTAGCCCAGTACGTAACTATAATACATAGTCACTACAACTCCAATACACAGTTAGAATACATAGTTACTGCTAGACTACGTGGTCGCTGCGCCGTCAGTACACATCTAGAATACATAGTCACTACACAGTGAGTACACAGCTAGAATACAAAATAGTCACTGTATCTCGGGTACATAGCTATAATAGTCACTACAACTAAAGTACACAGTTGACGCACATTTAGCTGTATTTCTCAGTGCACAACTAGATTACATAGTCACCGCACCACATTACACAATTATAATATATGTTAATTACACCCGCAGTACACAGCTACGATACAAAATAGTCAGTCTAAGAATAATGTCGCTGTACCCCCAGTCCTGAGTTATAACAGATAGTCACTACACCTCTAGCATACAGTTAGGATGCATAGTATTTGCATCATTAGTTAACAGCTAGAATACAAAGTCATTACAACTCCAGTACAAAGTTAAAATGAATAGTAACTACTCTCTCAGTACCGATGTAGAATACAGTCACTGCACCACCAATACACAGCTAGACGTCATGGTCAGTTAGACAATTAGAATACATAATCAACAACAAATCACAGTTAGAACATATATTTACAGCACTCCCAGTAAACATGCAAAATAAACAGTCACAGCACCCCCAGTACATAGCTAGCATACATAGTCAATACACCCTCAATACAAAACTAGAATACCTAGTAACTGTACCCAGAGTACATAGCTAGAATACATAGTAACTCTACCCTTGGTACACTGCTAGAATACATATTAACTGCACTCCCTCTATACTGTATATCTCACGGTTCCCTTAAATGTAAACATAACTGTTATTCTCACAATATTCCTAACTGTGCCCATCATTTAGCAGGGGTCAAAATTCTTTTTAAGGGGTGGTCTTCTAGTCAGAGGGGTAAAATAATCAGTAGCATATATTATATATATATATATATATATATATATATATATATATATATATATATATATATATATATATATATATATATATATATATATATATATATATATATATATATATATATATATATATATATATACACACACCTCATGATGCAACCGTGACTACAACTGCAGTACACAGTTAGAATACATAGTTACTGCTAGAATACATGGTCACTACACCCTCAGTACACATCTATAATAATTAGTCACTACACCCTCAGTACACAACTAATAAAATACAAAATATTGGTTGTATCCCAAGTATACAGCTATAATATATAGTCACTACAACGCCAGTACACAGAATACATACTCACTGCACTCCCAGCACACATCTAGAATACATGGTTATTGCAACTTAAGTACACATCTAGAATACGTAGTCACTACACTCTCAGTACACTGCTAGAATACACAATAGTAACTGCATCTCAAATGCGTAACTAGTTATAATACATAGTCGCTACAACTCCAGTACACAGTTAGAATGCATTGTTACAGCACTCTTAGCACACAGCTACAATACATGGTCACTACACCCTCAGTACACATATGGAATACATAATCACTACACTCTCAGTACACAGCTAGAATACAAAATAGTCAATACACTCCCAGTACACAGCTGAAATACAAAATAATCACAGTATCTCTACTACATAGCTATAATGCATAGTCACTACAACTCCAGTACTCGGTTAGAAAACATAGTTACTGCTCACCCAGCACCCAGCTCGAATACATGGTCATTGCATCCTCAGTACAAAACTAAAGTAAATAGTTACTACACCCTTAGTACATAGCTAGAATGCAAAGTAGTCTGCATCTCCAGCACACAGCTATAAGACATAGTCACTACAACTACAGTACACACTTGTAATACGTATTTACTGCTAGAATGCATGGCCATTACACCCTCAGTACACCCTCAGTACACATATAGCATATAAAATAGTCACAGTATCCCCAGTACACAGCTAGACAACATAGTTACAGCATCCCAATTACACAGTTAGAATGCATAGTCACTGCACCCCAACTAAACAGCGAGGGTTTGGGTTTAAGATTAGTGTTAGGTTTAGTTATGGTCTAGGGTTATGATGTCAATGTATGATAATACATAGCCACCAGGGGCGCAGGTGGAGAGAAACAGCAAGGTAGGCTGGAGACAGTGTCATAAAGTATAGAAATGTGTACTGAGACGGTGAGAAACAGCATGGCAGATTGGAGTTAGTGTCATAGAGTATAGAAATGTGTGCTGAGATTGTGAAAAACAGCAAGGCAGGCTGGAGATAGTGTCATAAAGTATAGAAATGTGTACTGAGACGTTGAGAAACAGCAAGGCAGGCTGGAGACAGTGTCATTAAGTATAGAAATGCATGCTGAAACAGTGAGAAACAGCAAGGCAGGGTGCAGACAGTGTCATAAATTATACAAATATATGCTGAGATGGTGAAAAACCGCAAGGCAGGCAGGAGACAGTGTACTAAAATACATATATATATAATAAATATATTATATATATATATACTGAGACTGTGAGAAACAGCAAGGCACGATAGAGACAGTGTCATAAACAATATAAATGTATGCTGAGACAGTGAGAAACAGCAAGTTAGGTTGGATACATTGTTATAAAGTACACATATGTATGCTGAGACGCTGAGAAACAGCAAGGCAGGGTAGAGACAATGTCAGAAAATAAATAAATGTATGCTGAGATGGGGGAATAGGAAGGCAGGCTGGAAACAGTGTCATAAATTATACAAATGTATGCTTAGATGATGAGAAACAGCAAGACAGGCTGGACGCAGAGTCATAAAGTATAGAAATGTATGCTGAGACTGTGAGAAACAGCAAGACAGGCTGGAGACAATGTCATAAAGTACATAAATGTTTGGTGAGATGGTGAGAAACAGCAATGCAGGGTGAAGATAGTGTCATAAAATAAATAAATGTATGCTGCGACTGTGAGAAATAGAAAGGCAGGCTGGAGACAGTGTCATAAATTACAGAAATGTATGATTAGATGGTGAGAAACAGCAAGGCAGAGTCATACAGTACAACAAGCTAGTTTGAGACGGTGCGAAACAGAGAGACAGGCTGGACACAGTGTCATAAAATATATAAATATGTGCTGAGACAGTGAGAAACATGTACTGAGGGTGTAATGAATATGTATTATAACTGTGTAATGGGGTGTAGTTATTATATAATGTAGTTGTGTACTGAGAAATACAGAATTAGTTAGATTTAACAAGATTTAACAAGATTTGCCATCCAAGCCAAAGGAGCATATGGCAAGTGCACAAGGAAGTCATTGATTTATCCATGAGTGTTCATTTACGTGTAACCCGCCCTCCTGAGATATGTTTCTAACTTGTTTTTAAACATAGTCACGCTGCTAGAGGTTATACAATCAGTAGATAATTTGTTCCATTCATTTACTGTCCTCTGTGAGAATGAATACTTCCTGATATCCGATCTACACTAAAACTTTACTAACTTTACCTAATGTCCTCTAGTTCTGTTATCTTTCTTGAGAGAGAAAAAAACATTTCTATCAATATTTTCATATCCATTCAATACCTTAAAAACTTCAGTCTGATCTCCTGTTAACCTCCTTTTCTCTAGAGTTGTTAAATCAAATTCTTTCAGGCGTCCTTCATAACTGTGGTCTCTCAGTTCTGGAATCATTTTAGTTGTTCTCCTCTGTATGTGTTCAACCGTATATATATATATATATATATATATATATATATATATATATATATATATATATATATATATATACGGTTGAACGCATACAGAGGAGAACAACTAAAATGATTCCAGAACTGAGAGACCACAGTTATGAAGGACTACAACTACAGTACACACTTGTAATACGTATTTACTGCTAGAATGCATGGCCATTACACCCTCAGTACACCCTCAGTACACATATAGCATATAAAATAGTCACAGTATCCCAAGTACACAGCTAGACAACATAGCTACAGCATCCCAATTACACAGTTAGAATGCATAGTCACTGCACCCCAACTAAACAGCGAGGGTTTGGGTTTAAGATTAGTGTTAGGTTTAGTTATGGTCTAGGGTTATGATGTCAATGTATGATAATACATAGCCACCAGGGGCGCAGGTGGAGAGAAACAGCAAGGTAGGCTGGAGAGAGTGTCATAAAATTACGTCTAATATTGGCCTCTCCGTGACAGACGGACGCACGCATGCATGCTTGCACGTGAGGACTCACGCGAGGACGCACGCATGCTAGGATACAAAGACGCTAGGACGCACGCACGGACCCATTGACGGACGGACGGACCGACGGACGGACTATTACATTTTCGACTTGAACAATGTCTGTGTGTGCATGGTAGTGGAACAAAGCTCTCGCCGGCAAACTAATCGACCAAGTTCCAGTTAGATAAATTTGTCAAGAACTGATCTTACAGTAACACAAAAACTTATCATAAAACGAAAGAAATACACAGGATGTGCACACTGTCGGTGTAGTGTACGTTTGGGCCGCATAGTCGATTACAGTCACCAATCTGCGAATCAAATCTGCATGTATCTGTTCAACAATTAGTCACATTTTCGGTCGGTCGACGGGTAGAACCAAACTATTGGTTGGTTGTTGTGGACTAAAAGTTGATATATGTCGGATTTAGGATGTCGCCGACTAATAGCCGTAAATATTGAATATGTTAAATGTCATTGAATTTCCACGATTCGACCGAAAAACACGTCCACGGCGGTCGTATACCCGTCGTGAAGCGCCGCACGTTATCCGATGATTCGTCAGCAACAATCGTCGTTGCGTTGTGCAGAGTGCGGCGAGCGTTATTCATATGGTAATATATATGCCTCCCTCTTCTTATATTCTTCGGGGCCGCACACTATGGTCCGGGAGGCATTTCTCACAGATGTAGATGCGTTTTAAACGTAAATGTATCTTTTTGCGCTCGCCAAGTCGAGATGTATAATTGAATTAGTACTCACTCGACCAATGAGTACACAGAGTACTTCTTATATTATTCGGGGCCGCACACCATGGTCCGGGAGGCATTTCTCACAGATGTAGATGCGTTTTAAACGTAAATGTATCTTTTTGCGCTCGCCAAGTCGAGATGTATAATTGAATTAGTACTCACTCGGCCAATGAGTACACAGAGTACTACAGGAGTATAGTCAACGCATTGTTCTCCAGGTTCGTAGCTATTTTAACCGTGTACATCAGACGGCTACATACACAGTAGCAATCTAATCACTCACGATGACAATAAAAAAACAGTGAAGATATATATATCAATGTAAACCGTAAAGAAAAGTAGTGCATGCAAACATCACTTAAAATGAATATAGACTTAGAGTCTGGAAGATTTGACAAGTCAATTCTGACCGGAAATTTTTATATATAATGCTAAAGCAGGTATGGACCACCCTTACTAAAAATTTGGATGGCTAAAATTCGGCGTGACTACACACTCTGTGTGAATTAAAAATAGTCTTGCCCGCCCCTTGGAAACGCTCCTCCGGGGTATTTATAATCCCAATGTCGGCGCTGTGATTGCTTAAATACCAAATACGCTTTACCATTGGTCAACTTGTTAAATCCACCCACCCTCTCAACCGCTGGACAATGACGTCTGTCAGCACTTCCTTGCCCAGTCTGCATGTTAAACTTTTGAACTCTTGGAGCTGGGCCATATCCATGGTTCCCATGGCTCCCTCTCAGTTCCCCAGTTACGTTGACCTCCGAAGCCTGAGCAATTTAGCAAATGTCAGGATTAAAGGGAGGACTGAAGCGACTAAGCATTACTATCAATCTTTGGCACCATAATGGATTTTGTCAGTATAGATTTGGGTGGTTTAACTAAAAACTTTTAGAAACCTGCTTTTCTGTTGCTAATCTAAACTTAATACATGGATTAAACACCTCATAATGACGTAGTAACATTAGCTGTTAAAAACTTATTCAATCAAACTGGCATATACTTCATAATATGAGGGACATTGACAACGCTAATTATGTAATGTAATTATACAACAACTTGAAATTCCAACTTGTAATTGGATACCATTGAATACATTTTTTTATCAGTGTGATTGCCTGAAAACCGGCGAGTTTTCCGGAAAGCGCCTCGATCCAGCTGTGTGCTGGCACGTAATGTATACGTTTATGCAAACATGCAATTTATGCACGAATACGACTCTCCGTTCGACGTCGCGCACGCATAACGTTCTTTGCGTACTGCTCGGGTTAAGTTTCATTGATGTCAGCCCGCGGAACGAGCTGCTCTTTGTACTGCGTGAAAACTGGCACGAATGTGCGTATCCGGTGGCTGCTATAACATAACATTGAACATATTAAAGAACAACTAAACAATGCCTAAACTGTGGAGAAATGTGAATGAGACTGTGCCAGACATGGGCCAATTAACTTCGAACATAAATATTTCATTTGTCCAGTTAAATTAAGACTTGTAAATGGATTCGGCGGATTTGTGGATAACTGCTGCTCAACAGTCTGCATACACAGATAGACATCTGAATAGCGACTGCGAGAAAGACGTCGTCTCACTAGTTTCCCAGAAAGCGCATCGGTCCAGATGATATCTCGGCGAATGTAAATGACAACTCTCCGACTGTGAAACCCCTGAACCCCGATGCAAAGTCATCTAGGCGTACGTTGCTGAACTTTTGACGCGAGTCGTACGTTTGTTCAACTTAAAACGGATCAGTCGTGCAGTGCACGCTGTTGCACAACTCAAAGAAACACCAGTCGCGCTTTGATTTGATCGGCACAACAGTTGTTGAACCGATTCGAAACTTGAATTACGGCCACAATTATATTAGGCGATTTCGCGCAGAGTCTGGCAATGTACGCCGGTCGGCAACTCAGCAAAAGTCAGTCGTGGCAGCGGGCCAGCACATTTGAGAGACAGGGCTAAATTAGCTTCCTTAGGATATTTAATTATAATCTCGGTGACGATAACTAAGAGATTAAAGACGATGATTGATAATATGTCACCTGGAGTGGACGGAATTCTACCAAAACCACAAAAGAAAACATACAATACCAACATGGTGTAACACGTAAAAGGTGTTTATAGGTAAAACAAATGCTTCGTTAGTTATCGTAAAATCATGCTATATAGCATACATTGTATCTATGCTAACAAGTTGTCAGCCGAAATATAATGAAATAACAGTTTGTTTCGTATTGCTCAGCTTGCATCGTTCAACGTACGAAATAGTGTGGAACAGGAATCATGGGAAAAAAACAGGGACTCAGAAAATGAAGAGGGACAATAGCTGGAACTGTTGGGCTCAGACAACTGGTAGAGAAAAGGTTGGAGAGCCAAGGTAATGTGGCAATAAGATTTATGGACCTAAAAAAGGCGTTCGACACGGTCCCGAGAGGGGTGGTGATGGCAACAGTGAGATGGGTGGGAATGCCAGAAGCCGAAGCCAGGATTGTGGAAAGAATGTATGAGAGAGCAATGGGAAGAGTATTGATTGGTATGGATTGGCATGGATTGGCATTGATTGGCATGGATTGGCGGATAATGTTTAATATATGTTTAATATATGTTTGAACCAAGGAAGTGCACTTAGTCCTTTACTGTTCATCATGGCGATGGAATTAATCAGCCGAGAGCAGGAACAATAAGGAGCGCTGTATTAGTGGAAGGAGATATAAGTTGTCGGAAACAAGTGAGAGCGAATGCACCGAAAAAGGTAGAGGGAGTCACAATATACGGAAATATATCAATTTGTAACAAGAATAAACAAGATCTATCAAGATTGCCAACCAAGGAAAAATACTTAGTTTACCGACAGTCAAAAAATTTTGTAAGTGAAACCCGTCCTTCTGAGATATTTTTCAGTTTTGTTATTTTATATATATTCACGCTGCGTTAAGGTACAGGGTAAAGCTCTGAGAGCGAGTGTGGCGCCAACAAATCTGTATATTCTTGAAACAGTGGGACTGACAGAGCATCACAATCAGTGGGACTGACAGAGCACACAAACAGTGGGACTGACAGAGCAACACAATCGGTGGGACTGGCAGAGCTACACAAACAGTGGGACTGACAGAGCAACACCCCACATACGAGGTACTCGTCCGACCAACCCTTCAGTACGCTACTTGGACCTGGTCACCCAACATACGAGGTACTCGTCCGACCAACCCTTCAGTACGCTACTTGGACCTGGTCACCCCACATACGAGGTACTCGTCCGACCAACCCTTCAGTACGCTACTTGGACCTGGTCACCCCACATACGAGGTACTCGTCCGACCAACCCTTCAGTACGCTACTTGGACCTGGTCACCCAACATACGAGGCACTCGTCCGACCAACCCTTCAGTACGCTACTTGGACCTGGTCACCCAACATACGAGGCACTCGTCCGACCAACCCTTCAGTACGCTACTTGGACCTGGTCACCCAACATACGAGGCACTCGTCCGACCAACCCTTCAGTACGCTACTTGGGCCAGGTCACCCAACATACGAGGTACTCGTCCGACCAACCCTTCAGTACGCTACTTGGGCCTGGTCACCCCACATACGAGGTACTCGTCCGACGAACCCTTCAGTACGCTACTTGGGCCTGGTCACCCAACATACGAGGTGCTCGTCCGACGAACCCTTCAGTAGGCTACTTGGACCTGGTCACCCCACATACGAGGTGCTCGTCCGACCAACCCTTCAGTACGCTACTTGGTCCTGGTCACCCCACATACGAGGTACTCGTCCGACCAACCCTTCAGTACGCTACTTGGACCTGGTCACCCCACATACGAGGTACTCGTCCGACGAACCCTTCAGTACGCTACTTGGGCCTGGTCACCCAACATACGAGGTACTCGTCCGACCAACCCTTCAGTACGCTACTTGGGCCTGGTCACCCCACATACGAGGTACTCGTCCGACCAAACCTTCAGTACGCTACTTGGACCTGGTCACCCAACATACGAGGTACTCGTCCGACCAAGCCTTCAGTACGCTACTCGGACCTGGTCACCCAACATACGAGGTACTCGTCCGACCAACCCTTCAGTACGCTACTTGGGCCTGGTCACCCCACATACGAGGTACTCGTCCGACCAACCCTTCAGTACGCTACTTGGACCTGGTCACCCAACATACGAGGTACTCGTCCGACCAACCCTTCAGTACGCTACTTGGGCCTGGTCACCCCACATACGAGGTACTCGTCCGACCAACCCTTCAGTACGCTACTTGGACCTGGTCACCCCACATACGAGGTACTCGTCCGACCAACCCTTCAGTACGCTACTTGGGCCTGGTCACCCCACATACGAGGTACTCGTCCGACCAACCCTTCAGTACGCTACTTGGGCCTGGTCACCCCACATACGAGGTACTCGTCCGACCAACCCTTCAGTACGCTACTTGGGCCTGGTCACCCCACATACGAGGTACTCGTCCGACCAACCCTTCAGTACGCTACTTGGGCCTGGTCACCCCACATACGAGGTACTCGTCCGACCAACCCTTCAGTACGCTACTTGGACCTGGTCACCCCACATACGAGGAACTCGTCCGACTAACCCTTCACTACGCTACTTGGGCCTGGTCATCCCACATACGAGGTACTCGTCCGACCAACCCTTCAGTACGCTACTTGGGCCTGGTCACCCCACATACGAAGTACTCGTCCGACCAACCCTTCAGTACGTTACTTGGGCCTGGTCACCCCACATACGAGGTACTCGTCCGACCAACCCTTCAGTACGCTACTTGGACCTGGTCACCCCACATACGAGGTACTCGTCCGACCAACCCTTCAGTACACTACTTGCGCCTGGTCACCCTACACCAAGACAGACATTCAGAAAGTTGAATAAGTGCACCGTCCGCAGCTCGTTTTGTCACTGGTGATTATCGAAGAACTTCAATTGTCACTGCGATGTGTGCTAACCTCATGTGGGATACATTACATACTAGACGTTGCATCAGAGATGTCACTCTGTTTTATAAGATTCACCATGGTCAAGTTCGCATCGGTTTGCCTACCATCATTGTTACAGCAGATGTTTGTACTAGACTAGGTTATAAACTCTGACCAACATCCTGCATCATCTATCAGCACTCATTCTATGTTCGCTCTATCGCAATGTAGAATTCCCTCACTCAGGAAGCAGTCACGGCACAAACGGCAGAAGCATTTCAGAAAGACGCCCTCGAAGTTATTACGTCATCGTAGACATCCATTTTAACCATGAACTGCACAAATTTATGTACATACAAACGTTTTAGATCACCTCACTTTGGGAGATGATTTTACAAACTGCAGGATAGTAAATTATTACGTTTTAGCAGTATTTAACACGATTTAACAACATTGCCATCCCAAACAACAAGTTCCAGATGGCAAGTGGACATGGAAGCCATTGGCTTATCGAGAGTCCAACAATTTTCTCATCTATGTGTAGCCCAACCTTATCAAATATCTGTCAATTCTATTTTTAAACATATTCACACTACTAGCATTAACACAATCATTTGGCAGTTTGTTCCATTCATTTATCACCCTCTGTGAGAAAGAGTATTTTCTCATGTCCAACCTACATTGCTCCTTAACTAATGCTGCTTTGTTTCCTCTGGTTCTACTGCCGTCTTTAAATTTGAAGAACATATTCCTATCTACATCCTCATAACCGTTCACTATATTAAATACTTATATTTGGTGTCCTCTTAGTCTCCTGGTCTCTAGTGTTGTCAAACCACATTGTAATAAGCGACTTTCGTAACTAAGGTCTCTCAATTCTGGAATCATTTTGGTTGCTTTTCGTTGTATTCTTTCTAGATTGTCTATGTCCTTTTTACGATGCGGCCTCAATGCTTGAATACAATATTCCAAATGTGGTCTAACTATTGCTTTGTACAGGGGTACACTTAGCTATGTCTCGTTATTTATGATAGTTCTCCTAATTAGCCCTATAATTGTATTTCCTTTTGAAGCAGCAATCCCACATTGCTCTTAAACTTTCATGTCAGCACTAACTAAGTCCTTTTCTTGTGTGGTTCTACCTAGTACAGCATCCCCCATTTTATATCCTTCGTCCATATTTCCATGTCCTATGTGTATACATTTGCACTTCCCAAAATTTAATAACATTTGCCATTTTCTGACCATTTAACTAATTTATCTATATCATCCTCTAAACTTTATTTATCTGTATCATTAGTAACCTTTCTGAATACTTTTTTGTCATCTGCAAATTTGAGTACTTTGCTACATATGTCATCTTCTAGATCAGTTATCTTTATTAAAAACAGTATAGGACCTAATACTGATCCATGTGGTACCCCACTCAAAACCGATTTCCAGTTTGAAATCTCACCATCTACTATTACTCTCTGTCTTCTGTGTGTAAGCCACTTTTCTAACCAGTTGATCACATAATTACCTATACCATGGGCTTTTAGTTTAAGTGTCAATCTTTAGTGTGGCACGTTATCGAAAGCTTTCTGAAAATCTAAGTAGACAACATCCGCTGGTGATCCGACATCTACCCACTTTGTAATTTCTTCAAAAAAACATAAGAGATTGGTTAGACATGACCTTGCTTTTAGGAACCCATGTTGAGATGTATTTATTAAATTATGTTTTACAAGAAATTCCACCATGTGGTCTCTAATTAATGTTTCTAGTAATTTACATACAACTAATGTTAAACTCAATGGTCTGTAATTTTCTGGCTTGTTCTTCGATCCCTTCTTAAATAGTGGCGTAGCGTTTGCTTCTTTCCATTCTGAAGGAACAATTCCTTCTTCTAGTGACAAGTTAAACAATGTTGCAAGTGGTGTATTGATTTGCTCATCAATTTCCTTAAGCAGGTTTGGTGGTATCCCAACAACTCCAGGTGATTTATTATATTTCATCTTCTTAATTTTTTTTGCTAGCGTTACAAGAGTTACAAATAACTGCCCTAAATGTTCTGATTTATTTCCCTCAAATTTATTGAATGGAACTGGAAGTGAGCTGATATCTTCTGTGGTAAATACTGAGCTGAAATACTCATTCAGGACCTCTGCCATTTGAAACCCCTCTGAAATTATGTTTCCTCTGTTGTTTTCCAGTGGTTCAGACCTTATCTCGAACTTTCGGTTTACTCCTTACATAAGCATAGAAACTCTTGCTCTCATTTTTTATATTACCTGCCAATTTTTTTTCAAAGGTTCTTTTAGATTTTCTAATTTCAGTTGTATCTAGGTTAAGTGCCTCTTTGTAATTTGCATAGTCGTCATCCTTTCTGGTACGCCTATAGAGTTTGCTTAAACACTATTTTCCAATAGCTTCTTTTGACAAGTGTTTCTTTCTAGACCGTTTTCCTTGTTTTTTTCAAGGGAACAAATTTATCGACGATACTCTCAATTTCATATTTTAGAATATTCCAACATTTAATTGCGGTCTTATTCATCAGCATGTTATTCCAATCTAGCTTTGCTACGTATTTTCTCATATCTTTATAGTTACCTTTGTGGAAGTTTCTCCTATGTTTTTTTATTTTTACTTTCTGATTTTACATTGATGCCAAAATGTATTTGATTGTGGTCACTGTTACCCAATGGTTCATGTATTTTTACATTGTCCACTAATTATTTTTGTGATGATAAAACTAAAATAAAAAAAAATAAAAATTGTTGGTCCTCACCCCCTGTACTCTCTAGAGATTTCCATTGTATGTGTCCATGGTTAAAATCTCCCATTATAATACATTCCCCTTTACTAACTTCCTTTATAGCATTTTGTATTTTTGTGTTATCCTCTTCGTTTATGTTTGGACTTCGGTAAACTAATCCAATAGTTGATTTTGAATTTCCTAAAACTATTTTGCACCAAACAGCTTCATCGTAATCTGCTTCACTTTCTAATTTTATTTCATAAGCCTGAAGAAATTCTTTAACATATAAAATAACTCCCCCTCCCCTTCTTCCTATTCGATCTCTCCTAAACTTTACGTATCCTGTCAATCCTAATTCAGCATCTGTAATGTCTGTGTTGGCCCATGATTCGGTTATACCAATTGTGTGAGGGTCAATATCTTCTATCATAATGTTTAATTCGTTTTTCTTATTTAATATACTCCTAGCGTTTCAACACACGCATCTGTGACCTGCTTCAGACATGTTTTTCGGACATTTTGTTATTGGTTTATCTGTACTAGTGGCCTCTTGTCCTACTTGAGGCATCTTTAAGTACCCCCCCCCCCTGCGCTTCTAGTTTAAATAGTGTTGACTACCAAAAATATTCGTTATGCTACCCATGCCACTGGCCCGTCCTTCATGTACATATCAGCGCTTCCAACAAAACTTCCCCACAAATCCACATAACCCACTTCCTCTTCCCTACATAGCTTCTCGACTAGCATGTTAATTGCCATCCCCCGGCAATTTCGATATCTATGACCCCTGTCACTTGGTTGCAGACTGTTATCAGGCTCTCTCTCACGCATCAACCTGTCACCTTTCCCGTCTCCTGGCTAACTTGCGCTCCCGTCGCCTTCCCTCCAGTCTCCCTCACTCCCATCGCCTTAACTATCGTTTCCTTCCCCCGACTCCTTCGCTACTGTCTCCCACACTCCCCTTTCCTTCGATCCATTTGTCTTCCCTCCCATTTATTTCCTTCTCGTCTCCTTTCGTCCTGTCTCCCTTTGTCCCGTCTCCTTCCGTCCTATCTCCCTACGACCTTACCTCCTCTCAACCTCCTCCCAGGCTGAGGTGAGCTCACCCTAGCATCTCGTCTCATCTTTATCCACTATCGCCCCACCAGAACCACTGGCACAAACCACCTGCTCCCTTCCCACCACTGCCACAACGAGCAGCCTCAGCTGTTCTAACTCCACTTCAAGTTCCTTTATCCTCGTACATCCCCTACACTCAAAACTAAAACTATCCACTTCTCACATCCGGACTTGACGAAGTCCACCCAGTTGCTACAACTACTGCATATTAAATGCCTAGTGGCATTTACCTGCCGTTTGCACGGCGCCATCACAAAATTTGTGTCAGAAACACGAGTCAGAAAGAAGGTTTCGCATTGTTTGGTTGTTCTTTGATCTGTTCATTGTCGTGTTCTAGCAGCAACCAAATTAAGCATAATTGTATTGTCCAAGTTAATTGTCATTGCATACCAAACAATGTGAAACATTTGGAGAAGTGTGAGCGAGATTGTGTCAGAGACGGTGCGATTAACTTAGTATTAAATGTGTATGACATTTCATTTAAATTAGAAATTATCAAATAAAACTAAATTCCATTAATCTCACAAAGTATCCAGTTCAATAAAAAAACTAGGACTTAGCTGTTTGTCCATAAAGCGAACAATATTGTCTTGTCTTATATATTAATATCATTTGTCTTATTGCTTAAACCTGAACAGTGTGAGCCCAATGGAACATTTCCATTTCATGTGATACATTTAATGGACAATAAAGGTTTTCAATTAAATTAAATTCAATTCAATATACACCGATTGCATTATATATATATATATATATATATATATATATATATATATATATATATATATATATTATATATATATATATATATATATATATATATATATATATATATATATATATATATATATATATATATATATATATATATATAACTGCATGTTTGGGTAAACGTACACGCTATGTGCCAGCTCACAGCTGGACCGAGGCGTTAGTTGACAGAAAAAAGTGGAATATCGAATAGAATAAGTATTACTATTGCATATATATATATATATATATATATATATATATATATATATATATATATATATATATATATATATATATATATTATACATAAACGTATTGTAGACATATATTAGAAAACAGTTTTTGTTAATTATTAGTCAGAGGCAGGATTTTAAAGTAAGTTAGTTCCGGACTCCGACAGGGAAGTCAGTGAGCGTTAATAGGCATAGGGTGGTTTACCATTCGAAAATGTTGATAGCATAGTGAATAGTCAGACACAGTGGAATATTGGTTAGAATAAGTATTACTATTACACATATACTATATACACAAACTATTTATAAACATATATTAAGAAACTGTTCTGGTTAACTGAGGCAGTATTTTTCCCGGACTCAAATTCAACGAGCGATAATTGGGAGTTTGTTTACAGGTCGTAAATTAAACTGGTGTACCAAACTATCGTATACATTGTTAAATATAATATATTAGGTAAAGTGATACATTTACTTACATTACATACATAAGGTAATATCTGACATAGTTGTAAACGATTTCGGTAAAAAGAAATTAACAGCAGGATTTTAGCATAAGTTTGTTTACACTGACTTCGTTGTTTTGTTTACACAGTGTTCTCCGTATTCGCTAGGTGGCAGGCTTTTTTTGTTCGTGCGAGCTCAGTAGAAAATACATAGTTAGCAAGTATATTAGTCTAAAGTGTTCTTTTCAAACACAAAAACAGCCTTATTCAAGGCTAACGCAGCAACCAGATTAAGTATACATTTGGTGATGGCGCCGTGCAAACGGCAGGTAAATGCCACTAGGCATTTAATATGCAGTAGTTGTAGCAACTGGGTGGACTTCGTCAAGTCCGGATGTGAGAAGTGGATAGTTTTAGTTTTGAGTGTAGGGGATGTACGAGGATAAAGGAACTTGAAGTGGAGTTAGAACAGCTGAGGCTGCTCGTTGTGGCAGTGGTGGGAAGGGAGCAGGTGGTTTGTGCCAGTGGTTCTGGTGGGGCGATAGTGGATAAAGACGAGACGAGATGCTAGGGTGAGCTCACCTCAGCCTGGGAGGAGGTTGAGAGGAGGTAAGGTGTCAGGTCGTAGGGAGATAGGACGGAAGGAGACGGGACATAGGGAGACAGGACGAAAGGAGACGAGAAGGAAATAAATGGGAGGGAAGACAAATGGATCGAAGGAAAGGGGAGTGTGGGAGACAGTAGCGAAGGAGTCGGGGGAAGGAAACGATAGTTAAGGCGATGGGAGTGAGGGAGACTGGAGGGAAGGCGACGGGAGCGCAAGTTAGCCAGGAGACGGGAAAGGTGACAGGTTGATGCGTGAGAGAGAGCCTGATAACAGTCTGCAACCAAGTGACAAGGCTGCAGGACAGACTGTGATGGAGGGGATCCATCGGAAGAGCTATTTCGAGGCAGACGCGGGTTGAGCAGGTAATACTGTCAGGGATTCTACCAGTAATAGGAAGGAGGGGTCATAGATATCGAAATTGCCGGGGGATGGCAATTAACATGCTAGTCGAGAAGCTATGTAGGGAAGAGGAAGTGGGTTATGTGGATTTGTGGGGAAGTTTTGTTGGAAGCGCTGATATGTACATGAAGGACGGGCCAGTGGCATGGGTAGCATAACGAATATTTTTGGTAGTCAACACTATTTAAACTAGAAGCGCAGGGGGGGGGGTACTTAAAGATGCCTCAAGTAGGACAAGAGGCCACTAGTACAGATAAACCAATAACAAAATGTACGAAAAACATGTCTGAAGCAGGTCACAGATGCGTGTGTTTAAACGCTAGGAGTATATTAAATAAGAAAAACGAATTAAACATTATGATAGAAGATATTGACCCTCACACAATTGGTATAACCGAATCATGGGCCAACACAGACATTACAGATGCTGAATTAGGATTGACAGGATACGTAAAGTTTAGGAGAGATCGAATAGGAAGAAGGGGAGGGAGAGTTATTTTATATGTTAAAGAATTTCTTCAGGCTTATGAAATAAAATTAGAAAGTGAAGCAGATTACGATGAAGCTGTTTGGTGCAAAATAGTTTTAGGAAATTCAAAATCAACTATTGGATTAGTTTACCGAAGTCCAAACATAAACGAAGAGGATAACACAAAAATACAAAATGCTATAAAGGAAGTTAGTAAAGGGGAATGTATTATAATGGGAGATTTTAACCATGGACACATACAATGGAAATCTCTAGAGAGTACAGGGGGTGAAGACCAACAATTTTTTATTTTTTTTATTTTAGTTTTATCATCACAAAAATAATTAGTGGACAATGTAAAAATACATGAACCATTGGGTAACAGTGACCACAATCAAATACAGTTTGGCATCAATGTAAAATCAGAAAGTAAAAATAAAAAAACATAGGAGAAACTTCCACAAAGGTAACTATAAAGATATGAGAAAATACGTAGCAAAGCTAGATTGGAATAACATGCTGATGAATAAGACCGCAATTAAATGTTGGAATATTCTAAAATATGAAATTGAGAGTATCGTCGATAAATTTGTTCCCTTGAAAAAACAAGGAAAACGGTCTAGAAAGAAACACTTCTCAAAAGAAGCTATTGGAAAATAGTGTTTAAGCAAACTTTATAGGCGTACCAGAAAGGATGACGACTATGCAAATTACAAAGAGGCACTTAACCTAGATACAACTGAAATTAGAAAATCTAAAAGAACCTTTGAAAAAAAATTGGCAGGTAATATAAAAAATGAGAGCAAGAGTTTCTATGCTTATGTAAGGAGTAAACCGAAAGTTCGAGATAAGGTCTGAACCACTGGAAAACAACAGAGGAAACATAATTTCAGAGGGGTTTCAAATGGCAGAGGTCCTGAATGAGTATTTCAGCTCAGTATTTACCACAGAAGATATCAGCTCACTTCCAGTTCCATTCAATAAATTTGAGGGAAATAAATCAGAACATTTAGGGCAGTTATTTGTAACTCTTGTAACGCTAGCAAAAAAAATTAAGAAGATGAAATATAATAAATCACCTGGAGTTGTTGGGATACCACCAAACCTGCGTAAGGAAATTGATGAGCAAATTAATACACCACTTGCAACATTGTTTAACTTGTCACTAGAAGAAGGAATTGTTCCTTCAGAATGGAAAAAAGCAAACGCTACGCCACTATTTAAGAAGGGATAGAGGAACAAGCCAGAAAATTACAGACCATTGAGTTTAACATTAGTTGTATGTAAATTACTAGAAACATTAATTAGAGACCACATGGTGGAATTTCTTGTAAAACATAATTTAATAAGTTCCTAAAAGCAAGGTCATGTCTAACCAATCTCTTATGTTTTTTTGAAAAAATTACAAAGTGGGTAGATGTCGGATCACCAGCGGATGTTGTCTACTTAGATTTTCAGAAAGCTTTCGATAACGTGCCACACTAAAGATTGACACTTAAACTAAAAGCCCATGGTATAGGTAATTATGTGATCAACTGGTTAGAAAAGTGGCTTACACACAGAAGACAGAGAGTAATAGTAGATGGTGAGATTTCAAACTGGAAATCGGTTTTGAGTGGGTTACCACATGGATCAGTATTAGGTCCTATACTGTTTTTAATAAAGATAACTGATCTAGAAGATGACATATCTAGCAAAGTACTCAAATTTGCAGATGACACAAAAGTATTCAGAAAGGTTACTAATGATACAGATAAATAAAGTTTAGAGGATGATATAGATAAATTAGTTAAATGGTCAGAAAAATGGCAAATGTTATTAAATTTTGGGAAGTGCAAATGTATACACATAGGACATGGAAATATGGACGAAGGATATAAAATGGGGGATGCTGTACTAGGTAGAACCACACAAGAAAAGGACTTAGTTAGTGCTGACATGAAAGTTTCAGAGCAATGTGGGATTGCTGCTTCAAAAGGAAATACAATTATAGGGCTAATTAGGAGAACTATCATATATAACGAGACATAGCTAATTGTACCCCTGTACAAAGCAATAGTTAGACCACATTTGGAATATTGTATTCAAGCATGGAGGCCGCATCGTAAAAAGGACATAGACAATCTAGAAAGAATACAACGAAAAGCAACCAAAATGATTCCAGAATTGAGAGACCTTAGTTACGAAAGTCGCTTATTACAATGTGGTTTGACAACACTAGAGACCAGGAGACTAAGAGGACACCAAATATAAGTATTTAATATAGTGAACGGTTATGAGGATGTAGATAGGAATATGTTCTTCAAATTTAAAGACGGCAGTAGAACCAGAGGAAACAAAGCAGCATTAGTTAAGGAGCAATGTAGGTTGGACATGAGAAAATACTCTTTCTCGCAGAGGGTGATAAATGAATGGAACAAACTGCCAAATGATTGTGTTAATGCTAGTAGTGTGAATATGTTTAAAAATAGAATTGACAGATATTTGATAAGGTTGGGCTACACATAGATGAGAAAATTGTTGGACTCTCGATAAGCCAATGGCTTCCATGTCCACTTGCCATCTGGAACTTGTTGTTTGGGATGGCAATGTTGTTAAATCGTGTTAAATACTGCTAAAAAGTAATAATTTACTATCCTGCAGTTTGTAAAATCATCTCCCAAAGTGAGGTGATCTAAAACGTTTGTATGTACATAAATTTGTGCAGTTCATGGTTAAAATGTATGTCTACGATGACGTAATAACTTCGAGGGCGTCTTTCCGAAATGCTTCTGCCGTTTGTGCCGTGACTGCTTCCTGTGTGAGGGAATTCTACATTGCGATAGAGCGAACATAGAATGAGTGCTGATAGATGATGCAGGATGTTGGTCAGAGTTTATAACCTAGTCTAGTACAAACATCTGCTGTAACAATGATGGTAGGCAAACCGATGCGAACTTGACCATGGTGAATCTTATAAAACAGAGTGACATCTCTGATGCAACGTCTAGTATGTAATGTATCCCACATGAGGTTAGCACACATCGCAGTGACAATTGAAGTTCTTCGATAATCACCAGTGACAAAACGAGCTGCGGACGGTGCACTTATTCAACTTTCTGAATGTCTGTCTTGGTGTAGGGTGACCAGGCGCAAGTAGTGTACTGAAGGGTTGGTCGGACGAGTACCTCGTATGTGGGGTGACCAGGTCCAAGTAGCGTACTGAAGGGTTGGTCGGACGAGTACCTCGTATGTGGGGTGACCAGGCCCAAGTAGCGTACTGAAGGGTTGGTCGGACGAGTACTTCGTATGTGGGGTGACCAGGCCCAAGTAGCGTACTGAAGGGTTGGTCGGACGAGTACCTCGTATGTGGGGTGACCAGGCCCAAGTAGCGTACTGAAGGGTTAGTCGGACGAGTACCTCGTATGTGGGATGACCAGGCCCAAGTAGCGTACTGAAGGGTTAGTCGGACGAGTACCTCGTATGTGGGGTGACCAGGTCCAAGTAGCGTACTGAAGGGTTGGTCGGACGAGTACCTCGTATGTGGGGTGACCAGGCCCAAGTAGCGTACTGAAGGGTTGGTCGGACGAGTACCTCGTATGTGGGGTGACCACGCCCAAGTAGCGTACTGAAGGGTTGGTCGGACGAGTACCTCGTATGTTGGGTGACCAGGCCCAAGTAGCGTACTGAAGGGTTGGTCGGACGAGTACCTCGTATGTGGGGTGACCAGGTCCAAGTAGCGTACTGAAGGGTTGGTCGGACGAGTACCTCGTATGTGGGGTGACCAGGTCCAAGTAGCGTACTGAAGGGTTGGTCGGACGAGCACCTCGTATGTGGGGTGACCAGGCCCAAGTAGCGTACTGAAGGGTTCGTCGGACGAGCACCTCGTATGTTGGGTGACCTGGCCCAAGTAGCGTACTGAAGGGTTGGTCGGACGAGTACCTCGTATGTTGGGTGACCAGGTCCAAGTAGCGTACTGAAGGGTTGGTCGGACGAGTACCTCGTATGTGGGGTGACCAGGTCCAAGTAGCGTACTGAAGGGTTGGTCGGACGAGTACCTCGTATGTGGGGTGACCAGGTCCAAGTAGCGTACTGAAGGGTTGGTCGGACGAGTACCACGTATGTTGGGTGACCAGGTCCAAGTAGCGTACTGAAGGGTTGGTCGGACGAGTACCTCGTATGTGGGGTGACCAGGTCCAAGTAGCGTACTGAAGGGTTGGTCGGACGAGTACCTCGTATGCAGTTTTCCTCACTTGGAGTGGTGCCGCATGCAGTGTTCTCTCGATTAGGCCGAGCGTCTTTCTGGCTTTGTTTTGCACATTGTTGATGTGCGGCTGTCATGATAACTTCCGGATAATGGCTAGGGAAGAGGCTGCATGTCAGGAATGTGCCATCAGTTTTAGACCCACAACCTAGAATAACGTGTGTGTCATTTTGTTGTCAGTCCACGGGATCTGTTGGTCATCTGCATAGTAATCATATGTTGATGGCTTCCTCTTGCTAGTAATCGCTATTCAGATGTATATCTACATATGCCGCAGGTATCCACAACACAATAGCGCCGAGTCCATTTGCCGAGTCTTAATTTAATTGGATAATTTCTGAGTTAATTGAAAAATAATAAACATTTGTTTTCGAAGTTAATTGGCTCGTGTCTGGTACAGTCTCATTCACATTTCTCCACAGTTTAGGCATTACTTAGTTGTCCTTTAATCTGCTCAATGTTATATTATAGCAGCAACCAGATACACACATTCGCGCCAGTTATTCACGCAGTACAAAGAGCAACTCGTTCCGCGGGCTGACATCAACGAATATACAGTAGGCACGTGTAACTTAACCCAAGCAGTATGTAAAAAACACGTTATGCGTGAGCGACGTCGAACGGAGAGTCGTATGCGTGTGCACAAATTGCATGTTTGCGTAAACGTATACATTACGTGCCAGCACACAGCTGGATCGAGGCGCTCTCCGGAAAACTCGCCGGTTTTCAGGCAATCAAATTGATCAAATTGTTATTCAATGGTATCCAATTACTAGTTGTAACTTGAAGTTGTATAATTACAACGTCACAATGTCATTAAGGAAAGGTATACCGAACCAGTCGAAGTTGTCATGTCACTGATATTGACGCCTGTTCAGGCAGTGCATTTGTATAATAGGGTTATGTTTCCAATTTTGGACAATGAAATAAAGGTGGGACACGGTAAGAACCTGTATAACAAGGACGGACGTATATACATATTTAATATATATATATATGTATAACATGTTTGTTCGAGTATTTTAATATATTTAAACTGTGTTGTTTGATGATTTAAAGTAATTTATAAGCATACATGGTCATTGTTAGTTGTGTCATTAGTAAAATATGTGTTACAATGCCGTCAAAAATGCACATTGTTATATCTATATATGAAGATGTAAATTGATCCTGAACCATTAGCATCCCGTTTCGTGATTTCAACAAAGGCAAACATAAAAAGGCAGCGATCAGATTTTTTACGTAAATTTATTGTCAGTGACGTGTATTTTTCGATTTTGTGCATTCCAACTTTACAGTAAAAAAAACTATAATATCATTCATCGACCAAATAAAAATTGCGTGTTTGGGCGTGTTTTTTATATTTTGTTGTGTACATACACGCATACACATACAGATGGAAACACATATACAGAAGACATACAAATGCAACTAGAAAAGTTTTAAGCGGAGAAGAAAACCACTGTAGATTAATTACTAATCTTACATGCGTACTGTAAACGTACCATGAGCAAAATCATCCGTTGCATCAAATAACTTCGAATACAGTAAAATAGCAAATAGCGGTTCAACGGAGCATGATTTTGATGACTCCTATCAAAAAGTCAATTATTATTACACAAAGAAGCAGCAATAAATGTGGTGTGTTCACCCGCAATGTCCCTGTCTTCAGAGAGCGTTTGTAGCGCCGGCAAGCCTCTGTCATCTTGAAACGGTGGGACAGGCAGAACACCAGCAACAGAAGCTTAAAGTTTGTGAGAACATCTGTGTCCGGAGAATTACAGGAACCGTGGCGTTGTGGGTTGGCCTGAACCCGACACGTAAGAGACGTTTTCAGTAACTATCGCCGAAAAGTACAATGATTAGCCCAATGCGGCGACTGAGTTTTGTTGAGTTGCAGACCAGAGGGCATTGTCCGACTCTATGCAATATTTGTTGTCGCGGGTCAATTTTCGAAATGGTGCAACGAAAGACGTGTCCAAACCACAAGAGTCTTCGGTGTCTGATGACACAGGTGTTGGATTCATTATGTGAATGTATTATATTAGGAGGACGTTAGGGAGGGAGTGAGGGATTGGGAAGGGGAAGGGAGGGAGGAGGGTAGGGAGGGAGGAATGTAGGGAGGGAGTGGAGGGAGGGAGGGATAGTGAGAGGGAGAAACGGAGGGGGAGGCAGGGACGGAAGGGAGGAGGGAGAGAAGGAGAAGGGGGGAGTAATTAGGGAAGGAGGGGAAAGAGTAATAAAATAATTATATGTCGTCTAATTCATACATTGGCGGCTCTCCGAAAAACAGTCATCTACCCTCAACGGACAATGGTTTATAACGGAACATATCCTAATTGTGTTCAGCGCACCAACATTGCAACACGTGCGTGCACCTTAGTTTGATAACTATATTTTATTGCATTGATGTGAAACGTACAAACAAGTGCGTTGAAACATTCCCGTAGACTGAATTGACTCAGTCATCGTATAACAATGTCATGGTCGATATCGGCGAAGAAAGCTACCGTATGAAATGAAAATATTTTGAAGTGCGGAAGAAACTGTACCCAACAGTGATATGTAACGAATAATCTATGCTAAGCATGAATGGTTGTTACTAGCATATGTCTATTAATAAAGTGATAGTGTGCTGATTATGATGGAAGCTTTGTTATTTTTTACAACTGACGTTCTCACATCGATCGATTGAAGCGCATGTATTGCGCGTTGCACTGTTGCTACTACAAGAACTACTATGCTGCAAAATACCACAAAAACACGCTATGTGGTACGGACATTTTGGTCGGAAATTATCTGGTTAGCAGTATTCGCTTTGCTGCTCGAATTCTTATAACATTTCACACTGTGCTGGATCAAGTGAAAACGTTAGGCGCCGGTGGCTGCTTTGTTTTTCTGCATGTTGGCTGCTACAACAACCACGATATCGAAGACGACGGCCACAAAGCTGAGGTAGAGGGAGCTGCCGAAATGTGCTTCACCTTGTCTTATCGCTGCATCAATCGCGTGCCAGATGGCACCAACGAACATAAGAAACGCTGAAAGAATAAAAAAAATACTCACCTGTACGTGTTACTTTGTTTAGTGATGTTGTACACAGTGAATGAAATCGAGAGGAAAAGGGTCTGAACAAACAACTACAGAAAAATATTATCTAGTGCCATTAGCTTTGTCAACAATGGATACAATTATGTACGCAGCATAATTACATAATACTTATAAACATGTATCGCATGGTATATATTTGGTTTTCTCCGTCAACTTGAATAGGGTTAAAATGTTGCCTAATTTGTGGAGTGTGATTCTCAATCACAAAAACAAGATATATTGCAAACCGCGAAACTTGAAATGGGTACCATTTTGACAGAGGTAAAAAATGTGTTTGTAGTTCAGTTTAAATTATCAAGGATGGCATACTGTCAATGCACTGAGTGCCCCTCTCCCCACCCTGGGACATCCATTCAATCACGCGCGCAACTGGACAGTGCTATGGATAATATTACCTGGAAGTCCCGCAATGGCGATGAGCAGCTGTAAGACAAGGCCTTTACCGATGGCGTGGACGAACGTGTACAGAATCGACAGCACGAATGAATAAAGGGACGCCAGGAATGACAAAATCACCATAGCACGAACCCCTTTCATCGTGTCTGAAACAAGCGACATCAAAGTGGCAAAGTTAGTATAATGCCGCGATATATGCCTCACATTGACATTTGAAGAACACAGTTTTGCAGCTTTCACCAAAGCTATGAATTTTATTTTGTCGCATACCTGCCAAAAACGATTAACGATAACGTTGTTTTCTTTGCTATAAACAGGTATATTTACAAAGCACATTATATTATATCAAATATGCATGTGTTATGTTGATACCACAATATTTCTAAACTGACCAGAAGTTAGAAATATAATTAGGAAAAGCCTTTGGAACTATGACACCATAAACTTTTACAATAACATAATATTGTAAAGTTGTGAATACGTGACCGTTTTTCTACAGAACATAATATTATATGTATTGTAAATGCAAAGCATTTGTCACAAATATGAGTATTCATCGAATTACTTCAGCACACATCCAAGGGACATAAATTTATTTACTAAATAAAACGTGATTTGATCTGATATCTAGAGCTCTAGTTGAGCTGCCGTTTTGTCTGTTGATACTTACTGGTTACTAGTTCGTCGGGCATGTTCACGCAAATATCGTTGCCACAATATTTCCACAATCCACTGTGGTAGGGTCCATACTCGAACCAATTGGAAGCCGCTAAGGCAACAATCCAAAAGATGAAGGCGAGAGTAGCTACCGATAAGAGAACTGCACACAAGACTACTTGTGGCCCGACACGATGTACGCTTGTTTTGCCATTGCGCGTCTCCGTGATCTCCTGAGTTTCTAGGATAGCAGACATATTTCAAGCTTCGAGAATAGCTGCCTTCCGGTGGTTCATGAAACAAATTCCACAAACCATTCACTACTACTGATTAAATTCGGAAATGATTATTTAACTAGTCAATCAATCATTTTCTAATGCTAAGTTAAGAAAACGTAGTTATTTCGGCATATGTACAGGTGTTCTGATTTAATAATATTTTGTTATACAACAATTGCTTATTTTGTATATAATAGAAACATATATATGACAGACACTTGAACGATTCTGTGGACAGGCTTAAGTTTTGTTGATCTATTACAAAATATATTAGTAGTAAATTGAAATGTCGATCACCATGATGGATCAAACCAAATGTCTTACGCCAGTTTTTCTCTGGGTATGGTTCACAAAATGTATTTACGTTGTTATTACATTATGTGTTAACAACCATTTTACTAGTTGTGGCAGACTAATATATAACTTGTCGTGTTCCGTTGTCGATATCAACGGCCTAACAAATTCGCTAGGATATAACAATTGCGATTTGTAAACAAACATCTAGTTAGTACGACTAATATGCATTACGTTTACACTTGTTCGGATAACGAAGGACGTACCTGAAGTCTGAAGAAGCAGACACTGACAGCATCGGCTACCTGTTGACATGTGACGACCGAGCTTAGAGGGCGAAGTTTAAATAGTCACAGTCTTGCATCGCTAGAGCGCTCATTTCAGTTAGGGGACATTTCAAGACATCGGTGGATTCAAGACGCAACAAATGGGTCTATGAATTAGATTCTCTTGGAATACAGTGAAGTGTTTTAATATGACCCCGTGCAAATTGCATATCGGGAATGGTCACGTGACTTGTGGTTGATCCAAAATAGCAGAACTGGGTAACGTAACTTAGGTTACTGAACCAATGTGTTAGACATTTCGTCCGCTGGTAATTGCGGAATGTAAAACTGCAGGCGTGAGACATTTTGTCTCACTGGTGATCATTACTGTGTTACTTTGGCTCATTCTGAAATGTGTTCTATGTTATAGCATGTTGTCACACAGTCGCGTACGTGTGACATTCGTGAGCATAGCATGTTTCGTTAACATATCTATCCCAAACGTGATACCCCTCAATTTCGACACAGTCCGGTGACTAAATTGTATGAGGGTTTCTTCATTCTGCAGGATGATACGTGGCTGCGGCTTACAGCTCAATAAATACTATTCCGGTTGATATTTTGATATTATATTGAACCTGCATATACAGTTCTGTGAGAGGGAAAATAGTGTGTGGGCGACGGTAATTTCCAGACGACTCGATGGCGCAAGTTTGGCGGGACTTGATATAATACGTCATCAACACCCTGCCTATTGTCCGGTAGAAATCGACATTGACCCGGACATTTTGGTAATAAATCCAGTCGGTCGGTCGGTCGGTCGGTCGGTCGGTCGGTCGGTCGGTCGGTCGGTCCGTCCGTCCGTCCGTCCGTCCGTCCGTCCGTCCGTCCGTCCGTCCGTCCGTCCGTCCGTCCGTCCGTCCGTCCGTCCGTCCGTCCGTCCGTCCGTCCGTCCGTCCGTCCGTCCGTCCGTCCGTCCGTCCGTCCGTCCGTCCGTCCGTCCGTCCGTCCGTAAACCCCATCTAGAATCCTTTTATCGGCTTGTTAATTTTATTCCTAGTTTTTTCCCTGGTTTTGCACGTCCAAAACCGTAACGAACTTGCTCCATCGAGACGTTTCTAAGTTACCGACGCCCAAACAGTATTTGTTCACTCACAAGCGCTATTAAAATGCAAGTTCAATATCATACAAAAAACTATATATATAAACACAGCTAGTTATTGCGGAATAATATTTGTACCCGTAGACAATATTGTTACCCTTTTTGCGGAACATAAAAAAATGTCGTAGTAGCACAAAAATGTGTATGGTGCCGAGCCGCGTTCGATAAGAGGAACGTCGTAATTAACTACCATAGAGAAGACTGTCGTACCTGGCCTACAGAGAGAACAAGTCTTGACTATTATTATCAACAATGACTCGTTTTGAAGCAGACATGCATAGACCTATAAGCAAAGGACACACTTTACCGACGACGATTCGGAGCCATTGTCCTTTTCAATGAATACACAGCACGTTGAATACCAGTAAACAACTGATCAAATATCACAGAGGCCATAGAACCAATGCAACTTCAACTTCTCTAGGAGTATCTGTGGCGGTGTCCTGTATATATATAATATGTACCAATATAATTTCAACTGTGTTCATTACTTTTTGTGTTATGTGTTGTTTCGCGTCACATTTGACTAAACAATTTGTTATCCATAATCTCAAATCAAATTGATAAACCCAACTGTCTTCAAAATAATACATTTTATTTATGTTATAATTAAAAAAAAATATTAAAAAAAAACCCACATAAAAGCAGTTATGTTACATACCACTTTTTACAGAAAAACATGTGTCGTGCCTGATGAAATTCTGATGGACATGAATAACTGATGATAAATAATAACTAAACATTATTAATGGATGGATGATAATAATATATGAATTGTTATCCTCCTTATGCATGTGGCAGTTCAGCAGGCAGCCTATTATTTAGCTCCATCTTCTTGACCATCCTCTGCCTTGGAAACTGTCTCAGCAGCGTTTAACACTTTTCCAGTGGCCAACACGTTTTGTTGATGCACTGGCTTGAGTTTTCTCCCTTGCATGGTGAACATAGGTAGGATAGGTTTCTCGTTGCTAATATGTTGTTTCCTAATTTCTTCATGCAAGTGACGATGATTTCATGGAACGATTTATGTATTCTGTCTTGCGTCATGATGATGTGGAAAGAGCGTTTGGTGTGGCAACACTGATCAGCCGGAGCGTCAAGAAGTGGCAGCACATAATTATAGCAGTAGAGCTTGACGATGGCTTGGACATTCTGAATAATGCACTCTTGGAAAAGATTGTCTTCGTCAACCAGTCTCTTGATGACACCGCCACAGGCATCACATACGCTCTGTCCGTGTCTGGAACCAAAGTAGCACTTTTCTTTGGACAATGGTCCAGGGGAATTGGCCAAGAAATATCTGTTTTGACTTGGCTCTGTGTTGCAAAACCATCAGAGAAGATTACGACCTTTTCTAACTTAGACTCCAACACATTTAGTAGATGCTCATTTGTATTTTTAAGGATAACCTTGACTATGTATGCGTCGTGAAAACAAGCCATCCGAAAAAAAAGACAACATAGTCAGTAACTTGGGAGGAGCAGCCAAGACAGCGATAGTGCAGGGTAATTGTGTGTACAGTCACCTGATTGTACCCAGTGACGGATTGTACCCCTTCCTGGTATTTGCAGAGGAAAGAAGGAATGACTGCACAAACTTAAGCTGTGTAAGTTGTGTAAGCTGTGTAAGCTGTGTAAGCTGTGTGAGCTGTGTAAGCTGTGTAAGCTGTGTAAGCTGTGTAAGCTGTGTATGCTGTGTGAGCTGTGTAAGCTGTGTAAGCTGTGTATGCTGTGTGAGCTGTGTAAGCTGTGTAAGCTGTGTAAGCTGTGTAAGCTGTGTATGCTGTGTAAGCTGTGTAAGCTGTGTAAGCTGTGTAAGTTGTGTAAGCTGTGTAAGCTGTGTAAGCTGTGTAAGTTGTGTAAGTTGTGTAAGCTGTGTAAGCTGTGTAAGCTGTGTAAGCTATGTAAGCTGTGTAAACTGTGTAAGTTGTGTAAGCTGTGTAAGCTGTGTAAGCTGTGTAAGTTGCCACCTGGAAACAAAGAGATGTTTTGCCAAAAAAATACTGCAGGTCTATCATCATATTCTGAAGTAGTGCACGGATGGCCCCATCCTTCTGAA
This sequence comes from Lamellibrachia columna, assembly GCA_963662155.1. NCBI lineage: Eukaryota > Metazoa > Annelida > Polychaeta > Sabellida > Siboglinidae > Lamellibrachia > Lamellibrachia columna. The sequence continues at coordinate 25,521,502 of OY759264.1, forward strand.
CTAGCACTATTCTCTTGCCACACGATGTCTTCACCGTCTCCAATGCCTTCTACTTGACAACGAGAGTCATGCTGGATTGCAGTTGCATCTCAAACTCTCATTGAAGCTTACTTGAAGATTGTTGCATGTTTCTCCAGGCACGCTATGGTGGGATAAAAAAAACACTCTGCCACTTATCTGCTCATCTATCAGATGGCGTTTGAGGGCTTCCAATTTTAGGTCAACATTTCTGCACATTTCATACAGACATTGATTGTTTCTTTGTCTACACGCTTGTTTGCTTCTTTTTATTTAGAATTATTTTTGTTTCAGAGATAATACTTTTCTTTCACAGCAGATGGATACATTTTTTTTTCGGCTGTCAGTATATTTTGTTGTTGTTTTTGGATTTTTCAAGGCTTTTTTTGTGTATAGTTGTCACTAGTTTACTATAACCTTTAAACAAACAAACAAACAAACAAGCGGGAGGCTGGCATTCAGTTGAAGGTGAAGCTGCTTCAGCTGGTCGCGGTGGGTTTGCCCTTGTGTCTGAAACAATGTCAACAGGGTAAATCCACATAAGTTAATATTTACTTGCATTATATGATTCGTTTACTATCATGGTTTTCGGTGGTTATGTGGTCTGTGAGGACGGACTTGTTGGTGGTGGACTGCGACCGCTTCTTTTCGCTAATCGTGAATTGTTCTTGTTGTGCATTCTCTACATCTTTCTTGTGTTCATTTAGTATGGTCTCTCCTATGTCTCTCCTATGTAGGCTGCGCCACAACTCTTACACGATATTTTGTAGATTAGTTCCCCTGTTATTCCGGTTCTATTTTGTCCTTTGGGTGTGCCAACAGACGCCGCAGTGTTGTGTGGGGATGCATGACCGTGGTCACCCCGTGTTACTTCAGCACCCGATCAAACCTATAAGAGACACCGTCTACGTATGGAATGACAACATGATTTTTGTCGTCTTGCTTTCCGTCACCTTTTTCAACGCCCAGGACCGATACTAGAGAATGCACAAAACGAACAATACTCGAGGAGCGAAAAGAAGCGGTCGCAGTCCACCACGAACAACTGCGTCCTCACAGACAACAGAACCATCAAAGACCATCTCAGACTGGGAGAGAATAAAGGTGGTACGTAGATAGTCACACAGAAGGAGAAGACTCGTGAAAGAAGCCACGTGGACACGCAAGACCAAGGCAGCGATAAACCGAGAAGAGAGCACTTACTAACTTCACCACGTGCATGATGATGTCATCTAACGTCATCAGTACTGATGATGTCATCTAACGTCATCAGTACTGATGAAGTTGCTTCATAAGACGACGAACATTTCTACAAAGGCAAAAACAATTTTGGATATGCCAAAATAATGATTTCAACATGAAAGCTTAAAATTATATTTGTCATAGGTATTTTTAGTTAAACAGTGCCAGAGCTTGAAAAAGGTGACTTTGCTCAGTTAATGCGCTGTTGTTATGTGTATTTTGCATAAATAAATAACAAAGAAATGTTAATGCAAACAAGAGGAAATTATTAAATGACTTAATTATTGTTACGTATCCTGCTATTGGATACGTAAGTGGATTAAGTTGAATGTTCCTATGTGTGGCCGCATCTTGTTTGATGCAACACTACGAACACTTGACGACAGTTGTAAAGTTAGGAAAAAAGGCACATTCTGTTGCCGGATTACCTCATGGTAATAAGAAATTGTATAAATGGATCTATGCATTATAATGACAACATATGATTTAAAGCAATAATTGCTGTTTAAATGCATTGACATTATCAATACCAAGAATTCACAATGTAAAAACTATGTCAGCATCAAAGGTGAAGGGCCAACCGTCGAAAATAAAATTACATTGGCTCATATACGTAAACATGCGTCGTGCACACACCTCCCTCCCGACTTGACTGTTTTCACACACACACACACACACACACACACACACACACACACACACACACACACACACACACACACACACACACACACACACACACACACACACACACACACACACACACACACACACACACACACACACACACACACACACACACACACACACACACACACACAAGGGAATGGAGAACAGTTAAAAAACAGTACTTGACAAAAAGTACATATTAGGTACCCTGGAATTATCTGTCTGAAAATATGTATTATACTTCGTTGCTGTATTCCACCTTCGCCTCATTGTTCAAAATTGGGAGCATATCCCTATTGCCCAAATGCACTGCATGAAGAGACATTAATATCAGTTACATCAAACCTTCTATTGATTCGATGTATTTTACCGTTGGAAATTGTGGCGATACAATTATACAACAAATTCAAGTTCCAACTTATACATGGATTCGGCGGTGTTGTGTTGTAGATAACTGCTGCCTAAAAACCCTTGTTTGAACGTGTGCAACGGTGTGTGTTATGGTCTGTGACATGTATCGACACGAAATATGACGATGAACCCTACTAAAACCGCAAAGAACTTGCTCCATCGAGTCGTTTCCAAGATATCTACGCCCACAAAACAAACATCGCGGTCTTCACGACAGTTACCGTGCTCTGCTGTGTCTGGCTTACAGAGTGAACAAGCCGTGACTTTAATGACCGATAACGACTCGCTTTGAAGTAGACACGCATAGTCCTATTAGCGAAAAAGCACACCTTACCGATAACGCTTCGGAGAGCTTATCCTAGTCATTGTAAATACAGGCACGTTCGCATATGAAGTGCAATGCAATACGAATATATCTATTGTGGTTAAATCCTCGTGACCACTAGTGCAAAGACTCATGAAAACTAAAGGATATACAACTATACATTAAGGTCCAATATTGTAGATATCGTTAACTGGTCATATCTGCGTGAACATTCATTACGAACAGGAGATACTGATCCACATCAGGGTTATAAAAATATACATCTGTCTGCCGCTTGATTAAGTCACAAATAGGGGCCTAATGGTTTTTTTTTAATCTTCTACAAGTATTCAGGTACCATAATTGGTAGTTTTTAGCTGACGAGTTTGCCTTCGCCAAAACAGAGGCGCCAAACTGTGAGCTTGATAACAGGGAGCAGTGACATTCGCGGCGAAGCAATTCTTCACGATTTCACCAGATTTAACCAGATTATCCAGACGCACGCACGCACACACGCACGCACACATCCCTCATGTATGTTCATAATGTGGCCAATTTGTTAATACATAATTTTACTTAGCCACCCATACTCGCATTCAGTACACATATTAAAAAGATGAATTGATACAATCACCACAATGTATTTTCATTCGGGGCTAAGTTCACCGAGGGTGCGCTTTGCCCCACATAGGGGTGCGCTTTGCCCCACATAGGGGTGCGCTTTGCCCCATATTGAATGTGTAATTGGAATTACAGAAATAACTGATGTTCAATTTGTTTTAATAATATGGCCAAAACGATTAAATTGGTATTATTTACTTGTCGTGCTGCATCTCCTCAAATCGAATGTGCCATAATTATTGGGAGATAGCGGCATTGATAGTTGGATCTGCTGAAATAGAGGGGTACGCTTTGCCCGGGAGAACGCTTTGCCCCACTGTACTTTATATGTACCCAGGTCCGAACGACAAAGAGCCACAATGACACCCGGGAGTCACTCAATACTTTGCCTGATACCCCTTTCAAGTTGAGTGGATTGAAACAATACTCCCTCCCACGCCTCGATAGTCAATACGCTAACCCAAGCTACGGGTAAATAGTACTGGGCAGATCATTGTCATGAACCTTGGAGACTTACGCATTCAACTCCCCTTGTTTGGCAGACACAGGACAATTAACTTGGACAATACAATTACGCTTATTTGGTTACTGCAAGAACAAGACATTGAACAGATTAAAGAACAACCAAATAAAATGAAATCTTCTTTTTGGTTCTCTAATTCTCCGGACACAGATGTTCTCTAAAACTTGAACATGTTTTTGCTGTTACTCTGTCAGTGCCACCGTGTCAAGATCATAACGTTTTCTGCCTCTTCACAAGCTCTCAGATCTTTCCCCTGTAACTTATTGCAGCGTGAATATGTTAAAAAACAAAACTGACAAATATCACAAAAGGGTGGGTTACACTTAAATGAAAAATAAATTATTGCACTCTCGATTAGCCAATGGTTTCCTTGTGCCTTGGACGGAAATCTTGTTAAGTCTTGTATTTCTGTGTGCAGTGGCTCCCTCGAAATATGTGCATTCGCTCCCGCTTGTATCCAACGATGTACCTTTGCCTGCGAACGCCCATTTTCTGTAACCATTCCCCTAAGGTACACGACGCCATTCCCTTGTTCAACTCCTCTTTCTGCTCCACGTCTTCTCCAGGCTCATCCTCATTCCATGTTTCTGGACCATCTTCTTCCACTCATCCTGCGCATCTTGTAGTCCCTGTTTGCTCTCTGCTATTATGACCAGATCGTCTGTATGCATCTTCTTCCTGTCAAACATCCTTCGTGTTGATCTTCCTGCTGATTAATTCCATCGCCATGATAAACAGTAAAGGACTAAGTGCACTTCCTTGGTTCAAACCGATACTAATCTGAAAATTAACCGCCAATACACGTCCAACGAATACGCTTCCCTTTGTTTTCTCATACACTGTTTCCACAATTCTGGCTTCTGCTTCTGGCACTCCCATCCATCTCACTGATGCCATCACCATCTCTCTCTCGGGACCGTGTCGAAAGCCTTTTTGAGGTCCGTAAATCGTATTGCCATATAACCTTGGCTCTCCAACCTCTTCTCTAACAGTTGTCTCACCACAAACTCTTCATTTTCCTAGTCCCTATTTTCCTTCAACTGATTCCTGCTCCAATCTCTTTCGTACTCCCCATCCACAATCCTTTCTTGCGGCTTGATAATGTCATGCCTATATATTTTCCCTGGGTTGTGTACGTCTCGCCCTTTCCGCGAGTCACGCATATAGACAATGCTTAATTAAACGTCTGAAACTTTCATGTTATGGTTGGTGACATGTAACGACACGAAATATTTAATTTTAATTGGCTTTATTAGGTATGACAAATTTTATAATACAAAATAAAACTAAAATATTAAGTGCCCCCCCCCAAGGTTGTCACTGTGGCTTGTTGTCGTGCGGACGCGGGCAAAGAGACAGTATGTTGGGGCAAAGTGCAACCGCGGTGCAAAGCGCACCCTCCTCTATTTTGGCAAATCCAACTACTCACGCCGCTGTCTCTCAATAAACCGATGCAACATGATGCCAGACCAAGGAGACGCAGCACGTCAAGTAAGCTATACAAATTTGATGTTTGGCCATTATTATTATTATAACAAATTGAACAGTTTTCAACAGATCCCGCAGCATAAGTACTTTAATTAATCCAACGTGCGAAATAGATATTTGTATGTCACCTGCATATTGTTATAATAAGTGTTATTGCTTCACGCGGACGAAAATATGGCATACATCGTTTTAAGTGTGGTTAAAGTCTGGATAAATCTGGTTAAATCTGGTTAAATCGTGAAGGATTGCTTCTCGTGGCCACCGCGAATGTCACTGCTAGTTATTTTCAAGCCCACAGTGTAGCTCATCTATTGCGGCGAAGGCAAACTATTCAGCCAAAAACTACCAATTGTGGTGCCTGAGTACTTGCAGAAGATCACCATGCAACCAACGAGGCCCCTAATTATGACTCAGGATAGGACAAGCGCTCAGACGCATTGTCAGTAAGGTGTGTTTTTTACTTTGCTAATAGGCCTATACATGTCTCCTTCAAAGCAAGTCATTGTCGATAATTATAGTCACGACTTGTTCACCTTGTAGGCCAGGCACAACCGAGCCGAGCAATTGCCGCTACCACTGCAATGTTTGTCTTCTCAATGGTAATTAATTCCGACGTTCCTCTTGTCGACCGCGGCACGGCCCTGCCACGGTTCGGTGCTAATGCGACATTTTTTTTCAATTTCCCCAAGGTGAACCTTGGCTACGGCATACCGAACTGCAAATATTAATCCGCAATCACTAGCTCTCTCTATATCTAGTTTTTGTATTATATTGAACCTGAATGTTGAACACGTTTTAACAGCGCGTGTGTGCGAGAAAATACAGGTAACTTGGAAACGACTCGATGAAGCAATTTTTTTACGGTTTTTAGGCTTCATCGCCTTATTTCTTGTCGCTACATGTCACCAACCGTAGCATACAAGATTGCACACATTAAAATAAAGGTTGTCTATATGTATTGGTCTAATTGTCCCAATATGGAAGCGAAGCGAGACGTTCAAGACCATGGGAAATAGTCATGACTTTATGAAGCTGCTAGAGGGGATTCTGGATGGGGGATACGAAAGAGTGCGGAAAAGGAATCTGGGGAATGAAAACAAGGACTCGGACAATGTATTTTTTTTGGAATCTTGTTGTGCACACACACGCATATACATATACACCTGAAGACGCACATACATAGTAAAAATTAACATATAACGGTTTCATAGAACATGATATTGATGACCCTTATCAAAACGTTAAATGTTCATATTGATAGGACATGATATTGATGACTAATAGCAATACGTCAAATGCTATTAAACAAGGAAGCAGCAATAAATGTGGTGCGTTCACACGCAATGTCTCCATAATTGTTTTTAACTGCCTGACTATGTAAGCCACATGGATGAGAATGTCACCGCAATATAGCGCTGCTGTTGTCTGTGGCGTTGATGAACAGTTAAGAAGTAGCGTGTGAAACATGAGAAATTGCGGGATAACTTTGAGCAAGGAGGTAGAACTGTCTACGCTCCCCTAAAGTTAAGCTGTGGGCTGGCACGTAGTGTGTGCGTGTAAGAAAACATGCAATTAGTGCACACAAATACAACAAAGATAGTTATATGATGAAAGCAATCAGTGTATATACTTCGTTTTGTAGACACAGAGTTAAGTCCTAGTTTTATTTACGCGCACTGGATACTTTGTAAGATTAATTGGATTAAATTTTATTTGATAATTTTTGATTTCAATGAAAAGTCACACACTTTGAATACGAAGCTAATGGCACCGCGTTCGACACAATCTCGTTCACACTTCTCCAATGGCCTCACACTGTTTGGCAGACACAGGGCATTTAACTTGGAATATGCAGTTATGCTTATTTGGTTTCTGCAACAAAATAAAGAACTGAACAGAATAAAGAACAACCAAACAACGAGAAACCTTTTTTCTTGCTCCTAGATGTCATACCTAGTTATTTCCCTGGGTCTTGCACATCTCGGTTCGCCACTCCTCCGGGCCCTTTCCGTCACCCATGCATATAGACAACCCTTCATTGAATGTGTACAACATTATGTGTTGTGGTTTGTGACATGTAACGACACGAAATATGGAGACGAAGCCTAAAAAACCATAATGAACTTGCTTCATCGAGTTGTTTCCAATTTACCGACGGTTGTCGCGACAATTACCGTGCTCGGTCGTGCCCGGCCTACAGAGTGAAAAAGTCTTGACTATAAATATCGATAATGACTCGCTTTGAAGAAGATGCATAGGCCTATTAACAAAGAACACACCTTCCCGACAACGCGTCGGAGCGTTTGTCCTATTCGGTGAATAGATAACGCGATAGGACACAATGACATATATTGCGGATAAATCCTCGTGACCAGTAGTGCAAAGACGCGTCGCAGTTAAAGGTAATGTTAATTACAGCGACCAGCGCGATGTGACACGAACCGATTTGCGTATGTACAACTATGCATTGACATTTAATGTGGGGGCTCTTGATTTTTTACCGGATACCCTTTTCAAGTTGAGTGGATGGAAATGATACACCCACCCACGCCTCGACAGCCACTACCCCAACCCAAGCTTAGGACAAATAGTACTGGGCAGATCACGGTCTTAAGCATTCGGCTCCTCTTTCACCTCAGAGAGCTACATTATCTGGCTGCTACAACTGGACACTCACCAAGCAAAGGCTCCAAACAACACACTATACCACTGAGTACAGGCACCGCACCACAACCGAACATTGTTGTATGGCGGATCCTACAAACTATCTGATAGCAATTCGCAAAGCGATTCTTAATTGAACGACAGCTAATGCGTCATCTACCGATCAACATTAAGCTAGAACTTCTAATACACTCCCATCATGCAGAACGCCCGGGTCGCCTTCGCGAACGCTAACGGCGATGCTGTATTAGTCGGAATGGCTTCGCCATCACACGCACACGCACACGCACACGCACACGCACACGCACACGCACACGCACACGCACACGCACACGCACACGCACACGCACACGCACACGCACACGCACACGCACACGCACACGCACACGCACACGCACACGCACACGCACACGCACACGCACACGCACACGCACACGCACACGCACACGCACACGCACACGCACACGCACACGCACACGCACACGCACACGCACACGCACACGCACACGCACACGCACACGCACACGCACACGCACACGCACACGCACACGCACACGCACACGCACACGCACACGCACACGCACACGCACACGCACACGCACACGCACACGCACACGCACTATTTTAATTAGGTAGATTAACTGTATATAACGTTTTTTTGACTGTAAAGTTAGAATGCATAAAATCTAAAATACATTTTGCTGGCAACAATAAATTGGCGCAAAAAATCTGACAGCTGCCTTTTTATGTTTGTTTATGTCAATTATGTGTGTGTGTGTGTGTGTGCGTGCGTGCGTGCGTGCGTGCGTGCGTGCGTGCGTGCGTGCGTGCGTGCGTGCGTGCGTGCGTGCGTGCGTGTGTGTGTGTGTGTGTGTGCATTATTGACGACATTACAACACATATTCCACTGATAACAAAACTAACTAGGGTCACGTATACTTATAAATTGCCATAAACTACCAAGCAAAACGGGAACGCATTAGATTTGAAATAGATAAATTACTCGAGCAAACATGTTAGATATAATAACCGCTAGCATGACCCATCTCTATCCAAACATCAACCGAAAGTAAACTATATCGTTATTCTCATCATGACTAAAGATAAAACACAGCTGTGTTTGCTTACGTACCTCGACATGCCTTATTTTCACAAAATCCTGTTGTAAGAGCTACGAAGTCAGTTCCGAGACATCTGCGCCTGAATAACAGTTATCACGAACCATTCATTCCGCTCCAGGCGTACGTTGGCGGGTCGCGGAGCATTCACGTTTCTCCTCTGACGTGGCCGTCTTCGGTCGTCGTGCCGCGAACGTCGTGCAGAGACGATTCGGTTATCTGCTGTTGTTCTGCCGTACCGCTACGGCAGTTGCGCATCGAACATCGCACTGAGACGATTCTGTTGTTTACCGTCGTTCTAGATTACGGCTCCGACCGTCGTGCCGTGAACGCGGTGCATAACTGCGCTCCGCTGTCGTCCAGGCGCAGCGCTACGGTTGCAGCGACCGTCTTTCTTCGCAGCAGGGGTGTCGTCTCGCTGTTGGCGTTTTGGCGTCGCCTCGTGGCTTCGATATTCTCTGCGCATCTAGACTATGTTTTCAGACAAGTTATCACTTTTCACAAGTTACTTCTTAACCTTAGGGGAGCGTAGTCACTTCTACTTCCTTGCTCAAAGGTATATCTTATTAATATAATTATATATGCACCCAGAATCTGGGTGCACATATAATTGCCGTGACAACGGAACCTACGCTGTGATTCCACGCTCTGGTGTGTGCGACAAGCGGTGTCGCCACATCACGGAGCTTATATAATCGAGGCTACGATGACTTTTCCTTGTTCAGCCGACAATTACCCGCTTTCGTGAACTCGGTGAATAAATAGTCTGGCAACAAACACATGGTTTGACAGTAACCGACAGATGGCGTCACTGATCAGATTATTTCGCATATGTGATGATATTAATATGTACTTTATGTACTTTTTTATGATATTGAGTATCGCATTTGTTGTAATCATTGGAGGTCGTTCAGTTGATTATGTTCCGTCTGTTAAGTCCGTTGTGACCAGTTGCAGGACAGACAGTTGACGTAAAATGTTTTATAAACTCAACGGAATTAGGAAAAAGTGAAGAACCAACATCGAAAATGGTGGTTTTGTGCACTAACTATAACCACGAAGATAAGTGAGTACTAAGGCATCAACATGATCTTTCAACAGAGCAGACCGTGGCGGGCTAGCAGAGCAGACTGTGGGGCGGGGGACAGACAGAGCAGACCGCGGCGGGCAGACAGAGCAGACCGTGGCGGGCAGACAGAGCAGACTGTGGGGTGGGGGACAGACAGAGCAGACCGTGGCGGGCAGACAGAGCAGACCGTGGCGGGCAGACAGAGCAGACTGTGGCGGGCAGACAGAGCAGACTGTGGGGGGACAGACAGAGCAGACTGTGGGGGGACAGACAGAGCAGACCGTGGCGGGCAGACAGAGCAGACTGTGGGGGGGGGAGACGGAGCAGACTGTGGGGGGACAGACAGAGCAGACCGTGGCGGGCAGACAGAGCAGACTGTGGGGGGACAGACAGAGCAGACCGTGGCGGGCAGACAAAGCAGACCGTGGCGGGCAGACAGAGCAGACTGTGGCGGGCAGACAGAGCAGACTGTGGGGGGGGCAGACAGAGCAGACTGTGGGGGGGGGCAGACAGAGCAGACCGTGGCGGGCAGACAAAGCAGACTGTGGGGGGGGGACATACAGAGCAGACCGTGGCGGGCAGACAAAGCAGACCGTGGCGGGCAGACAGAGCAGACTGTGGCGGGCAGACAGAGCAGACTGTGGGGGGGGACAGACAGAGCAGACCGTGGCGGGCAGACAGAGCAGACCGTGGCGGGCAGACAGAGCAGACTGTGGCGGGCAGACAGATCAGACTGTGGGGGGGACAGACAGAGCAGACCGTGGCGGGCAGACAGAGCAGACCGTGGCGGGCAGACAGAGCAGACCGTGGCGGGCAGACAGAGCAGACTGTGGCGGGCAGACAGAGCAGACTGTGGGGGGGGGGACAGACAGGGCAGACCGTGGCGGGCAGACAGAGCAGACTGTGGGGGGCAGACAGAGCAGACTGTGGGGGACAGACAGAGCAGACCGTGGCGGGCAGACAGAGCAGACTGTGGCGGGCAGACAGAGCAGACAGTGGGGGGACAGACAGAGCAGACCGTGGCGGGCAGACAGAGCAGACCGTGGCAGGCAGACAGAGCAGACTGCGGGGGGGACAGGCAGAGCAGACCGTGGCGGGCAGACGGAGCAGACCGTGTCGGGCAGACAGAGCAGACCGTGGCGGGCAGACAGAGCCACCGTTCCACCAATCTCGAGTAGGTGGGCTCCGGTCATGAGGGTGTAATTTCCACATAGTCTTCGCCAGCTTTATCTCTCTTCTGCTGTGCGTAGTAGGGTCGGTATGCTTTGCTTGGTATGTCCCTGTATATTATCCAACCAGTGTTTTCTCTCTTGGCAAAGTCTTCTCTTGCTCTCCAGATTGCTTAGCATTGTGGTTTTTGAAATGGCGTTGTGTCGGATGATGGGGCCAATTCAGGAGAGCTTTCGTCGTTTCATTTTTGATAACAAGTTCTCTTGCTTTCCAGCCAGGGATTCCATTTGCCGTCTTACGTATTCGTTCGTTTTGTGTCCGATTTGAGAAACGTGGAAGCATCGCCTAAATAATTTCATTTCAAATGGATACGAAGGTGGACACGTTGGCTGACTTACCAAATTTGTTCTGTCTTAACACCTTGATTAAGGCGTTGGTCCCGGCATTGGTCACAGGAAATAACGATCGTCAGCGTGTCAAACTCCAGCCACTTACAGTACTCATATATATATATATATAAGTTGTAGTGTGTAGATGAATGAAACCGGAGAGAAAAGGGTGATGATGGCGTCTCTTGGGAAGAAGTTGAGGTCGTACCATGCCGATAAAAACAGTGAGGAGAAATCGTGGCCCAAGAATATCAACCGAGCCGACAAGGGCCATAATGATGAGTGACCTGGGGAAGATGTGTCCCCCAAAGAGGTAGACATCGACGAGGCCATTCAGTCAGAGGATACCTTGAAAGAACCTTCGAGCACATTTAATATCTGAATACCGTGAGTAGTAACTTAAAGTCTAAATGTCCGACAGATGGCAATATTGTATCTGTGGAAGACATTGGCTGGTTCATGGTCGTGTGGTGGAGCCACTGTTGTCCAGACCGGTAGGGACACACTTTATCACTGCGTTCGTCCAAAGCGATAATTTTGAAGCACATTCTTTTGAGTGCAGATAACTACTTGTAACGATAGTATCGATAGTCGAGTACAATGCAGTAAAACTCAGACCGGTAGGGACACACTTTATCACTGCGTTCGTCCAAAGCGATACTTTTTAGGCAGTATCCTTTTGGGGGGATTTCGTTAAGGGCATATATCTACTTGTAACGATAGTCGGTAGAACAATGAAGTAACGCTGCTTGTGTTACAGTAAAACTATAAATAAAGACGTAAGACGTAACCAGAAAGAATGAAGAATACTGCTTAAGTTATTATATTATATTTGGTGCGGTGAATCAATACATATAGCCTACAGCCTGAGGACTGAGTCAGCTACACACCGCCTGCCCGCGCTTGACACGAGCCCGGACGGGAAGCTTCTCCGGCCGCGGGAGCTAGAATTAGTGGGTTACAGACAGAGACCACCACTCTTTGAGTCCACGACAGGTTCCACATTTACTCCCTGTGTGGAATATTCTACTTCCACTGGCATAGACACCAGGTAAATGGGACCAACGGCTTTTAGTGTCTTTACCGATAGACACTGGCAAAGTGAGGTGAACGAAATTTTCCTAGCTTCGAAATGGCGGCAGGAGGAATCGGAGTGTGTGTGTGTGTGTGTGTGTGTGTGTGTGTGTGTGTGTGTGTGTGTGTGTGTGTGTGTGTGTTTGTGCGTACGTGCGCACGTTTGCATATATGCATGTCTGTATGTGTGTGTATGTATGTATGTGTGTATATATGTATGTATGTATGTATGTATGTATGTATGTATGTATGTATGTATGTATGTATGTATGTATGTATTTATGTATGTATGTATGTATGTATGTATGAAGGGGACGTAACACAATTATGTTTTCGAAATTCTCCTCACTATTACCCTTTCTACGAACAATCGAATTACCTTTTGTGGTTAATATATATATTATTGTTGGCAACGCCATGCGAACAATTACGTTCAATTGTTTGCAGCGTCTTGCGTCTTTGTTCTACGGTACGTAAACCTGGCGTCGCAATTTCAAGAGTTGGATTCCAAGAAGCCATCAAGATATTGATTGGATACCTAAATGTCAGCATTATGTTGTTCAGTTAACTTAACCTTAGCCCAGAAAACATGTTTCGAATAGCACGTGCAGGTGTTTGTATTTTAATCAGGTTAATGTTATTCACTAACTGATTTTAGTCCCATTATATGACAGTTAAATACCTTGCATCAATTGAATCAGCTGATTCAACTGATGCAACGTTCTACTGTTTGTCTCGAGCGAGGTTCGGTGGAGTCGACACCAGTGTGTGAATAAGGCACGAAGGCATAAAGATACGAACGTATACACTATGAATGCATGCATGTATGAAAGCGTTCGTGCATGTATGCGTACGTGCGTACGTGCGTGTGTACGTGCGTACTTATGAGCACACCCACCCACACATGTATAGAAGGCCGGACTCTCAATCGAGAGAACCCGGTTTCAAAACCCACTGCAGTCGCTTCGAACCTTTGGCAAGTTTGATCACACCACGTTGCCACAGTTCACTCAGCTGTATAAATGAGTATCTGGCAATATAGACGATGGTGGATATGTGAATGAGTAGGCTTCGCGCAGTGCAAGTTGGGTGGTTTGGGTGGCCCAATAAAAATCCCTCAAATATGGAAACAAATTGACAATTGATAACGTTTGGATATTGCATTGAAAAATCACTCATAATGTCTTAAAACCAACTTTGGCTAATTCTGTTTTATTAATAATGACAACATGGCTATTTATTTTGTTGCGTTGTTAGACACGATGACTATGCTCTATTCTATTATACTGCATGCCCAGTAAATAGTAATTTCCTTGACTCATTCTGGTGAAAATTTAAAGTGTTCATATACACATTTGCACAGTGACAATTGGTTTTGTTTTAATGTTTAGTGATATTATAAAATTATAACAACTTTGCTCATAGCTGATGTAATTCAGAACATTTATCGTACTCAATATAGACGGCATCTGAAAGCGAATGTAGTTCCAGAAAACAACGTCCCGATTGTGGCGGTGCGTACACGAATTGCGCTAAATTGTTAAGTGCATTGTACGCTGACCAATCAGATAGACTCGTGGAATGTGCGCTGACCTATCAGATAGACTCGCGGAATGTGCGCTGACCAATCAGATAGACTCGCGGAATGTGCGCTTACCAATAAGATAGACTCGTGGAATGTGCGCTGACCCAGTCAGATAGACTCGTGGAATGTGGGCTGACCCAGTCAGATAGACTCGTGGAATGTGCGCTGACCCAGTCAGATAGACTCTTGGAATGTGCGCTGACCCAGTCAGATAGACTCGTGGAATGTGCGCTGACCCAGTCAGATAGACTCGTGGAATGTGCGCTGACCCAGTCAGATAGACTCGTGGAAAATGCGCTGACCTAGACAGATATACTCATGGAATGTGCGCTGACCCAGTTAGACAGACTCGAGGAATGTGCGCTGACCCAGTCAGATAGACTCGTGTAATGTGCGCTGAACCGGTCAGGTAGACTCGTGGAATGTGCGCTGACCCAGTCAGATAGACTCGTGGAATGTGCGCTGATCCAGTCAGATAGACTCGTGGAATGTGCGCTGACCCAGTCAGATAGACTCGTGGAATGTGCGCTGACCCGTCATATAGACTCGTGGAATGTACGCTGACCCAGTCAGATAGACTCGTGGAATGTGCGCTGACCCAGTCAGATAGACTCGTGGAATGTGCGCTGACCCAGTCAGATAGACTCGTGGAATGTGCGCTGACCCAGTCAGATAGACTCGTGGAATGTGCGCTGACCCAGTCAGGTAGACTCGTGGAATGTGCGCTGACCCTGTCAGATAGACTCGTGGAATGCGCGCTGACCCAGTCAGATAGACTCGTGGAATATGCCCTGACGCAGTCAGATAGTCTCGTGGAATGTGCGCTGACCCAGTCAGATAGACTCGTGGAATATGCGCTGACCCAGTCAGATAGACTCGTGGAATGTGCGCTGAACCAGGCAGATAGACTCGTGGAATGTGCGCTGACCCAGTCAGATATACTCGAGGAATGTGCGCTGACCCAGACATATATACTCGTGGAATGTGCGCTGACCCAGACAGATAGACTCGTGGAATGTGCGCTGACCCAGTCAGATAGGCTCGTGGAATGTGCGCTGACCCAGACAGATATACTCGTGGAATGTGCGCTGACCCAGACAGATAGACTCGTGGAATGTGCGCTGACCCAGTCAGATAAACTCGAGGAATGTGCGCTGACCCAGCAGATATACTCGTGGAATGTGCGCTGACCCAGACAGATAGACTCGTGGAATGTGCGCTAACCCAGTCAGATAGACTCGTGTAATGTGCGCTGATCCAGTCAGATAGACTCGTGGAATGTGCGCTGACCCAGTCAGATAGACTCGTGGAATGTGCGCTGACCCAGTCAGATAGACTCGTGGAATGTGCGCAGACCCAGTCAGATAGACTCGTGGAATGTGCGCTGACCCAGTCAGATAGACTCGTGGAATGTGCGCTGACCCAGTCAGATAGACTCGTGGAATGTATAAAACAGAGTGACATCTCTGATGCAACGTCTAGTGTGTAATGTATCCCACATGAGGTTAGCTCACATCGCAGTGACACTTGAAGTTCTTCGATAGTCACCAGCGACAAAACGAGCTGCGGACTTTGCACTTATTCAACTTTCTGAGTGTATGTCTTGCGTGGGGTGACCAGGCCCAAGTAGCGTACTGAAGGGTTGGCCGGACGAGTACCTCGTATGCAGTTTTCCTCATTTGGAGTGGTGCCGCATGCAGTGTTCTCTCGATTAGGCCTAGCGTCTTTCTGGCTTTGTTTTGCACATTGTTGATGTGCGGCTGTCATGATAACTTCCGGATAATGGCTAGGGAAGAGGCTGCATGTCAGGAATGTGCCATCAGTTTTAGACCCACAACCTAGAATAACGTGTGTGTCATTTTGTTGTCAGTCCACGGGATCTGTTGGTCATCTGCATAGTAATCATATGTTGATGGCTTCCTCTTGGTAGTAATCGCTATTCAGATGTATATCTACATATGCCGCAGGTATCCACAACACAACACCGCCGAGTCCATTTGCCGAGTCTTAATTTAATTGGATAATTTCTGAGTTAATTGAAAAAGAATAAACATTTGTTTTCGAAGTTAATTGGCTCGTGTCTGGTACAGTCTCATTCACATTTCTCCACAGTTTAGGCATTACTTAGTTGTCCTTTAATCTGTTCAATGTTATATTATAGCAGCAACCAGATACGCACATTCGCGCCAGTTATTCACGCAATAAAAAGAGCAACTCGTTCCGCGGGCTGACGTCAACGAATATACAGTGGACCCGTGTAACTTAACCCAAGCAGTATGTAAAAAACACGTTATGCGTGAGTGACGTCAAACGGAGTGTCGTATGCGTGTGCACAAATTGCATGTTTGCGTAAACGTATACATTACGTGCCAGCACACAGCTGGATCGAGGCGCTCTCCGGAAAACTCGCCGGTTTTCAGGCAATCAAATTGATCAAATTGTTATTCAATGGTATCCAATTACTAGTTGTAACTTGAAGTTGTATAATTACAAAGTCACAATGTCATTAAGGAAAGGTATACCGAACCAGTCGAAGTTGTCATGCCACTGATATTGACGCCTGTTCAGGCAGTGCATTTGTATAATAGGGTTATGTTTCCAATTTTGGACAATGAAATAAAGGTGGGACACGGTAAGAACCTGTATAACAAGGACGGACGTATATACATATTTAATATATATGTATAACATGTTTGTTCGAGTATTTTAATATATTTAAACTGTGTTGTTTGATGGTTTATAGTAATTTATAAGCATACATGGTCCTTGTTAGTTGTGTCATTAGTAAAATATGTGTTATGATGCCGTCAAAAATGCACATTGTTATATATATATATGAAGATGTAAATTGATCTTGAACCATCAGCATCCCGCTTCGTGATTTCAACAAAGGCAAACATAAAAAGGCAGCGATCAGATTTTTGGCGTCAATTTATTGTCAGTGACGTGTATTTTTCGATTTTGTGCATTCCAACTTTACAGTAAAAAACTATATATCATTCATCGACCAAATTAAAATTGCGTGTGTGTTCGTGTTTTTTATTTTGTTGTGTACAAACACGCATACACATACAGATGGAAACACATATACAGAAGACATACAAATGCAACTAGAGAAGTTTTAAGCGGAGAAGAAAACCACTGTAGATTAATTACTAATCTTACATGCGTACTGTAAACGTACCATGAGCAAAATCATCCGTTGCATTTTCAAGTAACGTCGAATACAATAAAACAGCATATAGCGGCTCAACCGGGCATGATTTTGATGACTCCTATCAAAAAGTCAAATGTTATTACACGAAGCAGCAATAAATGTGGTGTGTTCACCCGCAATGTCCCTGTCTTCAGAGAGCGTTTGTAGCGCCGGCAAGCCTCTGTCATCTTGAAACGGTCGGACAGGCAGAACACCAGCAACAGAAGCTTAAAGTTTGTGAGAACATCTGTGTCCGGAGAATTACAGGAACCGTGGCGTTGTGGGTTGGCCTGAACCCGACACGCAAGTGACGTTTTCAGTAACTATCGCCGAAAAGTACAATGATTGGCCCAATGCGGCGACTGAGTTTTGTTGAGTTGCAGGCCAGAGGGCATTGTCCGGCTCTATGCAATGTTTGTTGTCGCGGGTCAATTTTCGAATCGGTGCAACGAAAGACGTATCCAAGCCACAGGAGTCTTCGGTGTCTGATGACACAGGTGTTGGATTCATTATGTGAATGTATTATATTAGGAGGACGTTAGGGAGGGAGTGAGGGATTGGGAAGGGGAAGGGAGGGAGGAGGGTAGGGAGGGAGGAATGTAGGGAGGGAGTGGAGGGAGGGAGGGATAGTGAGAGGGAGAAACGGAGGGGGAGGCAGGGACGGAAGGGAGGAGGGAGAGAAGGAGAAGGGGGGGTAATTAGGGAAGGATGGTAGAGAGGGGCTTTAAATAATTATATGTCGTCTAATTCATATATTGGCGGCTCTCCGAAAAACACTTGTATCATATCAAACTGAATTCATCCACCCACAACGGACAATGGTTTATAACGGAACATTTCCTAATTGTGTTCAGCGCACCAACATTGCAACACGTGCGTGCACCTTAGTTTGATAACAATATTTTATTGCATTGATGTGAAACGTACAAACAAGTGCGTTAAAACATTCCCGTAGACTGAATTGACTCAGTCATCGTATAACAATGTCATGTTCAATATCGGCGAAGAAAGTTACCGTATGAAGTGAAAATAATTTGAAGTGCGGAAGAAACTGTACCCAACAGTGATATGTAATGAATAAGCTGTGCTAAGCATGAATAGTTGTTACTAGCATATGTCTAAAATATATAAAGTGATAGTGTGCTGATTATGGTGGAGGCTTTGTTATTTTTTACAACTGACGTTCTCACATCGATCGATTGAAGCGCATGTATTGCGCGTTGCACTGTTGCTACTACAAGAACTACCATGCTGCAAAATACCACAAAAACACACTATGTGGTACGGACATTTTGGTCGGAAATTATCTGTTCAGCAGTATTCGCTTCGCTGCTCGAATTCTTATAACATTTCACACTGTGCAAGTTCGGGATCAAGTGAAAACGTTAGGCGCCGGCGGCTGCTTTGTTTTTCTGCATGTTGGCTGCTACAACAACCACGATATCGAAGACGACGGCCACAAAGCTGAAGCAGAGGGAGCTGCCGAAATGTGCTTCACCTTGTCTTATCGCTGCATCCACCACGTACAAGATAGCACCAACGAACATAAGAAACGCTGAAAGAATAAACAAAAAATACTCAACTGTACGTGTTACTTTGTTTAGTGATGTTGTACACAGTGAATGAAATCGAGAGGAAAAGGGTCTGAACAAACAACTACAACAAAATATTATCTACCTAAGTGCCATTAGCGTTGTCGATAATGGATACAATTCTACATGTATGCAGCATAATTACATACTACATATAAACATGTATCACATGGTATATATTTGGTTTTCTCCATCAACTTGAATAGGGTTAAAATGTTACCTAATTTGTGGAGTGTGATTCCCATTCACAAAAACGAGATATATTGCAAACCGCGAAACTTGAAATGGGTACCTTTTTGACAGAGGTAAAAAATGTGTTTGTAGTTCAGTTTAAATTATCAAGGATGGCATACTGTCAATGCACTGAGTGCCCCTCCCCCCACCCCTGGACATCCATTCAATCACGCGCGCAGCTGGACAGTACTATGGACAATGTTACCTGCAAATCCCGCAGTGGCGATAAGCAGCTGCAAGACAAGACCTTTATCGATGGCGTGGACGAACGTGTACAGAATCGACAGCACGAGTGAGTAACGAGACGACAGGATTGACACAATCACCATAGCACGAACCCCTTTCAACGTGTCTGAAACAAGCGACATCAAAGTGGCAAAGTTAGCATAATGCCGCGAAATATGCTCTCATTGACTTTCGGAGAACACAATGTTGCAGCTTCCATCAAAACTATGAACTTTATTTTGTCGCATACCTGCCAAAAACGATTAACGATAACGTTGTTCTCTTTGCTATAAACAGGTATATTTACAAAGAACATTATATTATATCAAATACGTATGTGTTCTGTTGATACCACAATATTTCTAAACTGACCAGAAGTTAGAAATATAATTAGGAATAGGCTTTGGAACTATGACATCATAAACTTTTACAATAACATAATATTGTAAAATTGTGAATACGTTGCCATTTTTCTACAGAACATAATATTATATGTATTGTAAATGCAAACCATTTGTCGCAAATATGAGTATTCATCGATTTACTTCAGCACACTTCCAAGGGGCATAAATTTTATTTGCTAAATAAAACGTGATTTGATCTGATGTCTAGAGCTCTAGTTGAACTACCGTTTTGTCTGTTGTTACTTACTGGTTACTAGTTCGTCGGGCTTGTTCACGCAAATATCCTTGCCACAATATTCCCACAATCCATAGTGGTAGGCTCCATACTGTAACCAATTGTGAGCCGCTAAGGCAACAATCGAAAAGACAAAGGCGAGAGTACAGGCCAATAAGATAACTGCACACAAGACTACTTGTGGCCCGACACGGTGCACGCTTGTTTTGCCATTGCGCCTGTCCGTGAACTCCTGAGTTTCTATGAAAGCAGACATCTTTCAAGCTTCGAGAATAGCTGCCTTCCGGTGGTTCCTGAAACAACTTCCACAAACCATTCACCACTAGTGATTAACTTCTGAAATGATTATTTAACTTAATCAATCATTTTCTAATGCTAAGTTAAGAAAACATAGTTATTTCGGCACCTGTACAGGTGTTCTGATTTAATAATATTTTGTTATACAACAATTGCTTATTTTGTATATAATAGAACAAAATATATGACAGACACTTGAACGATTCAGTGGACATGTTTAAGTTTTGCTGATCTATTACGAAATATGTTAGTAGTATTAATATTTTGTTATACAACAATTGCTTATTTTGTATATAATAGAACAAAAATGTCTTACGCCACTTTTTCTCTGGGTATGGTTCACAAAATGTATTTACGTTGTTATTAGATTATGTGTTAACATCTATTTTGCTAGTTGTGGCAGACTAACATATAACTTGTCGTGTTCGACATCAACATTCCAACAATTTCGCTAGGATATAACAATTGCAATTTATAAACAAATATCTAGTTAGAACGACTAATGTGCTGTACGTTTACACTTGTCCGGAAAACGAAGGACGTACCTGAAGTCTGAAGAAGCAGACACTGACAGCATCGGCTACCTGTTGACATGTGACTACCGAGCTTAGAGGGCGATGGTTAAATAGTCACTGACCCTTGTTTGAATGTGTGCAACGGTGTACGTTATGGTCTGTGACATGTATCGACACGAAATCTGGCGATGAAGCCTACCAAACCCGACCGAGTCGTTTCCAAGTTACCTTCGCCCAGAAAATAAACATAGCAGTGGTCCCGGCAGTTGCAGTGCTCTGCTGTGCCTGGTCGTGAAGATAATGACCGTTAATGACTTGCTTTGAAGAAGACATGCATAGTCCTATTAGCACAAAAACACACATTGCTGATAACGCGTCGGAGCGCTTGATCTGATCATTGAAAATACAGGCACGTTTGATCGCATATAAAATGCAATGCAATACGAAGACTTCTATTGCGGTTAACTCCTCGTGACAGCTAGTGCAAAGACTCATCAAAACTAAAGGATTGGCAAGGTAATGTTAATTACAGTGACCAACGCGAAGTGACACGAACCGATTTAAAAGGTACGTTCTTATATAGCGCGGTATCCAGTCCGTAGGACCGCTCAAAGCGCTTTACACTTCACCTCTGGCAGACCTGTTAATTCCAAGGCCATTCCAACTTCTCTGGGAAGCATTCAGCCACGCTGCAATTGCGCGAAGACTATTCGTTCACATTTCCACCACAGTCTGTATTGCCAGGTACACATTTATACAGCTGAATAAGTTTACATATATACCACTGTACATTAAGGTCCAATATTGTAGATATCGTTAACTGGTCACATTTGCGTGAACTGAACATTCACAACGAACAGGAGATACTGATCCACATCAGGGTTACAATAATAGCCCTCTGTCTGCCGCTTGAATATGTCATAATTAGGGGCCTAATGGGTTGCTTTTTTATCATCTACAAGTATTCAGGCACCACAATTGGTAGTTTTTGGCTGACGAGTTTGCCTTCGCCAAAACAGGGGCGCCAAACTGTGGGTTTGATAACAGCGAGCAGTGACATTCGCGGCGAAGTAATCCTTCACGATTTCACCAGATGTAACCAAGACTATCCAGACTTACAAAAAGATTACAATCCAACGCATGAAAGCAGATGGCGAATGGACAAGGAAGCCATTAGCGTATCGAGAATTCAACGACTATTCATATATGTGTAACCTGCCCTTATAAGATATGTGTCTATGTTGTTTTACATTTTTGTTTACACTGATAGGGTTTACACATTCAGTGATAGTTTGTTCCATTCAGTTACTCTCCGCTGTGAATATGAATACTGGTGTGGTAATGCTAGATATTTAATTTGTAATGTAATTATATAATTTGTATTAATAACTCCCACCTAAAAAATCTACCTCCGCTAACTCTTAGGCCAACCTCACATTTCACACCTATTTCTGATTACAATCTCCCACCAATTTTGTAGGACACACACACACACACTCACTCACTCACTCACTCACGCACGCACGCACGCACAAACACACACACACACACACACACACACACACACACACACACACACACACACACACACACACACACACACATCCCTCATGTATGTTCATAATGTGGCAAGCTTATTAATACATAGTTTTACTTAGCCACGCATACAGTACACATATTATAAAGATGGATTGATACAATCACCACAGTGTATTTACATTTGGGGCAAAGCTCACCGAGGGTGCGTTTTGCCCCACATAGGGGTACGCTTTACCCCATATTGAATGTGTAACAAGAATACCTGATGCCATGTGTTCGCCCGCTTGAATCAATAATTCATGTTATAAAAATGCGTCGATGATAACTAAATAGCCATTCCACATTTTGGATTAGCTAAAAGTACATATGCTGTGGGATCGGTTAAAGTTGTTCAATTTGCTATACTAATATGGCCAAAAAGATTAAATTGTTATTATTTACTTAGCGTGCTGCGTCTCCTCAAATCGAACGTGCCATAATTGGTTTGGTCTCATGTTGCATCGGTTTATTGGGAGATAGCGGCATTAATAGTTGGATTAGCTGAAATAGAGGGGTACGCTTTTCACCGGGGGTACGCTTTGCCCCACCGTACTCTATATGTACCAACGTCCGAATGACAAAGAGCCACAATGACACACGGGTGTCACTCAATACTTTGCCAGATACCATTTTCAAGCTGAGTGGATTGAAACAATACTCCCTCCCACGCCTTGATAGTCAATACGCCAACCCCAGCTATGGGTAAAAAGCACTGGGCAGATCATGGTCGTGAACCTTGGAGACTTACGCGTTCGGCTCTCCTTGTTTGGCAGACACGGGGCAGTTAACTTGGACAATACATGCTCCAGTCTCTTTCGTATTCCCCATCCACAATCCTTTCTTGCGGCTTGAAAATGTTATGTCTATATATTTTCCCTGGCTCTTGTACGTCTCGCTTCCATGTTGAGACAATTAGCCGTGTTCGCCACTACACCGAGCCCTTTCACGCATATAGACATCGCTTTATTGAATGTGTGCAACGTTCATGTTATGGTTGGTGACATTTAACGACATGAAATATTGAAATTGAAATTGACTTTATTAGGCATGACAAATATTAAATTAATAATTAAATAATACAAAATAAAACTAACATATTAAGTCCCCCCCCCGGTTGTCACTGTGGCTTGTTGTCGTTCGGACGCGGGCAAATATAAAGTATGCTGGGGCAAAGCCCACCCTCCACTATTTCGGCAAATCCAACTACTCATGCCGCTGTCTCTCAATAAACCGATGCAACATGATGCCAGACCAAGGAGACGCAGCACGTCACGTAAGCTATAATATTATCAATTTGATGTTTGGACATTATTATTATTATAACAAATTGAACAGTTTTAAAAGATCCCGCAGCATAAGTACTTTAACTAATCCAACGTGCGAAATAGCTATTTATATGTCACCTGCATATTGTTATAATAAGTTTTATTGCTTCACGCGGGCGAAAATATGGCATACATCTTTTTAAGTGTGGTTAAAGTCTGGACAAATCTGGTTAAATCGTGAAGAATTGCTTCTCTTTGCCACCGCGAATGTCACTGCTAGTTATTTTCAAGCCCACAGTGTAGCTCATCTGTTGTGGCGAAGACAAACTATTCAGCCAAAAACTACCAATTGTGGTGCCTGAGTACTAGCAGAAGATCACCATGCAGCCAACGAGGTCCCTAATTATGACTTAGGATAGGACAAGCGCTCAGACGCGTTGCCAGTAAGGTGTGTTTTTTACTTTGTTAATTGGCCTATACATGTCTCCTTCAAAGCGAGTCATTGTTGATAATTATAGTCACGACTTGTTCCCTCTGTAGGCCAGACACAGCCGAGCCTAGTCATTGCAGTAACGACCTCGATGTTTTTCTTCTCCAAGGTAATTAATTCCGATGTTCTTCTAGTCGACCGCGGCACGGCACCAGCCACGGTTCGGTGCTAATGCGACATTTTTGTTCAATGTCCCCAAGGTGAAACTTGGCTACGGCATACCGAATTAGCTCCCTCTATATCTAGTTTTTGTATGATATTGAACCTGAATGTTGAACACGTTTTAACAGCGATTGTGTGCGAGAAAATACAGCATGGGCGTCGATAACTTGGAAACGACTCGATGGAGCAAATTTTTTACGGTTTTTAGGCATCATCGCCTTATTTCGTGTCGCTACATGTCACCAACCGTAGCATACAAGATTACACACATTAAAATAAGGGTTGTCTATATGTATTGGTCACAGAAAATTCGCGGTGGAGTGGAATACAGGTCTAATTGTCCCAATATGGAAGCGAAGCGAAGCGAAGCGAAGCGAAGCGAAGCGAAGCGAGACGTTCCAGATCATGGAAAATAGTCATGACATTATGAAGCTGCTAGAGGGGATTCTGGATGGGGCATACGAAAGAGTGTGGAATAGGAACCTGGGGAATGAAAACAGGGGCTCGGACATTGAAAAGGTTTTTGGAATCTTGTTGTACACACACACACGCATATACACCTGAAGACACGCATACATAATAAAAATTAACATATAACGATTTCATAGGGCATGATATTGATGACCCTTATCAAAACGTTAAATGTTCATATTGATAGGACATGATATCGATGACTCATATCAATACGTCAAATGCTATTAAACAAGGAAGCAGCAATACATGTGGTGCGTTCACACGCAATGTCCCCATACATTTTTGCCTGACTATGTCGGCCACATGGATGAGCATGTCGGCCACATGGATGAGCATGTCGGCCACATGGATGAGCATGTCGGCCACATGGATGAGCATGTCACCACAATGTCACCACAATGTCACCACAATGTGGCGCTGCAGTTGTCTGTGGCGTTGATGAACAGTTAAGAAGTAGCGAGTGAAACATGAGAAATTGAGGGATAACTTTGAGCAAGGAGGTAGAAGTGTCTACGCTCCCCTAAAGTTAAGCTGTGGGCTGGCACGTAGTGTGTGCGTTTACGAAAACATGCAATTAGTGCACACAAATACAACAAAGACAGTTATATGATGAAAGCAATCAGTGTATATCCTTCGTTTTGTAGAAAAAGAGTTAAGTCCTAGTTTTATTTACGCGCACTGGATACTTTGTAAGGTTAATTGGATTTAATTTAATTTGATAATTTCTAATTTAACTGAAATGTCATACACACTGAATACGAAGATAATGGCACCATGTTCGACACAATCTCGTTCACACTTCTCAAATGGCCTCACATTGTTTGGCAGACACAGGGCATTTAACTTGGTATATACAGTTATGCATATTTGGTTGGGGCAACAAAATAAAGAACTTAACAGAATAAAGATCAACCAAACAACGCGAAACCTTCTTTCCTGCTCCTAGATGTCATACCTAGTTATTTTCCTGGGTCTTGCACATCTCGGTTCGCCACTCCTCCGGGCCCTTTCCGTCACCCATGCATATAGACAACCCTTGATTGAATGTGTACAACGGTGTGTTTTGCGGTTGGTGACATGTAACGACACGAAATATGGAGACGAAGCCTAAAAAAACATATACGTTTACGCAAACATTCAATTTATGCACGAATACGACTCTCCGTTCGACGTCGCTCACGCATAACGTTCTTTGCGTACTGTTTGGATTAAGTTTCATTGATGTCAGCCTGCGGAACGAGCTGCTCTTTGTACTGCGTGAAAACTGGCGCGAATGTGCGTATCCGGTGGCTGCTATAACATAACATTGAACATATTAAAGGACAACTAAACAATGCCTAAACTGTGGAGAAATGTGAATGAGACTGTGCCAGACATGGGCCAATTAACTTCGAACATAAATAGTTCATTTGTCCAGTTAAATTAATACTTGTAAATGGATTCGGCGGATTTGTGGATAACTGCTGCTCAACAGTCTGCATACACAGATGATATCTTGGCGAATGTAAATGACACCTCTCCGACTGTGAAACCCCTGAACCCCGATACAAAGTCATCTAGGCGTACGTTGCTGAACTTTTGACGCGAGTCGGACGTTTGTTCAACTTAAAACGGATCAGTCGTGCAGTGCACGCTGTTGCACAACTCAAAGAAACACCAGTCGCGCTTTGATTTGACCGGCACAACAGAAACTTGAATTATGGCCACAATTATATTAGGCGATTTCGCGCAGAGTCTGGCAATGTACGCCGGTCGGCAACTCAGCAAAAGTCAGTCGTGGCAGCGGGCCAATCACAGCACATTTGAGAGACAGGGCTAAATTAGCTTCCTTAGGATATTTAATTATAATCTCGGTGACGATAACTAAGAGATTAAAGACGATGATTGATAATATATCACCTGGAGTGGACGGAATTCTACCAAAACCACTAAAGAAAACATACAATACCAACATGGTGTAACACGTAAAAGGTGTTTATAGGTAAAACAAATGCTTCGTTAGTTATCGTAAAATCATGCTATATAGCATATATTGTATCTATGCTAACAAGTTGTCAGCCGAAATTTAATGAAATAACAGTTTGTTTCGTATTGCTCAGCTTGCATCGTTCAACGTACGAAATAGTGTGGAACAGGAATCATGGGAAAAAAACAGGGACTCAGAAAATGAAGAGGGACAACAGCTGGAACTGTTGCGCTCAGACAACTGGTAGAGAATAGGTTGGAGAGCCAAGGTAATGTGGCAATAAGATTTATGGACCTAAAAAAGGCGTTCGACACGGTCCCGAGAGGGGTGGTGATGGCAACAGTTAGATGGGTGGGAGTGCCAGAAGCCGAAGCCAGGATTGTGGAAAGAATGTATGAGAGAACAATGGGAAGTATTGATTGGCATAGATTGGCATGGATTGGCATGGATTGGCATGGATTGGCGGATAATGTTTAATATATGTTTAATATATGTGTGAACCAAGGAAGTGCACTTAGTCCTTTACTGTTGATCATGGCGAAGGAATTAATCAGCCGAGAGCAAACAGGAACTCAAATTCAACGAGCGATATTTGGGAGTTTGTTTGAAGGTCGTAAATTAAACTGGTGTACCAAACTATCGTATACATTGTTAAATATATATTAGATAAACTGATACATTTACATCAATTATATACATAAGGTAATATCTGACATAGCTGTAGTAAACGATTTCGGTACAAAGAAACTAACAGCAGGATTTTAGCGTAAGTTTGTTTACACTGATTTCGTTGTTTTGTTTACACAGTGTTCTCCGTATTCGCTAGGTGGCAGGCTTTTTTTGCTCGTGCTAGCTCAGTAGAAAATACATAGTTAGCAAGTATATTAGTCTAAAGTGTTCTTTTGAACACAAAAACAGCCTTATTCAAGGCTAGCGCAGCAATTAGATTAAGTATAAATTGTGTGATGGCGCCGTGCCACTAGGCATTTAATATGCAGTAGTTGTAGCAAATTGGTGGACTTCGTCAAGTCCGGATGTGAGAAGTCCGGATGTGAGAAGCGGATAGTTTTAGTTTTGAGTGTAGGGGATGTACGAGGATGAAGGAACTTGAAGTGGAGTTAGAACAGCTGAGGCTGCTCGTTGTGGCAGTGGTGGGAAGGGAGCAGGTGGTTTGTGCCAGTGGTTCTGGTGGGGCGACAGTGGATAAAGTGGGGGAAGACGACGAGAGAGATGCTAGGGTGAGCTCACCTCAGCCTGGGAGGAGGTTGAGAGGGGGTAAGGTCACAGGTCGTAGGGAGATAGGACGGAAGGAGACGAGAAGGAAATAAATGGGAGGGAAGACAAATGGATCGAAGGAAAGGGAAGTGGGGGAGACAGTAGCGAAGGAGTCGGGGGGGGGGGAGGAGACGATAGTTAAGGAGATGGGAGTGAGGGAGACGGGAGCGAAGGCGACGGGAGCGCAAGTTAGCCAGGAGACGGGAGGGAAAGGTGACATGTTGATGCATTAGAGAGCGAGGGTGTTGTGGGGGACTCAATAGTTAGGAAGACCGACATAGTCTTAAAAAAGGGAGATGACGTTGTAGTTTGCTTTCCTGAGGCCAAAATAGAGGCGATAACTGAGAGGGTCAAATAACGTAGAGATGGAGGGTACAACTGCCATAGTTAGAAAATACAGGAATTTGGTCAGAACACTAAAGCAGACGCGGGTTGAGCAGGTAATACTGTCAGGGATTCTACCAGTAATAGGAAGGAGGGGTCATAGATATCGAAATTGCCGGGGGATGACAATTAACATACTAGTCGAGAAGCTATGTAGGGAAGAGGAAGTGGGTTTTGTGGATTTATGGGGATGTCCGATAAACATGTCTGAGGCAGGTCATAGATGCGTGTGTTTAAATGCTAGGCGTATAGTAAATAAGAAAAACGAATTAAGCATTCTGGTAGAAGATATTGACCCTCACATAATTGGTATAACCGAATCATGGGCCAACACAGACATTACAGATGCTGAATTAGGATTGACAAGATACGTAATGTTTAGGAGAGATCGAATAGGAAGAAGGGGAGGGGGTATTTTATTTGTTAAAGAATCTATTCAGGCTTATGAAATAAAATTAGAAAGCGAAGCAAATTACGATGAAGCTGTTTGGTGCAAAATAGTTTCAGGAAATTCAAAATTAACTATTGGATTAATTTACCTAAGTCCAAACATAAACGAAGAGGATAACACAAAAATACAAAATGCTATAAAGGAAGTTAGTAAAGGGGAATGTATCATAATGGGAGATTTTAAACATGGACACATACAATGGAAATCTCTAGAGAGTACAGGGGGTGAGGACCAACAAATTTTTTTCAGGAGAGCTTCCTTACTCAGCACGTGCTAGAACCAACCAGGGGAGAAAATTTATTAGATATAGTTTTATCATCACAAAAAGAATTAGTGGACAATGTAAAAATACATCAACCATTGGGTAACAGTGACCACAATCAAATACATTTTGGCATCAATGTAAAATCAGAAAGTAAAAATAAAAAACGTATAGGAGAAACTTCCACAAAGGTAACTATAAAGATATGAGAAAATACTTCAAAATCAAAGCTAGATTGGAATAACAGATGATGAATAAGACCGCAATTGAATGTTGGAATATTCTAAAATATGAAATTGAGAGTATCGTGGATAAATGTGTTCCCTTGAAAAAACAAGGAAAACGGTCTAGAACGAAACACTTGTCAAAAGAAGCTATTAGAAAATAGTGTTTAAGCAAACTTTATAGGCGTACCAGAAAGGATGCAAATTACAAAGAGGCACTTAACAGAATGGAAAGAAGCAAACATTACGCCACTATTTAAGAAGTGATCGGGGAGCAAGCCAGACATTTACAGACCAGTGAGTTTAACATCAGTTGTATGTAAATTACTCGAAACATTAATTAGAGACCACATGGTGGAATTCCTTGTAAAACATAATTTAATAAATACATCTCAACATGGGTTCCTAAAAGCAAGGTCATGTCTAACCAATGTCTTGTGTTTTTTTGAAGAAATTACAAAGTGAGTAGATGACGGGTCACCAGTGGATGTTGTCTAATTAGATTTTCAGAAAGCTTTCGATAAAGTGCCACACTAAAGATTGATACTTAAACTAAAAGCCCATGGAGTAGGTAATGATGTAATCAACTGGATAGAAACGTGGTTTACACACAGAAGACAGAGAATAATAGTAGACGGTGAGATTTCAAACTGGAAATCTCTTCTGAGTGAGGTACCACAGGGATCAGTATTAGGCCCTATACTGTTGTAATATATATATATATATATATATATATATATATATATATATAAATGATTCGGAAGATGACATATCTAGCAAAGTACTGAAATTTGCAGATGACACAAAAGTATTCAGAACAGTTACTAATGATAGAGATAAACAAAGTTTACAGGATGTTCTAGATAAATTAGTTAAATGGTCAGAACAATGGCAAATGTTATTAAATTTTGGGAAGTGCAAATGTATACACATAGGACATGGAAACATGGACGAAGGATATAAAATGGGGGATGTTGTACTAGGTAGACCACACAAGAAAAGGACTTAGGAGTAACATTTAGTGCTGACATGAAAGATTCAGAGCAATGTGGGATTGCTGCTTCAAAAGGAAATCAAATTATAGGGCTAATTAGGAGAACTATCATGTATAAGGAGAAACAGCTAATTGTACCCCTGTACAAAGCAATAGTTAGACGACATTTGGAATATTGTATTCAAGCATGGAGGCCGTATCATAAAAAGGACATAGACAAGCTAGAAAGAATACAACGAAGAGCAACTAAAATGATTCCAGAATTGAGAGACCTTAGTTGCGAAAGTCGCTTATTACAATGTGGTTTGACAACACTAGATACCAGGAGACTAAGAGGAGACCAAATAACATATTTAATATAAAGAACGGTTATGAGGATGTTGATAGGAATATGTTTTTCAAACTTAAAGAAGGCAGTAGAACAAGATGACACAAAGCAGCATTAGTTAAGGAGCAATGTAGGTTGGACATGAGAAAGTACTCTTTCTCACAGAGGGTGATAAATGAATGGAACAAACTGTCAAATGATTGTGTAAATACTAGTAGTGTGAATATGTTTAAAAATAGAATTGACAGATATTTGATAAGGGTCGGCTACACATAGATGAGAAAATTGTTGTACTCTCGATAAGCCAATGGCTTCCTTGTCAACTTGCCATCTTTTGTAATAATTTACTATCCTGCAGTTTGTAAAATAATCTCCCAAAGTGAGGTGATTTAAAACGTTTGTATGTACATAAATTTGTGCAGTTCATGGTTAAAATGGACGTCTACGATGACGTAATAACTTCGAGGGCGTCTTTCTGAAATGCTTCTGCCGTTGGTGCCGTGACTGCTTCCTGACATAGAATGAGTGCTGGTAGATGATGCAGGAGGTTGGTAGTTTTCGGAGTTTATAATCTAGTCTAGTGCAAACATCTGCTGTAACAATGATGGTAGGCAAACCGATGCGAACTTGGCCATGGTGAATCTTATAAAACAGAGTGACATCTCTGATGCAACGTCTAGTATGTAATGTATCCCACATGAGGTTAGCACACATCGCAGTGACACTTGAAGTTCTTCAATTGTCACCAGTGATAAAACGAGCCGCGAAACGCTGCACTAATTCAACTTTCTGAGTGTCTGTCTTGGTGTGGGGTGACCAGGCGCAAGTAGCCTACTGAAGCGTTGGTTGGACGAGTACCTCGTGTGCAGTTTTTCTCACTTGGGGTGGTGCCGCATGCAGTGATATGCCGCTGCCGCTGCCGCGATAACTTCGTGTTGATGGTAATTCCCAGGTAGTCCTGGTTGTCAGTCCATGGGATCTGTTGGTCATCCGCATAGTAATCATATGTTGATGGCTTCCTCTTGGTAGTAATCGCTATTCAGATGTATATCTACATATGCAGCAGGTATCCACAACACAACACCGCCGAGTCCATTTGCTGAGTCTTAATTTAATTGGATAATTTCTGAGTTAATTGAAAAAGAATGAATCATTTATTTTCGAAGTTAATTGGCTCGTGTCTGGTACAGTCTATTTCACGTTTCTCCACAGTTTAGGCATTACTTAGTTGTCCTTTAATCTGTTCAATGTTATATTATAGCAGCAACCAGATACGCACATTCGCGTCAGTTATTCACGCAATACAAAGAGCAACTCGTTCCGCGGGCTGACGTCAACGAATATACAGTAGACACGTGTAACTTAACCCATGCAGTATGCAAAGAACACGCTATGCGTGAGCGACGTCGTATTCGTGTGTACAAATTGCATGTTTGCGTAAACGTATACATTACGTGCCAGCACACAGCCGGATCGAGGCGCTTTCCCGAACACTCGCCGGTTTTCAGGCAATCACATTGTTCAAATTGTTATTCAATGGTATCCAATTACAAGTTGTAACTTGAAGTCGTTGTATAATTACAACTTCACAATGTCATTAAGGAAAGGTACACCGAACTAATCGAAGTTGTCATGCCACTGATATTGACGCCTCTTCAGGCAGTGCATTTGTATAATAGGGTTATGTTTCCAATTTTGGACAATGAAATAAAGGTGGGACACGGTAAGAACTTGTATAACGGACGTATATACATATTTAATATATATATATATATATATATATATATATATATATATATATATATATATATATATATATATATATATATATATATATATATATATATATATATAAGATGTTTGTTCGAGTATTTTATCTAGTTAAACTGTGATGCGTACCAGTGTTGTTTGATGGTTTATAGTAATTTATAAGCATACCTGGTCCTTTTTGTTTGTGTCATTAGTAAAATATGTGTTATGATGCCGTCAAAAATGCACATTGTTATATCTATATATGAAGATGTAAATTGATCTTGAACCCGCTTCGTGATTTCAACAAAGGCAAACATAAAAAGGCAGCGATCATAATTTTGGCGTCAATTTATTGTCAGTAACGTGTATTTTTCGATTTTGTACATTCTAACTTTACTGTAACAAACTATATATCATTCGTCGACCAAATTAAAATTGCGTGTGTGTTCGTGTTTTTTATTTTGTTGTGTACAAACACGCATACACATACAGATGGAGACACATATACAGAAGACATACAAATGCAACTAGAGAAGTTTTAAGCGGAGAAGAAAACCACTGTAGATTAATTACTAATCTTACATGCGTACTGTAAACGTACCATGAGCAAAATCATCCGTTGCATTTTCAAGTAACGTCGAATACAGTAGAACAGAAGCTTAAAGTTTGTGAGAACATCTGTGTCCGGAGAATTACAGGAACCGTGGCGTTGTGGGTTGGCCTGAACCCGACACGTAAGAGACGTTTTTAGTAACTATCGCCGAAAAAGTACAATGATTGGCCCAATGCGGCGACTGAGTTTTGTTGAGTTGCAGGCCAGCGGGCATTGTCCGACTCTATGCAATGTTTGTTGTCGCGGATCAATTTTAGAATCGGTGCAACGAAAGACGTGTCCAAACCACAAGAGTCTTCGGTGTCTGATGACACATGTGTTGGATTCATTATGTGAATGTATTATACTAGGAGGACGTTAGGGACGGAGTGAGGGATTGGGAAGGGGAAGGGAAGGAGGGAGTGGAGGGAGGGAGGGATAGTGGGAGGGAGAAACGCAGGGGGAGGCAGGGACGGAAGGGAGGAGGGAGAGAAGGAGAAGGGGGGGCAAGGATGGGAGAGAGGGGCTTTAAATAATTATATGTCGTCTAATTCATATATTGGCGGCTCTCCGAAAAACACTTGTATCATATCAAACTGAATTCATCCACCCACAACGGACAATGGTTTATAACGGAACATTTCCTAATTGTGTTCAGCGCACCAACATTGCAACACGTGCGTGCACCTTAGTTTGATAACTATATTTTATTGCATTGATGTGAAACGTACAAACAAGTGCGTTGAAACATTCCCGTAGACTGAATTGACTCAGTCATCGTATAACAATGTCATGGTCGATATCGGCGAAGAAAGCTACCGTATGAAATGAAAATATTTTGAAGAGCGGAAGAAACTGTACCCAACAGTGGTATGTAATGAATAATCTATGCTAAGCATGAATAATAGTTACTAGCATATGTCTATTAATAAAGTGATAGTGTGCTAATTATGGTGGGGGCTTTGTTATTTTTTACAACTAACGTTCTCACATTGATCGATTGAAGCGCATATATTGTGCGTTGCACTGTTGCTACTACAAGAACTACTATGCTGCAAAATACCACAAAAACACACTATGTGGTATGGATATTTTGGTCGGAAATTATCTGGTTTGCAGTATTCGCTTCGCTGCTCGAATTCTTATAACATTTCACACTGTGCACGTTCTGGATCAAGGGAAAACGTTAGGCGCCAGCGGCTGCTTTGTTCTTCTGCATATTGGCTGCTACAACAACCACGATGTCGAGGACGAAGGCCACATAGCCCATGTAGAGCGTGCTGCCGAAATGTGCACCACCTCCTTTTACAATTGGATCCACCACGAAACAAGTAGCACCAACGAACATAAGAAACGCTGAAAGAATAAAAACAAATTACTCAACTGTACGTGTTACTTTGTTTAGTGATGTTGTACACAGTGAATGAAATCGAGAGGAAAAGGGTCTGAACAAACAACTACAACAAAATATTATATACCTAAGTGCCATTAGCGTTGTCGATAATGGATACAATTCTACATGTACGCAGCATAATTACATAATACATATCAACATGTATCACATGGTATATATTTGGTTTTCTCCATCAACTTGAATAGGGTTAAAATGTTGCCTAATTTGTGGAGTGTGATTCCCATTCACAAAAACGAGATATATTGCAAACCGCGAAACTTGAAATGGGTACCTTTTTGACAGAGGTAAAAAATGTGTTTGTAGTTCAGTTTAAATAATCAAGGATGGCATACTGTCAATGCACTGAGTGCCCCTCCCCCACCCCGGGACATCCATTCAATCACGCGCGCAGCTGGACAGTGCTATGAATAATATTACCTGCAAGTCTCGCAATGGCGATTAGCAGCTGCAGAACAAGGCCTTTACTGAAGAAGTGGGCGAATGTGTACAGAATCGACAGCATGAGTGAGCAAATGGACGACACGAATGACAAAATCATCATACCACGAACCCCTTTCAACGTGTCTGAAACAAGCGACATCAAAGTGGCAAAGTTAGCATAATGCCGCGAAATATGCTCTCATTGACTTTCGGAGAACACAGTGTTGCATCTTCCATCAAAACTATGAACTTTATTTTGTCGCATACCTGCCAAAAACGATTAACGATAACGTTGTTCTCTTTGCTATAAACAGGTATATTTATAAAGAACATTATATTATATCAAATACGCATGTGTTCTGTTGATACCACAATATTTCTAAACTGACCAGAAGTTAGAAATATAATTAGGAATAGCCTTTGGAACTATGACATCATAAACTTTTACAATAACATAATATTGTAAAGTTGTGAATACGTTGCCATTTTTCTACAGACCATAATATTATATGTATTGTAAATGCAAACCATTTGTCACAGATATGAGTATTCATCGATTTACTTCAGCACACTTCCAAGGGGCATAAATTTTATTTGCTAAATAAAACGTGATTTGATCTGAGGTCTAGAGCTCTAGTTGAGCTACCGTTTTGTCTGTTGTTACTTACTGGTTACTAGTTCGTCGGGCATGTTTCCGCAACTATCCTTGACACAATATTCCCACAATCCATAGTGGTAGGCTCCATACTGTAACCAATTGTGAGCCGCTAAGGCAACAATCGAAAAGACAAAGGCGAGAGTACAGGCCAATAAGAGAACTGCACACAAGACTACTTGTGGCCCGACACGATGCACGCTTGTTTTGCCATTGCGCCTCTTCGTGAACTCCTGAGTTTCTATGATAGCAGACATCTTTCAAGCTTCGAGAATAGCTGCCTTTCGGTGGTTCCTGAAACAATTTCCACAAACCATTCACCACTAGTGATTAAAATCTGAAATTATTATTTAACTAGTCAATCAATCATTTTCTAATAAAGTTAAGAAAACATAGTTATTTCGGCACCTGTACAGGTGTTCTGATTTAATAATATTTTGTTATACAACAATTGCTTATTTTGTATATAATAGAACAAAATATATGACAGACACTTGAACGATTCAGTGGGCAGGCTTAAGTTGTGTTGATCTATTACGAAATATGTTATTAGTAAATTTAAATGTCGATCTCCATGATGGATCAAACCAAATGTCTTACGCCACTTTTTCTCTGGGTATGGTTCACAAAATGTATTTACGTTGTTATTAGATTATGTGTTAACATCCATTTGGCTAGTTGTGGCAGACTAACATATAACTTGTCGTGTTCCGTTGTCGATATCAACATTCCAACAATTTCGCAAGGATATAACAATTGCAATTTGTAAACAAATATCTAGCTAGTACGACTAATATGCATTACGTTTACACTTGTTCGGAAAACGAACGACGTACCTGAAGTCTGAAGAAGCAGACACTGACAGCATCAGCTACCTGTTGACATGTGACGATCGAGCTTAGAGGGCGATGTTTAAATAGTCACTGTCATGCATCGCTAGAGCGCTCATTTCAGTTAGGGGACATTTCAAGACATCGGTGGATTCAAGAAATGTCTGCTATGTTACAGCATGTTGTCACACAGTTGCGTACGTGTGACATTCGTGAGCATAGCATGTTTCGTTAACATATCTATCCCAAACGTGATACCCCTCAATTTCGACACAGTCCGGTGACTAAATTGTATGAGGGTTTCTTCATTCCGCAGGATGATACGTGGCTGCGGCTTACAGCTCAATAAATACTATTCCGGTTGCTATTTCGATATTATATTGAACCTGCATATACAGTTCTGTGAGAGAGAAAATAGTGTTTTGGCGACGGTAATTTCCAGACGACTCGATGGCGCAAGTTTGGCGGAACTTGCCATAATACGTCATCAACATCTTGCTTATTGTCCGGTAGAAATCGACAGTGACCCGGACATCTTGGTTATAAATCCAGTCGGTCGGTCGGTCGGTCGGTCGGTCGGTCGGTCGGTCGGTCGGTCGGTCGGTCGGTCGGGCTTGCGTTTTTTCCCATGCATGATGGCCAAACATAGATTAAGTTTCTTATTGCTAAGATGTTGTTTCCAAGTTTCTTCACACAGTGGAGTTGTCATATCCCTGACACTGTTGCAATAGACGATGATTTCATGAACGATTGATGTCTTCTGTCTAACGTCTTGATGATGTGGAAAGAGCGCATGGTGTGGCAACACTGATCAACAGAAGCGTCAGGAAGTGGCAGCATATAACTATCGCAGTAGTGCTTGAACATGGCTTGGGCATTCTGAATAATGCACTCTCGGAAAAGAATGTCTTCGTCAACCACTCTCTTGATGACCACTCTCTTCGTCAGCCACTCTCTTGATCACATACGCTCTTTCCGTGTCTGGAACCAAAGTAGCACCTTTCTTTGGACAATGGTCCTGGGGAATTGGCCAAGAAATAGCTGTTTTGACTTATACTGTGCTGTATAACCATCAGAGAAGATTACGACCTTTTCGAACTGAGACACCAATACATGTAGATATGCTCATTTGTTTAACAGGTATGCGTCTTGAAACATGTCATCCGAAAGAAGACAAAATAGTCAGTAACTTGGTAGGAGCAGTCAAGACAGCGGAAGTGCAGGATAGTTGTGTAAATAGTCACGTGATTGTATCCAGTGACGGATTTTGTCTAAATCTGCCAGGAAAATTGTGTGTACAGTCATCTGATTGTTCCTAGTAAGCGGATTGTACCCCTTCCTGGCATTTGCAGAAGAAAGGAGGAATGACTGCACAACCTTAAGTTGTTTAAGCTGTGTAAGCCATGTAAGCTGTGTAAGTCTGGAAACAAAGAGATGCTTTGCAAAAGGCTGCAGGTCTATCATCATATTCTGAAGTAGTGCATGGATGGCCCCATCCTTCTGAACTAGCTCACCTCTCTTGACACACTATGTTTACACCGTCTCCCATGCCTTCCACTTGACAACGAGAGTCATGCTGGATTGTAGTTGCTTCTTAAACTATCATTGAAGCTTACTTGAAGCTTGTTGCTTTTTTCTCCAGGCACGCCATGGTGAGATATAAAAGGAACTCTGCCACTTATCTGCTCATCTTTAAAATGGCGTTTGAGGGTTTCCAATTTTAGGTGTACATTTCTGCACATTTCATACAGACATTGCTTGTTTCTTTTCAACTCGCGCAGGCAAATGGCGATAGAAACTGCGCAGAGAGATATTGCACTCTAGGTGTTTCTCAGAAAACCATGTTGAAGTCTTCATTATTTTTGAAAAAACCTAATTCTGCTCCATGTGTGATTTTTTGGAAACATACTTCTTTCTAGGCAGGTTAACCGCCGGTTCTTCGAGAAACTCGGCGGCAGCTCTGGTAGCTGGTGCAGTCTCTTCTCTTTTATACTCCCCTTTGTCCTGCTGTGCTATCTCTGAAGACGTGACGTCAAACAAAAAAATTAGAATTTTTTTTTCCTTTCACAGCAGATGGATACATTTTTTTTCTTTCGGTTGTCTGTATATTGTGTTGTTGTTTTTGGACTTTTCAAGGCTTTCTTGGGTATAGTTGTCACTAGTTTAATATAACCTTTAAACAAACAAACAAGTGTTTTTTTGCTCTACAAAATGACTGTGCTGACTTGGACTCTACAGTTGGAGCGGGAGGCTGGCATTCAGTTGAAGGTGACGCTGCTTCAGCTGGTCGCGGTGGGTTTGCGGTTGTGCCTGAAACAGTGTAAACAGGGTAAATCCATATTAGTTAATATTTACTTGCATTACATGATTTGAGTACTATCATGGTTTTCGGTGGTTGTGTGGTCTGCGTGAATTGTTCTTGTTGTGCATTCTTTACATCTTGTTCATTTAGTCTTCAGTGTTGTGTGGGGATGCATGACTGTGGTCACCCCGTATTTCTTCAACACGCGATCAAACCTATAGCAGACACCGCCTACGTATGGAATGACAACATGGTTTCTGTAGTTCTTGTTTTTTTCTCGTCTGCTAGTTTCTTTTCTTGCTTTCAGACACCTTTTTCAACGCCCAGGACGGATAGTAGAGAATGCACAAAAAGAACTATACTCGAGGAGCGAAAAGAAGCGTTCGCAGTCCACCACGAACAACTCCGCCCTCACAGACCACAGAACCATCAAATACCATCTCAGACTGGGAGGGAATAAAAGTGGTACGTAGATAGTCACACAGAAGGAGAAGACTCGTGAAAGAAGCCACGTGGACACGCAAGGCCAAACCGAGAAGGCGGCAATTACGAACTTCAACACGTGTACGATAATGTCATCTAACGTCATTAGTACTGATGACGTCATCTAACGTCATTAGTACTGATGAAGTCGCTTCATAAGGCGAACTTCATAAGGCGAACATTTCTACAAAGGCAAAAACAATTTGGATATGTCAAAATAATCATTTCAACATGAAAGCTTAAAACGATATTTGTCATAGGTTTTTTTATTTAAACAGTACCAGAGCTTGAAAAAAGTGACTTTGCTCAGTTGATGTGCTGTTGTTATATGTATTTTGCATAAATAAATAACAATGAAATGTTAACACAAACAAGAGGAAATGATTAAATGACTTAATTATTGTTATGCATCCTGCAATTGAGTAGATTACCCTGAATGGTCCTATGTGTGGCCGCAGCTTATTTGATGTAGCAATATGAACTCTTGACGACAGTTGTAAAGTTTTGAAAAAAGGCAAACTTTATTGCCGGATTACTTCCTGGTACTAGGAAATTGTATAATTGGATCTATGCATTACAATAACAACATATGAATTAAAGCCATCATTAAAATTATTGATGTTTAAATGCATTGGCATTATCAATACCAAGAATTCACAGCATCAAAGGTGAAGGGCCAACCGTCGAAATTAAAATTACATTGGCTCATACACGTAAGCATGCGTGAACACACCTCCCTCCCGACATGACTGTTTTCACACACACGCACACGCACACACGCACGCACATACACCCATATTCACACGCACGCACACACATGCACAAACGCACGCACGCACGAACACATAAACGCAGGCCGGCAAGCAGTCACGCACGCTCACACACACAAACACACACACACACGCGCGCGCGCACGCACGCGCACACACACACACATAACAAGGGAATGTATAACAGTTGAGAAACAGTACTTGAAAAACGTACATGTTAGGTCCTCTGGAAGGATCTGTTTGAAAATATATATTATGTACCTAGGCACTTCGTATTCCACCTTAACCTCATTGTCCAAAATTGCGAGCATATCCCTATTGCCCAAATGCACTGCGTGAAGAGACGTTAATGTCAGTTACATCAAACCTTCTATTGATTTTACGGCGGTGTTGTGTTGTGGATAACTGCTGCCGAAGAAACCCTTGTTTGAATGTGTGCAACGGTGTACGTTGTGGTCTGTGACATGTATCGACAGGAAATATGACGATGAAGCCTACCAAAACCTCAAAGAGTCGTTTCCAAGTTACCTTCGTCCAGAAAATAAAAATAGCGGTGGTCGCGACAGTTGCCGTGCTCTGCTGTGCCTGGTCGTGAAGATAATGACCGTTAATGACTTGCTTTGAAGAAGACATGCATAGTCCTATTAGCACAAAAACATACCTTGCTGATAAAGCGTCGGAGCGCTTGATCTGATCATTGAAAATACAGGCACGTTTGATCGCATATAAAATGCAATGCAATACGAAGACTTCTATTGCGGTTAACTCCTCGTGACAACTAGTGCAAAGACTCATCAAAACTAAAGGATTGGCAAGGTAATGTTAATTACAGTGACCAACGCGAAGTGACACGAACCGATTTAAAAGGTACGTTCTTATATAGCGCGGTATCCAGTCCGTAGGACCGCTCAAAGCGCTTTACACTTCACTTCTGGCAGACCTGTTAATTCCAAGGCCATCCCAACTTCTCTGGGAAGCATTCAGCCACGCTGCAATTGCGCGAAGACTATTTGTTCACATTTCCACCACAGTCTGTATTGCCAGGTACACATTTATACAGCTGAATGAGTTTACATATATACAACTGTACATTAAGGTCCAATATTGTAGATATCGTTAACTAGTCACATTTGCGTGAACTGAACATTCACAACGAACAGGAGATACTGATCCACATCAGGGTTACAATAATAGCCCTCTGTCTGCCGCTTGAATAAGTCATAATTAGGGGCCTAATGGGTTGCTTTTTTATCATCTACAAGTATTCAGGCACCACAATTGGTAGTTTTTGGCTGACGAGTTTGCCTTCGCCAAAACAGAGGCGTCAAACTGTGGGTTTGATAACAGCGAGCAGTGACATTCGCGGCGAAGCAATCCTTCACGATTTCACCAGATTTAACCAAGACTATCCAGACTTACAAAAAGATTGCAATCCAACGCATGAAATCAGATGGCGAATGGCAAGGAAGCCATTAGCGTATCGAGAATTCAACGAGTATTCATATATGTGTAACCTGCCCTTATCAGATATGTGTCTATGTTGTTTTACATTTTTGTTTACACTGATAGGGTTTACACATTCAGTGATAGTTTGTTCCATTCAGTTACTCTCCACTGTGAATATGAATACTGGTGTGGTAATGCTAGATATTTAATTTGTAATGTAATTATATAATTTGTATTAATAACTCCCACCTAAAAAATCTACCTCCGCTAACTCTTAGGCCAACCTCACATTTCACACCTATTTCTGATTACAATCTCCCACCAATTTTGTAGGACACACACACACGCAAGCACGCACGCACGCACTCACTCACTCACGCACGCACAAACACACACACACACACACACACACACACACACACACACACACACACACACACACACACACACACACACACAAACACACATCCCTCATGTATATTCATAATGTGGCAAGCTTATTAATACATAGTTTTACTTAACCACGCATACAGTACACATATTATAAAGATGGATTGATACAATCACCACAGTGTATTTACATTTGGGGCAAAGCTCACCGAGGGTGCGTTTTGCCCCATATTGAATGTGTAACAAGAATAACTTATACCATATGTTCGTCCGCTTGAATCAATAATTCATGTTATAACAATGCGTCGGTGACAACTAAATAGCCATTCCACATTTTGGATTAGCTAAAAGTACATATGCTGTGGGATCGGTTAAAGTTGTTCAATTTGCTATAATAATATGGCCAAAAAGATTAAATTGGTATTATTTACTTAGCGTGCTGCGTCTCCTCAAATCGAACGTGCCATAATTGGTTTGGTCTCATGTTGCATCGGTTTATTGGGAGATAGCGGCATTAATATTTGGATCTGCTGAAATAGAGGGGTACGCTTTGCCCCGGGGGTACGCTTTGCCCCACCCTACTCTATATGTACCCACGTCCGAACGACAAAGAGCCACAATGACACCAGGGGTCACTCAATACTTTGCCAGATACCCCTTTCAAGTTGAGTGGATTGAAACAATACTCCCTCCCACGCCTTGATAGTCAATACGCCAACCCCAGCTATGGGGAAAAAGTACTGGGCAGATCACGGTCGTGAACCTTGGAGACTTACGCATTCGGCTCTCTTTGTTTGGCAGACACAGGGCAGTTAACTTGCACAATACATGCTCCAGTCTCTTTCGTATTCCCCATCCACAATCCTTTCTTGCGGCTTGAAAATGTTATGTCTATTTATTTTCCCTGGGTCTTGTTCGTCTCGCTTCCATGTTGAGACAATTAGCCCTATTCGCCACTACCCCGAACCCTTTCACGCATATAGACATCGCTTTATTGAATGTGTGCAACGTTATGGTTGGTGA
Organism: Lamellibrachia columna; assembly: GCA_963662155.1. NCBI lineage: Eukaryota > Metazoa > Annelida > Polychaeta > Sabellida > Siboglinidae > Lamellibrachia > Lamellibrachia columna. Next base: position 25,564,475 of record OY759264.1, read on the forward strand.
CATGTGACGACACGAAATATTGAAATTGAAATTGACTTTATTAGGCATGACAAATTTGATAATACAAAATACACCTAACATATTAAGTGCCCCCCCCCCCGGTTGTCACTGTGGCTTGTTGTCATTCGGACGCGGGCAAATATAAAGTATGCTGGGGCAAAGCCCACCCTCCTCTATTTCGGCAAATCCAACTACTCATGCCGCTGTCTCTCAAAAAACCGATGCAACATGATGCCAGACCAAGGAGACGCAGCACGTCAAGTAAGCTATACCAATTTGATTTTTGGACATTATTATTATTATAACAAATTGAACAGATCCCGCAGCATAAGTACTTTAACTAATCCAACGTGCGAAATAGCTATTTATATGTCACCTGCATATTGTTATAATAAGTTTTATTGTTTCCCGCGGGCGAAAATATGGCATACATCTTTTTAAGTGTGGTTAAAGTCTGGACAAATCTGGTTAAATCGTGAAGAATTGCTTCTCGTTGCCACCGCGAATGTCACTGCTAGTTATTTTCAAGCCCACTGTGTAGTGCATCTGTTGTGGCGAAGACAAACTATTCAGCCAAAAACTACCAATTGTGGTGCCTGAGTACTAGCCGAAGATAACCATGCAGCCAACGAGGCCCCTAATTATGACTTAGGATAGGACAAGGGCTCAGACGCGTTGTCAATAAGGTGTGTTTTTTACTTTGTTAATTGGCCTATACATGTCTCCTTCAAAGCGAGTCATTGTTGATAATTATAGTCACGACTGTAGGCCAGACACAGCCGAGCCTAGTCATTGCAGTAACGACCTCGATGTTTTTCTTCTCCATGGTAATTAATTCCGATGTTCCTCTAGTCGACCGCGGCACGGCACCAGCCACGGTTCGGTGTTAATTCGACATTTTTTTCAATGTCCCCAAGGTGAAACTTGGCTAAGGCATACCGAATTAGCTCCCTCTATATCTAGTTTTTGTATGATATTGAACCTGAATGTTGAACACGTTTTAACAGCGATTGTGTGCGAGAAAATACTGCATGGGCGTCGATGACTTGGAAACGACTCGATGGAGCAAATTTGTTACGGTTTTTAGGCATCATCGCCTTATTTCGTGTCGCTACATGTCACCAACCGTAGCATACAAGATTACACACATTAAAATAAGGGTTGTCTATATGTATTGGTCACAGAAAATTCGCGGTGGAGTGGAATACAGGTCTAATTGTCCCAATATGGAAGCGAATCGAAGCGAGACGTTCCAGATCATGGAAAATAGTCATGACATTATGAAGCTGCTAGAGGGGATTCTGGATGGGGCATACGAAAGAGTGTGGAATAGGAACCTGGGGAAAGAAAACAGAGGCTCGGACAATGAAAAGGTTTTTGGAATCTTGTTGTACACACACACGCATATACACCTGAAGACACGCATACATAATAAAAATTAACATATAACGATTTCATAGGGCATGATATTGATGACCCTTATCAAAACGTTAAATGTTCATATTGATAGGACATGATATCGATGACTCATATCAATACGTCAAATGCTATTAAACAAGGAAGCAGCAATAAATGTGGTGCGTTCACACGCAATGTCCCCATACATTGTTGCCTGACTATGTCGGCCACATGGATGAGCATGTCACCACAATGTCACCACAATGTCACCACAATGTGGCGCTGCAGTTGTCTGTGGCGTTGATGAACAGTTAAGAATTAGGGTGTGAAACATGAGAAATTGAGGGATAACTTTGAGCAAGGAGGTAGAAGTGTCTACGCTCTCCTAAAGTTAAGCTGTGGGCTGGCACGTAGTGTGTGCGTTTACGAAAACGTGCAATTAGTGCACACAAATACAACAAAGACAGTTATATGATAAAAGCAATCAGTGTATATCCTTCGTTTTGTAGAAAAAGAGTTAAGTCCTAGTTTTATTTACGCGCACTGGATACTTTGTAAGGTTAATTGGATTTAATTTTATTTGATAATTTCTTATTTAACTGAAATGTCATACACATTGAATACGAAGATGATGGCACCGCGTTCGACACAATCTCGTTCACACTTCTCAAATGGCCTCACATTGTTTGGCAGACACAGGGCATTTAACTTGGTATATACAGTTATGCCTATTTGGTTGGGGCAACAAAATAAAGAACTGAACATAATAAAGAACAACCAAACAACGCGAAACCTTCTTTCTTGCTCCTAGGTGTCATACCTAGTGATTTCCCTGGGTCTTGCACATCTCGGTTCGCCACTCCTCCGGGCCCTTTCCGTCCCCCATGCATATAGACAACCCTTGATTGAATGTGTACAACGGTGTGTTTTGTGGTTGGTCACATGTAACGACACGAAATATGGAGACGAAGCCTAAAAAACCATAACGAACTTGCTCCATCGAGTTGCTTCCAATTTACCGACGGTCGTCGCGACAATTACCGTGCTCGGTCGTGCCTGGCCTACAGAGTGAAAAAGTCTTGAATATAAATATCGATAATGGCTCGCTTTGAAGAAGATGTGCATAGGCCTATTAACAAAGAACACACCTTCCCGACAACGCGTCGGACGGCTTGTCCTATTCGGTGAATAGACAATGCAATACAATACGATGACATATATTGCGGATAAATCCTCGTGACCACTAGTGCAAAGGCGCGTCGCAGTTAAAGGTAATGTTAATTACAGCGACCAACGCGAAGTGACACGAACCGATTTACGTATGTACAACTATGCATTGACACTTAATGTGGGGGCTCTTAATTTTTTTATCGGATACCCTTGTCAAGTTGAGTGGATGGAAATAATACACCCACCCACGCCTCGACAGCCACTACTCCAACCCAAGCTTTGGACAAATAGTACTGAGCAGGTCTTCGCATTCGGCTCCTCTTTCACCTCAGAGAGCTACATTATCTGGCTGCTACAACTGGACACAGCACAATGCAAAGGGTCCAAACAACACACTAGACCATTGAGTACAGGCACCGCACCACAACCGAACAGTGTTGTATAGTGGATCCTACAAACTATCTGATAGTGATTCGCTGTGCGATTCTTAATGGAACGACAGCTGTGGCGCCATCTACCGATCAACATTAAGCTAGAACTTCTAATACAATATTTCTTTCTTTTGCATGGGGAAAGGTTTAAAGACCGGTGTTAATCAACATATTTCCCTAACTGGTATATAAATAACATACCTATCGCCCAGTTTATAAATCTACCCCTTGTGCAAGGTATTAAAACAATAGCGCATACAAAACCTAAATCTTATCGGCAACATGTACACCGAAATGATTGTATATTAAATAATTCATAAGGCCTCCGTTCTGCTAATTACACATAATACATCAGACGGCGCGTGTGTTCTGCCTATAGCTTAAGCTGGATCCTCGTCCAACATGTTGAGTAACTACCACAACAACGGTATGAAGCCAGCTCCAAACAGGAAGTAAGCAAAACAAAGTCGCCGAGGACATACAAACATATGAAAGTATGAGGCAAAAAATAAAAGGGAGGGGAGCAAGGAATGAATCTTCACAGGGCGCGCTTGTGTACGGGAGACCCAGAAGAGCGATCGCGTCAGAGGACGGTGCCAGACGAGAAATTATTACAGTGAAAGAGAAAAGGGCACGCCAGTCAACAGAGCAACGTGTTCCTCGGCGGAAAGAAAATCGAGAACGTGAACAACTTGGGCTACCTCGGCAGCCTGACGGCGCCATCAGGAGATCAAACTGCAGACGTCGAAAACAAAAGTTGCACTCACGAATATATGAACTGACAATAGGTTATCGCTTGACCACCACATGAGACCCTTCATTGTGCGCGTCGTGAGAGTACTGCTCTACAACTCGGAGGCATGGCTGCTCACCGATGCGATTGTTCGTAAACTCCGCGGTTTCCAATCAGGCTGAATATATATATATATATATATATATATATATATATATATATATATATATACATACATACATATATATATATATATATATATATATATATATATATATATATATATATATATATATATATATATATATATATATATATATATATATATATATATATATATATATATATATATATATATATATATATATATATATATATATGCATATATATATATATATATATATATATATATATATATATATATATATGTATATATATATATATATATATATATATATATATATATATATATATATATTAGTGCCCTGCTTTGGGTCCAAGCTTTGGGCTTTGGGTCCGCGGGCTGCGGGCTGCGGGCCGGGCCGGGCCGGGCCTCTACATAATTTCGCGGGCCGGGCCGGGCTTGGGCCTACATACTGCGGGACCGGGCCGGGCCTGGGCTGAAAACAATTTAAACACATCGGGCTTGGGCCGGGCCTGGGCCTAGTGTGAGCGGGCCGGGCCGGGCCTGGGCTGGGCCTGGACATAATAAAAATATTCATAAAAACACCGATTATTACTTTATTTTTTTTAAATAAAAACTGATTATAAATTGTAATTCCGTTTAATGAATGCTTAAAATTATTTCTTTAGTATTATATAGTTGCAAATTGAGACCTTGCATGGAATCTAATGGCCCCATAAGTTCACTTGGCTGGAAGTAGCCAGCCCCAAATGTTTACTTTAGAAATACTTGCAGAGGCAATGAAGCCATGATTAACCATCAACTTATCACCCTTTGACCCTACCAGTGGACATTCTATTGTCTAGGTCTTCCCTCCAAACATTGCCCACCTGAATGACCTGCCCACTGCCAAGTGCCCACTAGGCCACTAGCCCACTACCCAGTACCCAACCCAGTTGGTAATTGGTATTTCTCCCCAGTCCTAATTCATTCACACTCGTACTAATTCACACATGTCTGAACCTGCCTGTCTCAGGCTAGTGACTGCAGGCCTGCTGGAAATGCCACTGGGTGTCAGTGCCCGTGGGTGACATTTAATTGAAATATCATATTAAATTATGTTAACTTAGTTGAGCTAATTCAATTAATAATATAAATTGGGGTTATGGCTTGCATAAGGGTTACGTAAGGGTTAGATAAACAAATATCCTACCCTAACCATAAGCCAACACATTAAAGCCAAATATAACAAATGTTATCATATTTAATAGTAATGACACTAAGAAGTTTTTCTTTATTTTTCTTCAGGATATTCGTCCGTTTGAAGAAGTTGGTGGTGCTGGATTTTTAGAACTCATCCAGCACACTATGGACTTTCAGCATAAGAGTAGTACTAGGGCAATAAATCAGAACATTTAGGGCAGTTATTTGTAACTCCTGAAATGGTAGCAAAGAAAATTAAGAAGATGAAAGATACTAAATCACCTGGAGTTGATGGGATACCACCAAAACTGCTAAAGGAAATTGTTGATCAAATTAGTACACCACTTGCAAACTTATTTAACTTGTCACTAGAAGAAGGAATAGTTCCTTCAGAATGGAAAGAAGCAAACATTACGCCGCTATTTAAGAAGGGATCGAGGAAGAAGCCAGAAAATTACAGACCAGTGAGTTTAACATCAGTTGTATGTAAATTACTCGAAACATTAATTAGAGACCACATGGTGGAATTCCTCGTAAAACATAAATTAATAAATACATCTCAACATGGATTCCTAAAAGCAAGGTCATATCTAACCAATCTCTTATGTTTTTTAGAAGAAATTACAAAGTGGGTAGATGACGGGTCACCAGTGGATGTTGTCTACTTAGATTTTCAGAAAGCTTTCGATAAAGTGCCACATCAAAGATTGTTACTTAAACTAAAAGCCCATGGTATAGGCAATGATGTAATCAACTGGATAGAAAAGTGGCTTACACACAGAAGACAGAGAGTAATAGTAGATGGTGAGATTTCAAACTGGAAATCTGTTTTGAGTGGGGTACCACAGGGATCGGTATTAGGTCCTATACTGTTTTTAATATATATAAATGATTTGGAGGATGACATATCTAGCAAAGTACTCAAATTTGCAAATGACACAAAAGTATTCAGAAAGGTTACTAATGATACAGATAACCAAAGTTTACAGGATGATCTGGAAAAATTAGTTAAATGGTCAGAAAAATGGCAAATGTTATTCAATTTTGGGAAGTGTAAATGTATACACATAGGACATGGAAATATGGACGAGGAATATAATATGGGGGTTGCTGTACTAGGTAGAACCAAACAAGAAAAGGATTTAGGAGTAACATTTAATGCTGACATGAAAGTTTCAGAGCAATGTGGGATTGCTGCTTCGAAAGGAAATCAAATTCTAGGGCTAATTAGGAGAACTATCACGTATAAGGAGAAACATCTAATTGTACCTCTGTACAAAGCAATAGTTAGACCACATTTGGAATATTGTATTCAAGCATGGAGGCCATATCGTAAAAAAGACATAGATAAGCTAGAAAGAATACAACGAAGAGCAACTAAGATGATTCCAGAATTAAGAGACCTTAGTTACGAAAGTTGCTTATTACAATGTGGTTTGACAACACTAGAGACCAGGAGACTAAGAGGAGACCAAATAGAAGTGTTTAAAATAGTGAACGGTTATGAGGATGTTGATAGGAATATGTTCTTCAAACTTAAAGAAGGCAGTAGGACCAGAGGACACAAAGCAGCATTAGTTAAGGAGCAGTGTAGGTTGGACATGAGAAAGTACTCTTTCTCACAGAGGGTGATAAATGAATGGAACAAACTGCCAAATGATTGTGTTAATGCTAGTAGTGTGAATATGTTTAAAAATAGAATTGACAGATATCTGATAAGGGTGGGCTACACATAGATGAGAAAATTGTTGGACTCTCGATAAGCCAATGGCTTCCTTGTCCACTTGCCATCTGGAACTTGTTGTTCGAGATGGCAATCTTGTTAAATCTTGTTAAATCTACTCCACTAAGAGCTAAGGATATTATGCCCCATCCCATATATATATATATATATATATATATATATATATATATATATATATATATATATATATATATATATATATATATATATATATATATATATATATATATATATTAATATGATCGCTTACATGAAATAATCCGTGACGCCACCTGGCAGTAACAGTCAAACCATGAGTTTGTTGCCAGACTATATTTTGGCCGAGTTCACGACAGCGGTAAGAGTCGACTCAACGAGACTAGACTTACACGCAGGGCAAAGTTATCGCAGCCTTGATTATCCAAGCCCCGGGATGTGGCGCGGCCGTTTGCTGCACTGTATTACAGGGTTGGGTCAAGTACATGGGCAATTTACTTAAGTACAAGTACAAGTACTTTCAATTTTGCCAAGTCCAAGTACAAATCCAAGTACTCGTCTAAAAATATAGGCAAGTACAAGTACTTTGTGAAAAACTAAAGTACATGTACAAAGTAAATTTTTTTAAAGTACAATCAAGTACATCGAACGCTACATTTATGTTTCATAATGGTCAAGGTCAAAGCGATGAAAACACAAAAGTAGCAGTATTATGCATATGCTTGTATTTATCTTCAACATATCTGAACAGGTTGCAATTGGCTACTTGTCAGTGATTCTCCTAAGCCAAGTTAATTATGTCTATCACAATACGAGTACATATTTTATAAATATTAAATAATAAATATTAAATAATAACGTATTTAAAAAAAAAATATTAATTAATCTAATTTATATAACTCATCAACAAGTGAATATACAGTGGCATTTGATCAGATTTTTTATGAGGAAAACTGTAAAAACAATACTCTTTATTTCTTCAACAATAACATTCACTTCAAGTAAAACAAAGCAACCAATAGGAGGATGTGTTACCTGACAAAACGCTGGCTACATTTCTTTATTTAGCATTTCTCTCATCTCTGCTCCTTCAGTCCCTGCTCTCTCTCAGACCCAGACTAACATCTCATGGCTTCACGAGACATGCTGCATGTCTCATGGCTTCACTGATCTCACGCTGAGTTCATTTTTATGAAGTAATTGAGTCATTGTTAGCAATTGCAATTAAGGGTCATTTAGATGTCCTCCAGATCTGGAGTCTTCAGATGTTACCTACGTAGCCTCAGGACTCTGGATCACATGTCAGGACAGTGTATATGGTCTAATCAATTAATTTATAAGGATCATATTAAATAAATCACTGTCACAGATTGTTTTACATTTTTATAAGGAAAATATTTCCAATAGTTGTACACACTTTGTACAGTAGGGAAGTTCTCCATAGATCCATATAATATAATTATGGTTTACCGCAATATATATAATATATTATTTATACTTGAAGACAATCGAATGCCTACCCCTACAAACAAACGGTATGTTTTACAAACCCATCCATTTTACAAACATACATACATGGTATGACTCATAAAATCAGTTTTTGCTTGGAGTGCTTTCTTAACTGCTGTTAACAATTAATAAACCACATTGATATAATAATACCCACTAAACCAATATCTTTGTAGTTAGTCTACCATTAACTAAACATTAACCCCCGTCCCCCAGCCAACATGTTCATCATTTGAAGGGGAAGAGGTGAGAAGATTTGTCCAAATTACAACAAAGGGGATGTGTGGCAATTTTAATAAAGTTTGTTTGTCCTTGTTTTTAAATAAAGACCATATGATACCAAATTACATGCTGATACATCAGTTTAGTCTGACTACTTTTGGTGCAGAAAGGCAATGCTACAATTTGTATATATTAGAATGTTACCATCCGTTAAAACTATCATACACACTATATCTATAGTACAAGGAATACCTAAAAACGATCTATCATGGCAAACACAGCTGTGCCTAAGTCTTTATAGATGGCGAGTAGATCGATGACGTGAGCAACAAGCGCCGTGTTCTGAACAGCAGCAGCAGCAGCAGCAGCAGCAGCAGCAGCAGCAGCAGCAGCAGCAGCAGCAGCAGCAGCAGCAGCAGCAGCAGCAGCAGCAGCAGCAGCAGCAGCAGCAGCAGCAGCAGCAGCAGCAGCAGCAGCAGCAGCAGCAGCAGCAGCAGCAGCAGCAGCAGCAGCAGCAGCAACAGCAGGCAGAATCACGCGAGATGTCGATGGAAGGAGTTGTAAAGAAATGGCTATTCTCTGGTATCTTATATAGTATTCGGCAAAACGATGGAACAAAGAAACATTTGTCATTATGTCTAGAAAAGAATGCAAACTGCCGACGTAAGCCATACAGAAAAATATCACATCCGTCATTATGTCTAGAAAAGAATGCAAACTGCCGACGTAAGCCATACAGAACACTAACACATCCATCATTATAAAAAGGAATGCGATAAACGTGTCAGAGAACTGTCAGAAAACCGTTGGTGGAAACAACAAGACATCCGTCATTTGGAAAAAAACATGAGGTCGGCGCGTACTCAGCGAGCGTTGCATAAAGCCGTATATAATATAGTTCGTGTACATTTTAACATCATAAAGATAGAATGAATCGTCCTATACACTTCAGAGGAGAAAACAATATCCTGTCCAATTTCTACGTCTGCAGAATCGAGGTGTGGGGTCAAGTATTTAAAACGTTCGAATCCTCGTACCAGTGATGAAAATGAGTGTACCATGACGATCTTGAGACAGCAGAGAAAATGCTAGCCACACGGACTGGACTACAGGCGAAATACTTGAGTAAGACCATCCGAGAGAAGGCAAATTTACTCACAGAATGGAACAAACAGAGATGTTCGATTATGTATTGTTGCTATTAAATTTCGTGATGCACGAATACGCAAGTGGCTGTTAGACACACATCAATCTCCATTAAAAGAATGTGTATAAAGTAGGGAGGGTTACTGGAGTATGCTGACTTATACTGGACAGCCAGGGCAGAATATGCTTGGTCAAATTTTCATGCAACTACGTCAGTTCATTCGAAACCACCAGAGCCCACGAAACGTGTCTGGACAAATGCCGCGAGCTAATTAGATTATCGAGCAAAGGGCGGCCTGGATAACGGTATCGCATACCACCCGTGCTCAGACTGGGCTGCGCGCGTTACAATGTCCTTTGCGGCAGAGATAACGAAATGCGCGCCATCAGCAGTAGCACAGTCCTTACAAACCCCATCAGCCAGCGCAACGGCATAACCGCTCTGTTCCGATATCGACGAGAACACTTCTCTACACTAGCACCATGACCATGCAGTTCGTGAACAGCCAGGCTCCAGCGATGAACCTATCACGCCTTCAGAGCGAAGTAAGTAAAGGGACTTATATCTTTAAACGACCGTTAACATTTAGCAATTGTGCCACGCAAGATAAATACATAATCTACGCATCTTGTCAGCATTGTCTCAAAGGTGTGCAACCGGATGGTACTTGCTTCTATTGTCCCGTCCAACAATGTGTAAGATTCACCCTGCGTGTCCTACTCTCCGATTGGGAGGCGGGAGAGGTGTGGGCAGCCATTTTTGATGAATTGTCGATAAAAGTATTGGGGATCAATGCCAACACCTACACAGGTATGACGCCAGACGCAGACGGTTTTGCCTCACTGTCCCTGATCCGGGGGACCCGTGTCATGGTCACCATTAAGAAACGTATAAAGGACACGTATGTGAATTACACTGTCTCAGAACTGAAATTGGTAGGTTCGTAATTCTATTTGCAGGAAGAAACCAGCAAAGAGGATGACGTCACTGTACCCATCGACGAGGCTATGTGCTCCACTACTGAAACAAGTACAGCACTGGTTAGATAGTAACAGATAATATCCGTTCAGTCCACCGTTACCGCCCTACTCGCGTGTTGAGGACAACACCCTACCGGACAGTCCAGCATCGCCGTCACCCCCAGCAACACCACCATATCCGATGATTATGCCGCTCCTGACACTTCAACAATCGAAAATTATGTTAGAGGAGGCTATGACCCACACGATCATGGGAACAGCAAGAGACACGTCTCTAACAGTGGCTCAGGTCACCCACTGCATATGCAGTGCTGTGGCCAAGAGTCTAACAACACACGCACACGCACATGCACACGCACACGCACACGCACACGCACACGCACACGCACACACACATACACACACACACTATTATAACTCTTATTATAACCTGTATACTTATTTACTTTATTATCCTGTAGTCTTCTTATTTACTTTATTATTACTTGTGACCATATTTGCTTGTTATTATTATGAAATACATATAGTCTCCTCTCCTTTTGAAAATAACGACTTATATATTTCATCATCGTCATTCTCGTGACCTACGGCGCGGTGTAAGACCCCGCAAGTCACGTCCATCTTACTAGCCTCTGGCGCAGCGGTAAACGCTCGCAAGCTAGTGGTCACTGTCGAGGTAATAAAACCTACAAACCTCCATATGTAGACATCGTATATAAGTCGATCCTTTCATAACAGTGCAGTACCCTATATATATATATATATATATATATATATATATATATATATATATATATATATATATATATATATATATATATATATATTTCATACACAACACAACACATGTATGTATTATATTGAATAAAAGTGACATAAGGAATGGCACGTGTTGTTGTTGTTGTTGTATTCCTGTGAGTGACACCCCTCCATTGTCACAGTCGAAAGAGAACCCGTAGTCTATGATACTGGAAATAGTGGCGCCTCTAGTAGATAACACGAAAGTCACTTAGACTTGTAGGGAACGAATACTCTAAAACAGTGGCGCCCCTAGTGGATAAGAGTAACCATTACCGTCGGAAGACGCCGTATCATCGACCACCGCCACCACACACGTACGTACGCACTACGCGTGATATATAGATTTACTGAGGGCCCGTGGTTTTTTCAGTTGTAGGCGCCACTAGCAACATGAAAAGACATTTATACCGCCACTGTGGCCTCGTACTCGACACGTATTCAGAGCTAAGACGGCACACGACACCATCCCTGGGCCAACACACGTCGTCGGTAGCGCCGCCGGCAGTGGTGCCATCTAGCGATCACGTAAAGAAAGCAAAATACGTTTGCAAGAAATGAGGCGTAACGTTCGGGAAATTAGACTCTCTACAGCATCACATAAGGACTGTATGTAGTCGTAGTAGTAGTAGTAGTAGTAGTAGTAGTAGTAGTAGTAGTAGTAGTAGTAGTAGTAGTAGTAGTAGTAGTAGTAGTAGTAGTCGTAGTAGTAGTAGTCGTAGTATTAGTAGTAGTAGTAGTAGTAGTAGTAGTAGTAGTAGTAGTAGTAGTAGTAGTAGTAGTAGTAGTCGTAGTAGTAGTAGTAGTAGTAGTAGTAGTAGCAGCAGCAGCAGCAGCAGCAGCAGCAGCAGCAGCAGCAGTAGCAGTAGCAGTAGCAGTAGCAGTAGCAGTAGTAGTAGTAGTAGTAGTAGTAGTAGTAGTAGTAGTAGTCGTAGTAGTAGTAGTAGTAGTAGTAGTAGTAGTAGTAGTAGTAGTAGTCGTAGTAGTAGAAGTAGTAGTAGTAGTAGTAGTAGTAGTAGTAGTAGTAGTAGTAGTAGTAGTAGTACTAGTAGTAGTAGTAGTCGTAGTCGAAGTAGTAAAGAAACCGCAACCTACACGTGTGAGAAATGTGGACGGAATTTCAATACACGTAAGGACATGGTCAGACACGCAAGAACCATGTGTGCTGACATCAAAGAGCCGCAATTATCGAAGAGATCAAATGGGAACACACCGCACCCCGCCTTCTCTTTACCCGCTCGGCTTCCCTTCTCCGACATTCTGACGACGGAAGTGCTTGATGTCGTTCGAGAGCACTGGTCGGCCATCAGGACAAGCGTATCGAGAGGTCCCATCCAGTGCAGGTACGATTACAGATTAACTACGCTAGACACGACTGTTCTAGAGGTACCTTTTAAGATCATGTTCCAGGAACAGACCCACACTTTCAAGATTAACCTCTGTTACGGGTTCGTTCTGAGTAACAAGAAAACGGGTCGTTACAAGAACAATCATTCCTCTTGCAATTGCTGTGGACGTTGCTTCGACGAGCCCTGTCTCATCACCAACAGCAAGGACTTTGACACCTTTCTCGAACGCATCCGAGAAACCGACATCTTGCAGTGGGACATCTATCAAAGACCTGATTCTGCGTGGGTATGCGATCTCGTGACCAATGTATCCTTCTTCGTCAACCGCATCATCGATCATCCGATAGGATGTGTAGGCGTGACGCTTATCACCTACATCAAGAAGAACAAAGCTGTCATCGGTCTGGAAAGGAAACGAACCATTCCAAGAGGTACAACGATAACTTGTTTATCTTCCGGTGTCTGGCCCCGCATCGAGGAGATGACGTATGACGGTTGGAACCAGCGGTGAACACGCTGTACGAGGCACAAGACCAAGACGATGTAGCCATGGAAGATTTTGCCGGAGTCACGTTGGATGATCTCTATCGCGTAGAGACCACATTCGAGACGAACGTGTGCGTGTACAAGCTCGTCGAGTCGGATGAAGAGGATGGAAAGACGAAAGCCGGACTCGTCCGTCGATCGTTATGTCATTACCAGCGAGATATCGGACTAGGAAGTCTGTTCGGAGGTCTGCTGCGCATCGCCATGCCACTCATCAAGAGAAGAGCTATGACGTTGGGAAAGGGAGCGTTGAAGACCGGCGGGCGCATCGCCGATGACGTCTTGTCCGGACAGAGCATAAAATGGCAGCCAAACGACGCGTCACGGATGCTGGTAACAACCTATTGAGTACCCTTTTAACCCCTGGCGTGCGACCTCGTAAACGTATAAAACGCGCGCCTGCGAAGAAACGAGTCACTACAGTTACGAGACAGCACAAGAGACAGACCCCCAAGAAAAGTGAGGGCGATATATTCGACGATGGCTTTCGTGCATAGACTGTCGTGCGAAGGGGTCAAGAGCGAGCTCGATCTCTTTACCGTACCCCCCATTCAGGACAGTATAGTCGACATACATATAGTGGAACATCTGCCCGTGACCTCTCTCGACTCGGGTGGACCGATATAATTCTTGATACCCGGATCGGGAAAAGATTACCTGGATCTCGCCAACACGTTGCTACACGTACAAACGAAGGTAACCCGAGCCGACTAGGCTGACGTCGACTTGGTCGTTCTCGTGGGTCCGGTGAATAACTGGCTGCATTCGCTGTTCAGTCAAGTCGACGTCTACCTGAACGGTCCTCTCGTGACCGCTTCGACCAACACGTATGCGTATCGCGCGTACATAGAGACGTTGCTGAATTACGGCGACGATGTCAAGTCCACGCAACTGACGAGTCAGCTGTGGCACAAGGACACGGCCACTCGTATGGATTGCTGACGGGGCCTCGGCTAATGCAGGGTTCGTGGCTCGACGAGCGAACGTCGTCCGGAGTCGTGTCGTCGACATGACGGGCCGTACCCACGTGGACCTGTTCATGCAGGATAAATTCTTGATCAACGGCGTCGATGTCAAGATACGACTTGTACGCAGCAAGTCGGCGTTTGCGCTCATGGCCTGCGGGGCTAAAGCCGATTACAAGATCAACATCATCAATGCCACATTGTTCACAAAGAAGGCCAGCCTGAATCCGACCATGCAGATGGCGCACATCAAGGCCCTCGAGATGAGCACTGTAAAGTTTCCGATGAGGTCCGTCGACTGCAAGGTGTACTCCATTCCCGCAGGCGCCCGGTCGCACACGCACGAGAACCTGTTCCTCGGCACACTTAGAAGCCACGGGCAGATGTTCCACTATATGGCAGTCGACTGAGTTAGCACTGAATGCATCTTGAGAAAGGAGAACACGGAATTGAATTTGGTGGATTGGATGTTTGTCTAAAGCGTGGAATATTGACCGGATAAGTATTATTATTACGTGTATATTAAACATAAACTTACAAGAGTCCTTGTTTAGGCAATAGTTGCTGTTAAAATTTAGCT
>OY759264.1:25584349-25659349 GCA_963662155.1 Lamellibrachia columna
GATGGCATCACTGATCGGATTATTTCGCATATGCGATGATATTAATATGTACTTGTATTTGTTATGGTATATATATATATATATATATATATATATATATATATATATATATATATATATATATATATATATATATATATATATATATATATATATATATATATATATATATATATATATATATATATATATATATATATATATATATATATATATATATATATATATATATGTATATATATATATATATATATATATATATATATATATATATATATATATGTATATATATATATATATATATATATATATATATATATATATATATACACACGCACACATACACACACACACACATATATATATATATATATATATATATATATATATATATAAGCAAAATAAAAAGTTCGATAACATGAAAAAGTACGACAAAAGTAATTTTTTTCTTATACGGAATTCGAAATGCGACCAAAATGTTAGCGTTTGCGAAAGCCAAATACCATAGCCACTCAACCACAGAGGCACTGCCCATTTAAGATATTTCGTCTGCTACATATCGGGCGTCAGTTCGTCTATCAAGTATCGCATTTGTTGTAATCATTGGAGGTCGTTCAGTTGATTATGTTCCGTTTGTTAATTCCGTTGTGACCGGATGCTGGACAGGCAGTTGACGTAAAATGTTTTATAGAGACAACGGAATCAGGAAAAAGTGATGAACCAACATCGAAAATGGTGGTTTTGTGCACTATGGTACCACGAAGATAAGTGAGTACTAAGACATCAACATAATCTTTCAAAAGAGCAGGCCGTGGCTGGCAGACAGAACAGACCGTGGCGGGCAGACAGAGCAGACCGTGGCGGGCAGACAGAGCCACCGTTCCACCAATCTCGAGTAGGTTGGCTCCGGTCTTAAGGGTGCAATTTCCACATATTCTTCGCCAGCTTTATCTGTCTTCTGCTGTGCGTAGTAGGGTCGGTATGTTTTGCTTGGTATGTCCCTGTATATTATCCAACCAATTTTTCCTCTCGTAGCCAAGTCTTCTCTTGCCCTCCAGGGTGCCTAGCATTGTGGTTTTTGAATTGGCGTTGTGTCGGATGATGGGGCCAAAACAGGAGCGCTTTCGTTATTTCATCTATGATAAAAAGTTATCTTGTATTCCAGCAGGGGAATCTATTGGCTGTCTTTCGTATTCGTTCGTTTTGTGTTCGATGTGAGAAATGCGGAGGCATCGCCTAAATAATTTCATTTCAAATGGATTCGTAGGTGGGCACTTTGGCTGACTTACCATGTTCTTCCTCACCAACACTCACGACCACCGCCGCCCTCAGGCTACCTAGAAGGCTGTGCGGCTGCGCGCGCATCCGGAAACTGGATGATCCTCCCAAACTGGTGGCCTCTTTTGCTTGGTCATTACCTTCCCTTTACTACTGTCGTCGTTCAGGCATACCGCTACGGTTGTCCTTCAGGCGTTCCGCTACGGTTGTCCTTCAGGCGTACCGCTACGGTTGTCGTTCAGGCGTACCGCTACGGTTGTCCGTCAGGCGTACCGCTACGGTTGTCGCGACCGTCTTTCTTCGCAACAGGGGTGTCGTCTCGCTAGTGGCATTTTGGCGTCGCCTCGTGGCTTCGATATTCTCTGCGCATCTAGAATATGTTTTCAGACTATTTCTCACGTTTCACACGTTACTTGTTAACTTTAGGGGAACGTAGACACTTCTACCTCCTTGTTCAAAGGTATACCTTATTAATATAATTATAATTGCACCCAGAATCTGGGTGCACATATAATTGCCGTGACAACGGAACCTACACTGTGATTCCACGCTCTGGTGTGTGCGTCAAGCGGTGTTGGCACATCACGGAGCTTGGATAATCGAGGCTACGATAACTTTGCCTTGCGTGTAAGTCTAGTCTTGTTCAGCCGACAATTGTCCGCTTTCGTGAACTCGGTGAATAAATAGTCTGGCAACAAACACATGGTTTTACTGTTACCGACAGATGGCGTCACTGATCGGATTATTTCGCATATGCGATGATATTAATGTGTACTTGTATTTGTTATGGTATATATATATATATATATATATATATATATATATATATATATATATATATATATATATATATATATATGTATATTTTTTTTTATCGTATTTATTATAATCATTGGAAGTCGTTCAGTGGATTATGTTCCGTCTGTTAAGTCCATTGTGACTGGTTGCTGGACAGACAGTTGACGTAATATTTTTATAGAGTCAACGGAATTAAGAAAAAATTACGAACCAACATCGAAAATGGCGGTTTTGTGCACCAACTATGGTACCACGAAGATAAATGAGTACTAAGACATCAACACGATCTTTCAACAGGGCAGTGTTGTGTCGGATGATGAGGCCGAACCAGGAGAGCTTTCGTCGTTTCATATTTGTTAAAAAGTTCTGTTGTATTCCGGCAAGGGAATCCACTGGCTGTCTTACGTATTCGTTCGTTTTGTGTTTGATGTGAGAAACGTGGAGGCATCGCCTAAATAATTTCATTTCAAATGGATACGAAGGTGGGCACGTTGGCTGATTTACCAAATTTAACACCTTGATTAAGGCGGGGATTATGGGATCCTTGCTCTTCTCTTCCTCACCAACACGTACGACCGCCGCCGCCCCGGTGTGGAAGATATATGGATGGAGGTCTCGTAGCGCCGGATTTGCTTTGCTATTGAGGAGAGCATTCTCGACATGTCCCATCATATTAAAGCCACGATGTCTTACTTCGATATCGTAGGAAGCAGCTTGCTTGAGCACCTTGCTGGTGTGGCCTGAGGGCAACGTTCTGCACATGAAGCATGCTCGCTGCCACGGATCGGGATGTGTTGGCGTAGATATCCAGTACGGACATCAGTGACCGGCAACCACGGTTGGCTTCAGTCACAGCCGCATCACTATTCTTCTGGTGGACTGTCTTCCCCACCTGGGCGATGCGCCGAAGCGATCGTCAGCGTATCAAACTCCAGCCACTTACAATACTCATGTCTAAAAATTGTGTTGTGTAGATGAAAGAAACCGGAGAGAAAAAGGTAATGATGGTGTCTCTTGTGAAGAAGTTGAGGTCGTATCATGCCGATAAAAGCAGTGAGGAGAAACCGTGGCCCAAGAATATCAACCGAGCCGACAAGTGAGTGACCTGGGGAAGATGTGGCCCCCAAAGAGGTCGATCTCGACGAGGCCATTCAGTCAGAGGATAATTTGAAAGAATCTTCGAAGAAATTTAATATCTGAGTACTGTGAGTAGTAACTTAAAGTCTAATTGTCCGACATATGGCAATATTGTATATGTGGAAGACATTGGCTGGTTCATGGTCGTGTGGTGGAGCCACTGTTGTCCAATCAGACCGATAGGGACACACTTTATGTATGCATGTATGTAACTATATATGTATGTATGTATGTATGTATGTATGTATGTATGTATGTATGTATGTATGTATGTATGTATGTATGTATGTATGTATGTATGTATGTATGTATGTATGTATGTATGAATGAATGTATTGATGTATGTATGTATGTATGTATGTATGTATGTATGTATGTATGTATGTATGTATGTATGTATGTATGTATTTATGTATGTATGTATGTATGCATGTATGTATGTATGTATGTATGTATGTATGTATGTATGACAGGGACGTAACACCATTATGATTTCGAAATTCTCCTCACTATGACCCTTTCTACAAACAATCGAATTACCTTTTGTGGTTATTATATACAATTGTTGGCAACGCCATGCAAAACTTACGTTCAATTGTTTGCAGCGTCGTGCGTCTTTGTTCTACGGTGCGTAAACCTGGCGTCGCAATTTCAAGAGTTGGATTCCAAGAAGCCATCAAGATATTGATTGGATACATAAATGCCAGCATTATATTGTTCAGTTAACTTAAACTTAGCCCTGAAAACATGTTTCGAGTAGCACGTGCAGGTGTTTGTATTGTAATCAGGTTACTGTTATTCTCGTAATGATAGTTACGTGCGTACGTGTGTGTGTACGTGCGTACTGATGCGCGCACACACTCACACATGCATAGAATGCCGGACTCTCGAGAGAACCCGGTTTCAAATCCCACTGCTTTCGCTCCGAACATTTGACAAGTTTGATCGCCCCACGTTGTCATAGTTCACTCAGCTGTATAAATGAGTATCTGGCAATACAGACAGTGTTGGGTATGTGAACGAATAGTCTTCGCGCAGTGCAAGTTGGGTGGTTTGGGTGGCCGAATGTTGCAAGCCGCCCAGCAAAGGGCTGTTAGGGAGGGGAGGGAGGGTAGTACCTCTGTATGTCAGACAACTACATACGCACATGCAAACACATTACGTACGTACGTACATACGTACGTACATACATGCATACATGCATACAAACATGACATATATACAAACATGTATGCATGCAGGCATACACATATACATACATACAAACATGCATACATACATACATACATACATACATACATACATACATACATACATACATACATACATACATACATACATACATACATACATACAATCATACATACTTGCATGCATGCATGTATACATACATACATCCATGCATAATTACATACATACATGCCTGCTTTCAATCATACTTGCATATGTAAATACAAAAATAAATTTATAATTTGACAGTTATCTGGTCATAAATATCGATCTTGCCTTTCAGCATGGGACATCAAAAAGGCGGATCAGGTAAGACCGGGTTATATAGAGAGCACCCGTGTTGCTGAAGTCATCCCAAATGTACAAACAGAACAAGTATGGTTCATTACTTTAACCAGAGTTATTAGGAGGAATAACTAGCTGAAATGAGAACAACATGGACATCCCGGTCCTCCACTGTCTGCCTTTTATGATTACCTCGTTCTGCATTTAATGCAAACATACGATTCCTTCCTATTAATTCAAATTACGAAACAAACTGTTGCTTCATTAAATCACATTTGGACTATAAACGTGTTAAAAAAGATATAACGTATAAAAGATAGTATGATTTTATGATAACAAAAACGAAATTTTGTTGTACCAGTAAACATATTTTTCGTGTTGTATAGCATGTTGCTATGCTGTTTCCTTTATTAGTTTTATCCACTTCAGGTGATATATTATCTTCCGTCGTCTTCATTGTTTTAGTTAGCGTTACCGGAGTTATAATTAAATGTCCGAAGTAAACTAATTTAGCCATATCGGTTAAATGTGCTGTGACTGGCTTACATTGCCCGACTCTGCGCGACATCTCGTCATAGACCCGCGCACAATACGAGATATTTATTGCCGCGATTAAATGTTCGAATCGGTTCAACAACAGTTGCGCCAATCAAATAAACACGCGATTCGAGTTTTTATAGTTGTGGACCAGCGTACTTTGCCTGAGTGTTATATTTTCACTTACTTACACGTAATGGGCACTTTATCGTTTATATTTTAATTTGTTTTCGTAGATCTTGCCAATATAATATTGTCGGGCAATGAATTCCAAATATCTACCACTCTTTGACTGAAAAATCGCCTTCAATATAGCTTCATACATTGATGTTTGTTTACTTTTTTAATGTGGCCTCTGAGTTTATTGAGATCAATGTTAACAGAACTGATCTGAGTCTACGTCTCCTTCTCAGTTAACAACTTAAAAGTCTCAATTAAATCTCCTCGTAATCTCCGTCCTTTTGGTCTATGTAATTTTAGTCGTGTTAGTTTTTCCTGGTATGAACATTCTTTAAATCCTGTGACCATTATTTTTATTTGCCTTACATCCGTTTTAAGTTGAATAAATGTACGATTCGCAACAGAAGTTAAGCAGCACACGCCTATGCATTATGCTAGAACAAAGACACGCCATACCTCTACGATTCTGATCGAGCGCAGTAACAAGACGAACGTTAAGCCTCAAGAACTAGCCATGCCTTTAAAGTCTGATATAGGGTGTTATAGACCATATAAATATGGTCGAACCTCTTCCTGAAAATAAAGTGTAGACATACAAATATTATGATAGTAATATATCAGGCTATGATAGTTTTTATTCTAAATTTAATGTAGCATATAAAATATACTTTACAATTAATAAAAACTGGTTTAGTAATATTCCTTCATAATATGCAGTCTAGCAGAACTTAAATTATGCAACGTTCATATTATGTTATATGTTTTACACATTTTGTATGGTATGAACTGTCAAATGAATATTCATGAATTCAAGATTCACACCGTTATTTAGTGAGATGCACCAATTTTCGCGAACTATTAGATCCGTGTATATAATAGTGCATATAGAGGTTTTTAAAACATTGATTTAATTACATCTGTATCGTGATACTGAGCTTTCGCTGTGTGTATCCGATACATGTTAACATCGTTTTCCACACGATTTGGGAACGTTGTAGTTTTGTGTTTTGTGCATTTGGTGGGGGCCTTTTTACCTCGGGGGGGGGGGTTTGCCCCAGGTTAACCTTCGTATTGTTATTTCAGTATGTTTGTGTACATGTGCTAAATGTTAACGTGCTGTGATACACTGTTACTAAAAGGCAAATAAAACTGCGGCATCCTACTCAATAGGGGACACACAATAGGGGACACATAGGACAACGTATTATTGAAAGACCTTCGGAAAAAATCCCTCTAATATGGAAATAAATTGACAATTGACAAGATTCGGATATTGCACTGGAAAATCACTCATAATGTCTTAAAACCAACTTAGGCTAATTCTGGTTTTTTTATAATGAAAATATGGCTATTTATATTATTGTGTTGTTAGACACGATGACTATGCTCTATTCTATTGTACTGCATGTCCAGTAAATAGTAATTTCCTTGACTCATTCTGGTGAAAAATGTAACTGACAATTGGTTGTGTTTTAATGTTTAGTGTAATTATAAAAGTATAACTACTTTGCTAACAGCTGATTCAGAACAGTGAGCGTACCCAATATAGCCGGCATATGTTAGCGCATGTAGTTCCAGAAAATAACGCCCCGATTACGCCGATGCGGACACAAGTTGCGCCAAATTTTTAAGTGCATTGTACGCTGACCAGTCAAATGGAGTTGTGAAATGTGCGCTGACCAGTCAAATAGAATCGTGGAATGTGCGCTGACCAGTCAAGTAGAGTCGTGGAATGTGCGCTGACCAGTCAAACAGAATCGTGGAATGATCATTCTTTGGCGGGGAGACATCGTCTGTCGATAATCGGGGGAAAAAAAGGCATTTCAGCAGCCGTTCATGCATACAACAAAATACACAGCGGTAGATTTTTTATTCAATTCCTAGATTTCTACTTAAATGGAAATACATTTTTGACAAAACAGGTGTTGGACGTTTATCGGCTTTTCCCACTCTGATGAAGCCTATGCTTCACTTCACAATAACAATATTTCGGAAATTGGTGAGAGAATGCCTGTTGAAACAATTCTCATGCACATATGCATTCAAACTTTGACTCAAGTAAATGTAAGACTGATTGACATCACCGGTACTTTGCACTTTTGTCACTTGTACCTTTGACTTTCTGATGACATTCTGATGTCTGCTGTAGATATATTGAGATTGGAATTAAGTGTCGCCAACATTTATCTCGTGTTTCTAATCAATGAAATTTGTGTTATTTTAAATATACATGTTTAAGAATGGGCTCCATTTCCCATATGATCGAACATGTACCTTTCATGTTTTAATAAGCATCATGGGTATGTGATTTTCTTAATTTCCCATTGTGTGGTACTATGTTCATATATATTTTCATATTTTAAAATTCATCATGAGTTTAAGTAAACTTGCTGCTCCACATCTGACTGAATATGAAAACATGTATACACAACAACAACAACAACAACAACAACAACAACAACAACAACAACAACAACAACAACAACACTCCGACTGAATCTTTTTAATGGTGATTTGCTAAGTTTTAATGATTTGAAAAATGCAAATGTTCAGTTAGCGTCTGATTTGTCATTAGCTGAAGAAACAATTGAGAAAAAATTTCGAAATTGTCAAGTTGCATCAGCAGATTTTTACCATGAAGGACAAATGCAACAGCCAAGAATTAGAAATAGCTAATCAAAATGGACAAATTAAATGTTTAATGGAGACAAACACAAATCTCTATGCCAATGTAGAAAATGTAATTGGCGTCTCTGTAACATCAGAGCAGGGCAGGTTTTAATGGAATTTCTAGGCCATATCCGCTAAAACTTATCAAATAGTTAAAATCAAGAGCTGGGTGTACCCCCTGGTTCATGAAATAGTGTGGTCAAGAGATAGATAGTATTCAAATCAGAGATGGGGATGTACTGAGGCACAATGTTAATTACAGCAATTCTGATAAGATTTCTACCGATGAAAACGAAATTTTTAAAACGTGTTTGTACCTATTAGACCGTTTCTATATTTCGGATGCATTGTATCGTGAGCTTACTGCCACGTGTGATGGTCTGCCTAGGTACTATCTCATCAAGCAGATACGTTCAAATATGAATATTCTATGTCACATACAGCGTACTGCCGGGTAAATAGATGGAGCTGAAGTAGATGTTGACCAGGGGGAGGGAGGGAGGGAGAGGGAGGGAGAGAGGGAGGGAGGGAGGGAGGGAGGGAGAGAGGGAGGGAGAATAGATGGAGCTGAAGTAGATGTTGACCAGGGGAGGGAGAGAGGGAGGGAGGGAGGGAGGGAGGGAGGGAGGGAGGGAGGGAGGGAGGGAGGGAGGGAGGGAGGGAGGGAGGGAGGGAATGAGTCATTGGTTGGGTTTGTTCGGTTTAAATTTTCTGCACACGCTATGTTAATACTTTTCCTCGTACGTTCTTATTTATATAGCTCGGTATTCAGCCCGTAGAATTGCTCAATGCGGTTTACACTTGACACCTGGCAGATATGTTCATTCTAACACCAACCCGACTTCTCTGGGAAGCATTCAGCCACGCAATTACTGTGCGAATACTGTTCGTTAACATATCCACCACTGTCTATAGCCATGTACTCACTAATACAGCTGAGTGAACTCTGGATGATGGATTTTCCTGATGAGCTCTTTGTCTTAGTGAAACGGTCCCCTGGTATGACTCTGCAGCACAAGTTCAGACTGCCGAGTCATGTGGTACAGCCCGAAAAAAAGCTATACACATCATCAGGATGCACTGGCGCTGAATGATACTAATCGTAATTGCAGTAACTTTATTGTTTTGTGCTATCTTCATAATGTTCTGCTGATTGTGCAAACGCCAGTAATGTCGACTTGTTTAAGAGCACTGGATCATCTGATCAAGGCGGGTCACATTAAAATTAAACATTTTTGGAAGATCGGTAATCAGAGCTACCTTGTCTCACGCATTTGGCGTGGGACTCACGCATTTGGCGTGGGACTCACGCATTTGGCGTGGGACTCACGCATTTGGCGTGGGACTCATGCATTTGGCGTGGGACTCATGCATTTGGCGTGGGACTCACGCATTTGGCGTGGAACTCATGCATTTGGCGTGGGACTCACGCATTTGGCTTTCATATCACGCTCCCTCCCAGCTACATGGAACTCTCGCGCGTATTGGTCGTCTCAATGAATAATTCATTCGCTACTGGCGCAGAGCGTCCAGGGGATCCCCGGGGATATACTTATCGTCGTGGGTGGATTCATTCAAGATTATCGACAGAGCCCGCGTGACAACCCCACGTCTCCATGTCATAGTGATAATGTCATGGTTATGGTTGGCGCGTGTTGCGGGCGCTGGCGACCCGCCTCTTTGCATACCGACTGTCAAACTGGACAGTCCATTCACATTCCAACACTATACTTGCTGAAGAAAGCCTAAAAGACTACACGGGCCTACAACCAGGCACAAAGTCGTGGCAGCACACCCTGAGCCTACTCAGCGTCTGCTTCTTCTGAACATTTTAACCAGACGTGTGCGGTGTAGGTTAAAGTGCTAGACATCTACTATATGATTTGTCATTTCTACATTAGTAAGAGCTGTGTGGCAATTCAGCGTCCGTCCTAATTGATGATCAGTTGAGTTCTGGCATTATATTGATTACGGTTTCGAGTGTACGTTCATATTGTCTTTAGAAAAAAAAATTGCTTTCCCTCGAAGCCTTCAAATCATGTTTATGTGTAATTGTTTATGCGGTCCCAGAAGACTGATGTGTATTAAATATTGGGTCTTACGAAATATCGATATAATGTTACCATAATTGTTTCAGAACAACTGGACATATTATGTCGACGTGTTTAAATAAACCGCTACCAAATACATAATGAAGTATGTGTCAATTTATGTTCGAGGTAGACATTCGAATGACTAGAAAGGCTGCCACCCAGTGTCCTGATAAAAAACTGGACAGCCTTTTCAGTGTTTGGATCCGCCCACAGTCTGTTGTTTGGATCCGCCCACAGTCTGTTGTTTGGATCCGCCCACAGTCTGTTGTTTGGATCCGCCCACAGTCTGTTGTTTGGATCCGCCCACAGTATGTTGTTTGGATCCGCCCACAGTATGTTGTTTGGATCCGCCCACAGTCTGTTGTTTGGATCCGCCCACAGTCTGTTGTTTGGATCCGCCCACAGTCTGTTGTTTGGATCCGCCCACAGTCTGTTGTTTGGATCCGCCCACAGTCTGTTGTTTCTCGACATCATTTAATTGGCAGCTCAACTAAATACAAACGGGTCCTTGTCCATAACCCATCTGGAGCCTGTTGCATTCGGTGGTAGATATGACATCTTGCAAATCTGTTTTCTTCTCTAATTCACAGTATCAATTAAATTGCATTATCCAATTGTTATGATTGTATGATTGACGTCCTAAAATTAGACCTACTTGTAAAGTATATGACTATGTTCTTGTTTTGGAGTGATGTCGCCGGTGTTATAGGTCAACGTGATTGAGTTTTGTCGTAATTATGTGACTGTTATTTCAAAGAACTAATGGCTAATAGGCTACTAGTTGAAACGGGGTGAGTTCTAGTTAAATGACGCAAAATTGGTTGAATCTCCACAAGTCTTTGAACCTGCGCGATTGCTGAGAGTGCTACCTTGTGTCCAATTACACAACGTCAACATTCAGCGCAAGTGGTTGAGAGCTGGGTGGTTAGCAACAGACTGACAGGTCCGCTTCGTCACGTATGTCCGTTTTCGTCACGTATATACATCTTAGTCTCGTAAGTCCGTATTTGTCACGTAGGTCAGCATTCGTAACGTAGACCCATCTTCGTCACGTACATCCGTCTGCGTCACGTATGTCCATATTCGTAGCACATCCGAAGTTCCATTCATGTTAAAAAAGAGGAGCCAAACTGCATCCTCAACTGATTTAGCCTATCGCGAATCCGGTTCGTTGATGTCCTAATGTGTAGTGTGTGAATAGTTAAATAATATCCACAGTTGGTTTAATAAAACAGTTTTTTTTTTTCAAATCCCGTAAATAATGAACTTTAGTCATTACATCTGGTAAGGCTCAAATAGTTGATATCCAAAACGGTAAACGCTTTATGGAGTCAAGATTGATTATAGGCGTGACTTCCATCCTCTCGCCGATCAAGTTATGAAATAAAAAAATAAAAAAATTCCTGAGTTTTCAACGTTTCCATTTTCACTTCAATAAATGCTGCAACAAGAATTAAATCATTTAAATCATGATTTCACAAAAACTACATGTAAAGGTTACACAAACGCGCTACCACGCCGTAGTGGACATGTTGTAGGTTTGAATTTTCACAAAATGAATTTGAAATGAGACGAGCAAAAAGTCGAATTGAGAAGGGACATTTAAAAGATCGGGGTCATAGGCCGTTTCCGTTATAGGTTCAAATGCATAATAAACTACGTTAGCGCTGATATTTGCTGGTCTAAGGACATGCTTTAGTTAGGTAGATTTAACTCTGATGTGTACTGGAATCACAGTAGCCAGACGATATGTTCCGTTTTCGCGGCGAACGATTATAGCTGATTCGAACATCGTAGCACTCGCGGTCGTTGCTATGGAAACATCGTCAGCGTTTCTAAGAAATCGGGGTGATTTCCAAAATGATTGTTTTTTAAAGGATGGATTGGCGAAATATGACGTTTGTGCCGGGTGATTGAAATTGAATTGAAACTTCTACCGCCTTTTACAACCAATCTACCGCCAAACCGCATTATCAAGGCAAATAAAATAAATTTACTGATTTCAAACCCAAATATATCACCAAACCACCATTTAACGTAGAAAAATCAACAAAATTGTGTAAATAAACCGTAAAACTTGAGAAAAAAAATCGAGGCCCGCGGCGCCAGATCTTCATCTACCGCCATAACATCACGAAAAGCGGCAGATCTACCGCCTTTTATGCAATGTTCGTTAGCAGTTACGTTAGTTAATGGTTTCGTGTAAGTGCTTCCATCTTGCGGATAGTAAAAAACGAACGGTAGCAAACTCGCCACCGGTGGCGCCACTCACCATTTCACAACTGCCACAACTTACATTTGTTGTGCAGATTCTGCACATCTTTATTTCATTTGGTACACTCCTAATTGCTGTCAAGAAATCCCTTACTTTCAATTACATACAAGTGTGGATAGTATTTGCATCGAACATGTGTCTAGAAACACAAGCATGTTCGTGTTTGTTTGAAACTATGTCAAGTGTACAGTTGCAATGACGTAGCAAATCGTAAACAACAATCGCGCTGCCTAGGCAACTGCTTGTTCATAACACTAAGTAACTGTCCATTTTGAATTCATAATCAAGTTGTGGCAGTGGTGACATGCTGGGTGGCGCCACTGTTTGGGAGTATGAAACGGTGGGTGAAACGTTACGTCTAATATTAGCCTTTCCATGACGGACGAACCCACGCACGCATGCTCGCACGCGAGGACGCACGCACGCACGCTAGAAGGCACGCACGCATACGAGGACGCCCGCACGCAGGGATGCAAAGTTGTGGCAGTGGTGACAGCTGGGTGACACCACTGTTTGGAATATGAAGAGGTGGATGAAACGTTACGTCTAATATTAGCCTCTCCATGACGGACGGACGCACGCACGCACGCACGCACGCACGCACGCACGCACGCACGCACGCGAGGACGCACGCACGCTAGGAGGCACACACGCACGCGAGGAAGCACGCACGCATGGATGCAAACACGCAAGGACGCGCGTGAGGACGCACGCATGCGAGATTGCACGCACGCACGCACGCACGCACGCACGCACGGACGGACGGACGCACGCACGCACGGACGGACGGACGGACGGACGGACGTACCGACGGACGAACTATTTAATTTTCAACTTGAACATTGTCTTTTTGTGCGTTGTAGTGGAATAAAGCTCTCGCCGGCAAATTACTCGACTAAGTTCCAGTTAGATACATTTTCTAAGAACTGATCTTACAGTAACACAATAACTTATCATAAAACGAAAGAAATACATACGAGGAGCACACTGTCGGTGTAATGTACGTTTGGGCCGCATAGTTGATTACAGTCGCCAATCTGCGATTCAAATCTGTATGTATCTGTTCTACAATTAGCCACATTTTCGGTCGGTCGACGGGTAGAACCAAACTATTGGTCGGCTGACAAACTGTTGGCGACTAAACGGCGGTATGTGTCGGATTTAGGCTGTCGCCTACTAATAGCCATAACTAATGAACATGTTCAATTTCAATGAATTTCCACGATTCGACGAAATACACATCCACCACGGTCGTAGACCCGTCGTGAAGCGCCGCACGTTATCGGACGATTCGTCAGCAACAATCGTCGTTGCGTTGTGTAGTGTGCGGCGAGCGTTATTCATATTGTAAGATATATGCCTCCCTCTTCTTATCTTCTTCGGGGCCGCACGCAATGGTCCCGGAGGCATTTCTCACAAATGTAGATGTGTTTTAAATGTCCGTTTTCTTTGCGCTCGTCAGGTCGAGATGTATAACTCCTAATGACTTAGTAACATTTGCTATTAAAAACTAATTAAATCAAACTGGCATATACGTTACATTCCTCCCACACTTTTTTTTCTTCAAAACAACGTGTTGTTGTTAACAAAACAATTTAAAACAAAACTTAAAGGAGAGGTCAGTTTAAGTTTGCTAATGTACGCCCAAACAACGAAGTTGCTAGAATACAATTAAGAGTATATCTTCACTAAAACAGACTTTATAAATGTGTTTGATATACTGGAAATATAGCACGTATACATGCATCATACAATGTACCAAGAATACAGCATCGGTAATCGCATGCATTTTACATTAGGTACCATAGAACAAACGTCAGTACATACATGTATCATAGAAAGTACTAGAACAAAACATTTTACATTAGGTACCATAGAACAAACGTCAGTACATACATGTATCATAGAAAGTACTAGAACAAAACATTTTACATTAGGTACCATAGAACAAACGTCAATACATACATGTATCATAGAAAGTACTAGAACAAAACATTTTACATTAGGTACCATAGAACAAACGTCGGTACATACATGTATCATAGAAAGTACTAGAACAAAACATTTTACATTAGGTACCATAGAACAAACGTCAGTACATACATGTATCATAGAAAGTACTAGAACAAAACATTTTACATTAGGTACCATAGAACAAACGTCGGTACATACATGTATCATAGAAAGTACTAGAACAAAACATTTTACATTAGGTACCATAGAACAAACGTCAGTACATACATGTATCATAGAAAGTACTAGAACAAAACATTTTACATTAGGTACCATAGAACAAACGTCGGTACATACATGTCTCATAGAAAGTACTAGAACAAAACATTTTACATTAGGTACCATAGAACAAACGTCAGTACATACATGTATCATAGAAAGTACTAGAACAAAACATTTTACATTAGGTACCATAGAACAAACGTCGGTACATACATGTATCATAGAAAGAACTAGAACAAAACATTTTACATTAGGTACCATAGAACAAACGTCAGTACATACATGTATCATAGAAAGTACTAGAACAAAACATTTTACATTAGGTACCATAGAACAAACGTCGGTACATACATGTATCATAGAAAGTACTAGAACAAAACATTTTACATTAGGTACCATAGAACAAACGTCAGTACATACATGTATCATAGAAAGTACTAGAACAAAACATTTTACATTAGGTACCATAGAACAAACGTCGGTACATACATGTATCATAGAAAGTACTAGAACAAAACATTTTACATTAGGTACCATAGAACAAACGTCAGTACATACATGTATCATAGAAAGTACTAGAACAAAACATTTTACATTAGGTACCATAGAACAAACGTCGGTACATACATGTATCATAGAAAGTACTAGAACAAAACATTTTACATTAGGTACCATAGAACAAACGTCAGTACATACATGTATCATAGAAAGTACTAGAACAAAACATTTTACATTAGGTACCATAGAACAAACGTCAGTAAATACATGTATCATAGAAAGTACTAGAACAAAACATTTTACATTAGGTACCATAGAACAAACGTCGGTACATACATGTATCATAGAAAGTACTAGAACAAAACATTTTACATTAGGTACCATAGAACAAACGTCAGTACATACATGTATCATAGAAAGTACTAGAACAAAACATTTTACATTAGGTACCATAGAACAAACGTCAGTACATACATGTATCATAGAAAGTACTAGAACAAAACATTTTACATTAGGTACCATAGAACAAACGTCGGTACATACATGTATCATAGAAAGTACTAGAACAAAACATTTTACATTAGGTACCATAGAACAAACGTCAGTACATACATGTATCATAGAAAGTACTAGAACAAAACATTTTACATTAGGTACCATAGAACAAACGTCAGTACATACATGTATCATAGAAAGTATTAGAACAAAACATTTTACATTAGGTACCATAGAACAAACGTCGGTACATACATGTATCATAGAAAGTACTAGAACAAAACATTTTACATTAGGTACCATAGAACAAACGTCAGTACATACATGTATCATAGAAAGTACTAGAACAAAACATTTTACATTAGGTACCATAGAACAAACGTCGGTACATACATGTATCATAGAAAGTACTAGAACAAAACATTTTACATTAGGTACCATATAACAAACGTCAGTACATACATGTATCATAGAAAGTACTAGAACAAAACATTTTACATTAGGTACCATAGAACAAACGTCGGTACATACATGTATCATAGAAAGTACTAGAACAAAACATTTTACATTAGGTACCATAGAACAAACGTCAGTACATACATGTATCATAGAAAGTACTAGAACAAAACATTTTACATTAGGTACCATAGAACAAACGTCGGTACATACATGTATCATAGAAAGTACTAGAACAAAACATTTTACATTAGGTACCATAGAACAAACGTCAGTACATACATGTATCATAGAAAGTACTAGAACAAAACATTTTACATTAGGTACCATAGAACAAACGTCAATACATACATGTATCATAGAAAGTACTAGAACAAAACATTTTACATTAGGTACCATAGAACAAACGTCAGTACATACATGTATCATAGAAAGTACTAGAACAAAACATTTTACATTAGGTACCATAGAACAAACGTCGGTACATACATGTATCATAGAAAGTACTAGAACAAAACATTTTACATTAGGTACCATAGAACAAACGTCGGTACATACATGTATCATAGAAAGTACTAGAACAAAACATTTTACATTAGGTACCATAGAACAAACGTCGGTACATTCATGTATCATAGAAAGTACTAGAACAAAACATTTTACATTAGGTACCATAGAACAAACGTCAGTACATACATGTATCATAGAAAGTACTAGAACAAAACATTTTACATTAGGTACCATAGAACAAACGTCGGTACATACATGTATCATAGAAAGTACTAGAACAAAACATTTTACATTAGGTACCATAGAACAAACGTCAGTACATACATATATCATAGAAAGGACTAGAACAAAACATTTTACATTAGGTACCATAGAACAAACGTCGGTACATACATGTATCATAGAAAGTACTAGAACAAAATATTTTACATTAGGTACCATAGAACAAACGTCAGTACATACATGTATCATAGAAAGTACTAGAACAAAACATTTTACATTAGGTACCATAGAACAAACGTCGGTACATACATGTATCATAGAAAGTACTAGAACAAAACATTTTACATTAGGTACCATAGAACAAACGTCAGTACATACATGTATCATAGAAAGTACTAGAACAAAACATTTTACATTAGGTACCATAGAACAAACGTCGGTACATACATGTATCATAGAAAGTACTAGAACAAAACATTTTACATTAGGTACCATATAACAAACGTCAGTACATACATGTAGCATAGAAAGTACTAGAACAAAACATTTTACATTAGGTACCATAGAACAAACGTCGGTACATATATGTATCATAGAAAGTACTAGAACAAAACATTTTACATTAGGTACCATAGAACAAACGTCAGTACATAAATGTATCATAGAAAGTACTAGAACAAAACATTTTACATTAGGTACCATAGAACAAACGTCAGTACATACATGTATCATAGAAAGTACTAGAACAAAACATTTTACATTAGGTACCATAGAACAAACATCGGTACATACATGTATCATAGAAAGTACTAGAACAAAACATTTTACATTAGGTACCATAGAACAAACGTCAGTACATACATGTATCATAGAAAGTACTAGAACAAAACATTTTACATTAGGTACCATAGAACAAACGTCGGTACATACATGTATCATAGAAAGTACTAGAACAAAACATTTTACATTAGGTACAATAGAACAAACGTCAGTACATACATGTATCATAGAAAGTTCTAGAACAAAACATTTTACATTAGGTACCATAGAACAAACGTCGGTACATACATGTATCATAGAAAGTACTAGAACAAAACATTTTACATTAGGTATCATAGAACAAACGTCAGTACATACATGTATCATAGAAAGTACTAGAACAAAACATTTTACATTAGGTACCATAGAACAAACGTCGGTACATACATGTATCATAGAAAGTACTAGAACAAAACATTTTACATTAGGTACCATAGAACAAACGTCAGTACATACATGTATCATAGAAAGTACTAGAACAAAACATTTTACATTAGGTACCATAGAACAAACGTCAATACATACATGTATCATAGAAAGTACTAGAACAAAACATTTTACATTAGGTACCATAGAACAAACGTCAGTACATACATGTATCATAGAAAGTACTAGAACAAAACATTTTACATTAGGTACCATAGAACAAACGTCGGTACATACATGTATCATAGAAAGTACTAGAACAAAACATCGATAATCGCATGTTACAATGTACCAGAAATTACATGGGCACTTAACAAACGTTAATGATCATGTAGAATGTTTGTTCTTACCCGAGACAAATTTCTCAATGTCATTGTTGAGACAATAAAGAATTATCTTATATTATCTTATCTATCTAATATATGTTCTACTCTATCCAGCACTGATATAAACGCCGATTAAGCAAATCGATGTCCGTTGGCATATAATCCAGCGCGTATCAATAATATACAGTAATATCCAAAAGCTTCATAAACAATCATAAAAATGATGCTTCACAATGCTAGGATAAAAACAAGAACAAACCAACGATCCACACAACTAAATGTTTGTGCAACAATAAGTATGTCGACATCTTTAACAGCGGTTTCGACGTGATCTTTCACGTTATGACATGGAATCTCTGTCCGTGTGTGGCACAATTTCGGTGTCGACACAGTACTCCTACAAAACATTACAACCATCACGAACAAACACAATATAACAATTGCTACAGTACAGGGTACATATCCCGGATACGTTTCCCACATTAGAAAAGTACCATTGGAGACTAGCGGAAACCAAAATACGCATTAATTCCTGTCTGTTTAAGCAAACCCTTTGTTAGAAAACCTAACTATGCCTTTTGTGTTTCACTTGTAAACCGATACTATTCTCACGAAACTTCACTAGCTGATCATAGGTTTTAGTTAATTACTGAAACATTTGGTTTACCGACGGTACAAACGCTGGTTTCGTCGACTGTATAGTCGCACTAACGTTGGCATTCACGAACGTCGATGTCGGTCGCTGGTCCAAAGAATGTTTTTGACAATTGATCGAACATGTCGAGTAATCCCGTTTTACCGTGCGTCTTCGGGGTGGACATTGTCTTTTTAATATCAGCGATATGTTTGGTCTTAGCGTCAGCTGTGACGTTTGCTACGTCGTGGAGTGAAGTCGTCAATCA
This sequence comes from Lamellibrachia columna, assembly GCA_963662155.1. NCBI lineage: Eukaryota > Metazoa > Annelida > Polychaeta > Sabellida > Siboglinidae > Lamellibrachia > Lamellibrachia columna. The sequence continues at coordinate 25,603,722 of OY759264.1, forward strand.
TCAATTTGAAACGTTGTATTTTAAAACGTTATCCCGGGATTTCGGTCGGCGTTGCTATCGTAAATATAACTACCCATGTCGCCATGTGATTTCATCACTGCCTGTTACGAGGAATCTGTTAAACAGATAATACGGTTCATAAAAAGTATGTCCCTATGGACGTATTCATTCGATTTTGCACTTGTCATCGGTGTGTGAAATGCAAAGAGAGGATATAACTAAGCATTTCTGCTGCTTTATTTCTGTCTGAAATACTTCGTTTTCGTTAATGACTCACTGTCACTGTCGAATATGTACGCTGCTTCGCGAGCAGTTACAACCCGTGTTCTGGGGCGGAGCGATCTGTCTGCCGCGGATCGAGTAACCCTGTCTGTCATCGAGGGGCGGGTCATATCCGTCGCTGGATGAAATGCTACGTTCTCGCTTATGTCACCCTGTCGTTTAGGTGTGACCTGACAGAGGGACCGTCTCAAATTTGATCAGGGCCAGTGTCAAACTTCATCGGTCTGTCGTTGCTGTCATTGTGGGCAGCAGGTCGTCTGCGAGTAGTGCTAGGAACCTTATGGGATCATGCCTCAATTACACTTTCTGGTGTGTAATGTTAGATATGTGTAATTTAAAAAAAAATCATTATCTGACATAACTGTATTTGAGCAGGCACACAGTCGACTCGGATTACTCCAATAATCCATTCGCGGATAAAGTTTACTCCATTTAAACATGGCGTCCCTATCTCTAAACTGCCACACTATCCGTTGATCTGAAAACCAGCGTCCTGCATTTATCATATCCTTACAAATTCTCAATTGGTAAATAAACCCAATTTTCATAGCAACTGTTGATCTCTATTCGATCACACCAAATCCAATCGACGACACAAAACGTTTTGGTTTAATCGCCCCTGAACACTTTAACAGTGTCTTCATCCACTGTTCTGAATGTAAACTTGCATTGTTCTCACAACAGTACAACTCAACAACCATATACTTATTAGGTTGGCGCTCTTTTCTTTGATCTTTAATCTGTTCAATGTTATGTTATGTTATGTTATGTTATGTTATGTTATGTTATGTTATGTTATGTTATGTTATATCAGCAACCGGATACGCATATTCGCGCCAGATATTCACGCAATTCAAAGAGCAACTCGTTCCACGGGCAGACATCAACGAATATACAGTGGACAGATCAGTCAAGACATCAACATAAATTGGCAACATACCATACACGATCCCAGGCAGGTTTCTTCATAAAACATAGGCCTACACACAAATGTTTTTTCATCAAGTCTTTTATTTTCGTCTCGTCCCGTGCCTGCGTATCGCAGTGGCGTTCGGTGATCCGGCTGTTCTTGATATATATATATATATATATATATATATATATATATATATATATATATATATATATATATATATATATATATATATAGGCATTTCTCACAGATGTAGATATGTTTTAAATGTCCGTCTTCTTTGCGCTCGCCAGGTAGTCAATGCATTGTTCTCTAGGTTCGAAGTGATTTTAATCGCGTACATCAGACGGATAGAAATATAATAGCAATATAATCACTCACGATGACAATAAAAAACAGTGGAGATAGATATCACTGTAAACCGTGAAGAAAAGTAGTGAATGTAAACATTACTTTTATATAGATTTAAAGTCTAGAAGATTTGTCAATTCTGACCGAAAATTTAGAAATTTAATCCTGAAGCAGTTATGGCCCCGCCAGGACCACCCTTACTAAAATGTGGATGCCTAAAATTCGGCATGACTACACACCTCAGTGTGAATTTAAAATAGTCTTGCCCCCCTTGGAAACGCTCCTCCGGGGTATTTATACTCTCGGTTACCCAAAATCAGACGCCGTCACTAGAGGCGCTGTGACTGCTTAAATATCCAAATAAGCTTTACCATTGGTCAACTTGTTAAATCCACCCACCCTCGCAACCGCTGGACAATGACGTCTGTCAGCAATTCCTTGCCCAGTTTCCAAGTTAAACTTTTGAACTCTTGGAGCTGGGCCAAATCCAGGGTTCCCAGGGCTCCCTCTCAGTTCCCCAATTACGTTGTCCTCCGAAGTCAGAGGAATTTAGCAAATGTAAGGATTAAAGGGAGGACTGAAGCTTCTAAGCACTACCATCAATCTTTGGCACCATAATGGATTTTGTCAATATCTACTTGGGTGGTTTAGCTATAAACTTTTCGAATCCTGCTTTTCTATTGCTAATCTAAACTTAATACATAGACACAATGACTTAGTAACATTAGCTGTTAAAAACTAATTAAATCAAACTGGCGCATATTTCACAATATGTCGGGACATTGACAGCGCAAATTAATTATAAAAAAAATTATTATTATCGAAATGCACTGCCTGAAGAGGCATCAATATCAGTGATATGACAACTCCGACTGGTTCAGTGTACCTTTCCTTAATGACATTTTGACGATGTAATTATAGAACAACTTCAAGTTCCAACTTGTAATTGGATACCATTGAATTACAATTTGATTAATGTGATTGCCTGAAAACCGACGAGTTTTCCGGAAAGCGCCTCGATCCAGCTGTGTGCTGACAGGTAATGTATACGTTTACGCAAACGTGCAATTTGTGTACACGAATACGACTCTCCGTTCGACGTCACTCACGCATAACGTGTTCTTTACGTACTGCTTGGGTTTAGTTACACGTGTCCACTGTATATTCGTTGATGTCTGCCCGCAGAACGAGCTGCTTTTTGTATTGCTTGAATAACTGGCGCTAATGTGTGTATCCGTTTGCTGCTATAACACAACAGTTAACAGATTAAACATCAACTAAGCATTGCCTAAACTATGGAGAAATGTAAATGAGCCGTCGTCTCACGAGTTTCATGGAAAGCGCCTCGGTCCAGCTGTGAGCTGGTACATACCGTGTACGTTTACGCAAACATGCAATTAGAGCACACAGATGACAGTTATATATAGAATGCAATCGGTGAATATTCTTAGTTTTGTGGACTAACAGTTAAGTCCTAGTTTTCTATTGAACTGGATACTTTGTGAGATTAATTGGATTTAGTTGTATTTGATAATTTATCATTTAAATGAAATGCCATACAAATTTAATGCCGCGTCTGAAACAATTTCGCTCACACTTCTCCAAATGTTTCACATTGTTTGGCAGACACGGAGCTATTAACTTGGACAATACAATTATGCTTATTTTGGTTGCTGCAAGAACACGACATTGAACAGATTGAACAACAACCAAACAATGCGAAACCTTCTTTCTGGCTCCTGTAATTCTCCGGACACAGGTGTTCTCAAAAACTTTTAGCTTCTGTTGGTGTTTTTCTGCCTGTCCCGCCGTGTCAAAATCATCCAGGCTTGCCGACATTACACACGCTCTCAGAAGACAGGGACATTGCGGGTGAGCACACCACATTTATTGCTGCTTCTTTGTGTAATAACATTTGACTTTTTGACAGGAGTCATCAAAATCATGCTCCGTTGAACCATTATTTGCTATTTTACTGTATTCCACGTCACTTAAAAATGCAACGGATGATTTTGCTCATGGTACGTTTACTTGACAGTACGTATGTAAGATTAGTAATTAATCTACAGTGGTTTTCTTCTTCGCTTAAAACCTTTCATGGGATGGGACAATGATCTAACTGCATTTGTTTGTCTTCTGTACGTGTGTTTCCATCTATATATGTGTATGCGTGTGTGTAAAAACAAAAAAAAAAAACACGCGCACACACACAATTTTTATTTGATCGATGAATGATATATAGTTTTTTTTACTGTAAAGTTAGAATGCACAAAATCGACAAATACACGTCAATATACATCATCTTCCTGTCAAACATCCTTTGTGTTGATCTTCCTGCTGATTAAGTGCACTTCCTAGGTTCAAACCGATAATAGACTTAAAATTATCCGTCAATCCACGTCAAACTAATACTCTTCCCTTTGTTCTCTCACACATTGTTTCCACAATCCTCGCTTCTGCTTCTGGCACTCCTATCCATCTCACTGTTGCCACCACCTTGTCTCTCGGGACTGTGTCGAAAGCGTTTTGAGGTCCATATGTCCTATTGCTATATTACCTTGACTCTACAACCTCTTCTCTACCAGTTCTCTTAGCACAACCATTCCATCTGTTGTCCCTCTTCATTTTCTGAGTTCCTGTTTTTCGTCCCATGATTCCTGCTCCACACTTTTTCGTAGACCCCTTCCAGAATCATTATTAGCAGCTTGATAAATTTACTCCCAGTTGATTCCCTGGTTTTGTACGTCCTGCTTTCGCTTCCATACGCATAGACAACCCTCAATTGAATGTGTGTTTACCAAAACTGTAACGAACTTGCTCCATCGAGACGTTTCTAAGATACCGACGCCCAAACAGTATTTCTTCACACACAGGCGCTATTAAGATGCAGGTTCAATATCATACAACAACTAGATATATAGACAGAGATAGTGATTGTGGAACTATATTTGTAGCCGTAGACAATTTTTACCTTGCAGAATATGAAAAATGTCGCAGTAGCACCGAAATGTGTCTAGTGCCGAGCCGCGTTCGATAAGAGGAACGCCGTGATTAATTACCGTGGAAAAGAAATTTTTTTGATGGCCTACAGAGAGAACACGTCGTGACTATAATTATCAATAATGACTCGCTTTGAAGCAGACATGCATAGGCCTATAAGCAAAGTACACACCTTACCGATGACGTGTCGGAGCGCTTGTTCTTTTCAATGAATATTCATGCATGTTTAATACCAGTAAACAACTGATCAAATATCAAAGAGGTCATAGAACCATTGCAAATTCAACTACTCTAGGAATATCTGTTGCGGTGTCTTGTATATATAATATGTACCAATATAATTTCAACTGTTTTCAGTACTTTTTTATGTTATGTGTTGTTTCGCGTCACTTACGACTAACCACGTTGTTATCCACAATCTTAAATCAAATTTATAAACCCAACTGTTCTCAAAAGAATACATTTTATTTATGCTATAATTCAACATTAAAAAACCCAAAAAAAACAGAAAGGCCGTTGTGTTATATACCACTTTTTACAGAAAAATATGTGTCCTGTCTGATGAAATTCTGATGGACATGAATAAATGATGAGAAATAATAACTAAACATTATTACTGTGTATGTAATTCAATTACAACGGATGATGATAGTTTATGAATTGACTGTCATCCTCCTTATGCATGTGGCAGTTCAGCGGGCAGCTTGTTCTTCAGCTCCATCTTCTTGAGCATCCTCTGCCTTGGAAACGGTCTCAGCAACGTTTAATGTTACGCTTTTCCAGGGGCCAACACATGTTTTGTTGATGCATTGGCTTGCGTTTTCTCCCATGCATGGTGGCCAAACATAGATTAAGTTTCTTGTTGCTAAAATGTTGTTTCTAAGTTTCGTCATGCAGTGGAGTTGTCGTGTCCCTGACACTGTTGCAATTGACGATGATTTCATGAACGATTGATGTCTTCTGTCTTGCGTCTTGATGATGTGGAAAGAGCGCATGGTGAGGCAACACTGATCAGCAGAAGCGTCAGGAAATGGCAGCACATAACTATCGCAGTAGTGCTTGAACATGGCTTGGGCATTCTGAATAATGCACTCTCGGAAAAGAATGTCTTCGTCAGCTACTCTCTTGATGACACCGCCACAGGCATCACATACGCTCTGTCCGTGTCTGGAACCAAAACGCACCTTTCTGTGGACAATGGTCCAGGGGAATTGGCCAAGAAATAGCTGCTTTGACTTATACTGTGCTGCATAACCATCAGAGAAGATGACGACCTTTTCGAACATAGACTCCAACACATGTAGTAGCTCATTTGTTTTTTTAAGGATAACCTATACCAGGTATGCGTCGTGAAACAAGTCATCCGAAAAGAAGATAAAATAGTCAGTAACTTGGGAGGAGCAGTCAAGACAGCGATAGTGCAGGATAATTGTGTGAATAGTCACGTGATTATTTCCGGTGACGGATTGTGCCTAAATCTGCCAGGAAAATTGTGTGTACAGGCACCTGATTGTACCCAGTACGCGGATTGTACTCCTTCCTGGCATTTGCAGAGGAAAGGAGGAATGACTGCACAACCGTAAGCTGCATAAGCTGTGTAAGCTGTGTAAGCTGTGTAAGTTGTGTAAGCTGTGTAAGCTGCGTGAGCTGCGTGAGCTGCGTGAGCTGCGTGAGCTGCGTGAGCTGTGTGAGCTGCGTGAGTTGCGTGAGCTGCGTGAGCTGCGTGAGCTGTGTGAGCTGTGTGACCTGTGTGAGCTGCGTGAGCTGTGTGAGCTGTGTAAGTTTCCACCTGGAAACAAAGAGATGTTTTGCAAAAGGCTGCAGGTCTATTATCATCTTCTGAAGTAGAGCATGGATGGCCCCATCCTTCTGAACTAGCTCACCTCTCTTGCCACACTATGTCTTCACCGTCTCCAATGCCTTCTACTTAACAACAAGAGTCATGCTGGATTGCAGTTGCTTCTCAAACTCTCATTGAAGCTTACTTGAAGCTTGCTGCATTTGTTTCTCCAGGCACGCCATGGTGGGATAAAAAACACTCTGCCACTTATCTGCTCATCATTAAGATGGTGTTTGAGGGCTTCCAATTTTAGGTCTACATTTCTGCACATTTCACACAGACATTGCTTGTTTCTTTGTCTACATGAAGTCACAACTCGCGCTGGCGATGGCGATAGAAACTGCTCAGAGAGATATTGCACTCTAGGTGTTTCTCAGAAAATAATGTTGAAGTCTTGATTCTTTTTGACAAAACCTAATTCTGCTCCATGTGTTGTATTTGGAAACATACTTCTTTCTAGGCAGGTTAACCGACGGTTCTTCGAGAAACTCGACGGCAGCTCTGGTAGCTGGTGCTGACTCTTTTCTTTTATACTTCCCTTTGTCCTGCTGTGCTATCTGTGAAGACGTGACGTCAAAGATAAGTTGTTTTTGCCCCAACGCCTGTTTGCTTCTTTTTATTTTGAATTATTTTTGTTTCAGAGATAATTTTTCTTCTTTCACAGCAGATGGAGAATTGTTTTGTTTCGGTTGTCAGTATATGTTGTTGTTGTTTTTGGACGTTTCAAGGCTTTCTTGGGTATAGTTGTCACTAGTTTACTATAACCTTTAAACAAACAAACAAACAAACAAACAAACAAACAAGTGTTTTAAACATTACCAGAGCTTGAAAAAAAGTGTCTTTGCTCAGTTGATGCGCTGTTGTTATGTGTATTTTGCATAAATAAATAACAGTGAAATGTTAACACAAACAAGAGGAAATGATTAAATGACTTAATTATTGTTATGTTTCCTGCTATTGAGTGGATTAAACTGAATGTTCCTATGTGTGGCCGCAGCTTGTTTGATGCAACACTACGAAAAGTTGACGACAGTTGTAAAGTTGGGAAAAAGGGCAAATTTTATTGCCGGATTACCTCATGGTAGTAGGAAATTGTATAAATGGATCTAAGCATTATAATAACAACATATGAATTAAAATGCATTGACATTATCAATACCAAGAATTCACAATGTAAAAAGTATGTCAGCATCAAAGGTGAGGGGCCAACTGCCGAAATTAATATGAAAACACACACACACACACACACACACACACACACACACACACACACACACACACACACACACACACACACACACACACACACACACACACTCGCACGCACGCACGCACGCACGCACGCACGCACGCACGCACGCACGCACGCACACACACACACACACACACACACACACACTCACACACACACACACACACACACACACTCACACACACACACACACACACACACACACACACACACACACACGCACGCACGCACGCACGCACGCACGCACGCACACACACACACACACACACACACACTCACACACACACACACACACACACACACACACACACACACAAACACACACACAAGGGAATGTATAACAGTTGAAAAACAGTACTTGAAAAAAGTACATGTTAGGTACTCTGGAAGGATCTGTTTGAAAATATATATTATGTACCGTGGAACATCGTTGCTATATTCCACCTTTACCTCATTGTCCAAAATTGGGAGCATATCCCTATTGCGCATATGCACAGCGCGAAGAGACGTTAATGTCAGTTACATCAAACCTTCTATTGATTCGATGTATTTTACCATTGGAAATTGTTACGATACAATTATACAACAAATTTAGGTTCCGACTTATAAATGCATTCGGCGGTGTTGTGTTTTGGATAACCGCTGCCGAACAACCCTTAATTGAATGTGTGCAACGGTGTATGTTATGGTATGTGACATGTATCGACACGAAATATGACGATGAAGCCTACCAAAACCGCAACGAGTCGTTTCCAAGTTACCTTCGCCCAGAAAACAAACATAGCTGGGGCGGGGCAGTTGCCGTGCTCTGCTGTGCCTGGTCGTGAAGGTAATGACCGATAACGACTCGCTTTGAAGAAGACATGCATAGTCCTATTAGCAAAAAAAACACCTTGCTGATAACACGTCGGAGAGCTTGTCCTGGTCATTGAAAATACAGGCACGTTTGATCTCATATAAAATGCAATGCAATACGAAGACTTCTATTGCGGTTAACTCCTCGAGACAACTAGTGCAAAGACTCATCAAAACTAAAGGATTGGCAAGGTAATGTTAATTACAGTGACCAACGCGAAGTGACACGAACCGATTTATATATATATATATATATATATATATATATATATATATATATATATATATATATATACATATATATATATATATATATATATATATATATATATATATATATATATATATATATATATATATATATATATATATATATATATATATATATATATATATATATATATATATATATATATATATATATACAACTATACATTAAGGTCCAATATTGTAGAAATCGTTAACTGGTCATATTTGCGTGGAGAGAACATTCACTACGAACAGGCGATACTGATACGCATCAGGGTTTCAATAAAACCCCTCTGTCTGCCGCTTGAATAAGTCATAATTAGGGGCCTAACGGGTTGTTTTTTTATCTTCTACAAGTATTCAGGCACCATAATTGGTAGTTTTTGGCTGACGAGTTTGCCTTCGCCAAAACTGAGGCGCCAAACTGTGGGCTTGATAACAGCGAGCAGTGACATTCGCGGTGAAGCAATCCTTCACGATTTCACCAGATTTAACCAAATTATCCAGACTTACAAAATATTGCAATCCAACGCATGAAAACAGATGGCGAGTGGACAAGGAAGCCATTAGCTAATCGAGAATTCAACAACTATTCCTATACGTGTAACCTGCCCTTATCAGATATGTGTCAATGTTGTTTTAAAACATTTTCACACATATATGGTTTACACATTCAGTGATGGGCTGTTCCATTCGGTTACTGTAGTCTGTGAATATGAATACTGGTGTGGTAATGCTAGTTATATAATTTGTAATGTAATTATATAATTTGTATTAATAACTCCCACCTAAACTCTTAGGCCAACCTCACACTTCACATCTATTTCTGAGGCCAATCTCCCACCAATTTTGTAGGACATACACACGCACACACGCACGCACGCACTCACGCACGCACGCACGCACGCACGCACGCGCACACACATCCCTCGTGTATGTTCATAATGTGGCAAACTTGTTAATACATAGTTTTACTTAGCCACGCATACTCGCATCATTAGAAAGATGAATTGATACAATCACCACAATGTATTTACATTCGAGGCAAAGCTCACCGAAGGTGCGCTTTACCCCACATTTACCCCACACGCTTTGTCCCATTTTGAATGTGTAATTGGAATTACAAAAATAACTTATACCATATGTTCGCCCGCTTGAATCAATAATTCCTGTTATAACAATGTGTAGGTGACAACTAAATAGCCATTCCACATTTTTTATTAGTTAAAGTATGTATGCTGTGGGATCGGTTAAAGCTGTTCAATTTGTTATACTAATATGGCCAAAAAGAAAAAATTGGTATTATTTACTTGGCGTGCTGCGTCTCCTCAAATCGAACGTGCCATAATTGGTTTGGCCTCATGTTGCATCGGTTTATTGGGAGATAGCGGCATTAATAGTTGGGTCTGCTGAAATAGAGGGGGTACGCCTTGCCCCGGGGGTACGCTTTGCCCCACCTTACTCTATAAGTACCCACGTCCGAACGACAAAGAGCCACAATGACGCACAGGGTCATTCAATACTTTGCCAGATACCCAGCTATGGGTAAATACTACTGGGCAGATCACGGTCATGAACCCTGGAGACTTACGCATTCGGCTCCTCTTGTTTGGCAGACACGGGACAATTAACTTGGACGGTACAATTATGCTTATTTGGTTGCTGCAAGAACACGACATTGAACAGATTGTTTTCTCATACATTGTTTCCACAATTCTGGCTTCTGCTTCTGGCACTCCCATCCATCTCACTGATGCCATCACCATCTCTATCGGGACCGTGTCGAAAGCCTTTTTGAGGTCCATAGATCGTATTGCCATATCAACATGGCCCTCCAACCTCTTCTCTGACAGTTGTCTCAGCACAAACATTTCATTTGTTTTCCCTCTTCATTTTCCGAGTGCCTGTTTTCCTTCAACTAATTGCTGCTCCAGTCTCTTTCGTATTCCCCATCCACAATCCTTTATTGCGGCTTGAAAATGTTATGTCTATATATTTTCCCTGGGGTTTGTACCTCTCGCTTCCATGTTGAGACAATTAGCCATGTTCGCCACTTCCCCGAGCCCTTTCACGCATATAGACATCGCTTTATTGAATGTGTGCAACTTTCATGTTATGGTTGGTGACATGTAGCAACACGAAATATTGAAATTGAAATTGATTTTATTAGGCATGACAAATATGATAATACAAAATAAAACTAACATATTAAGTGCCCCCCCAAGGTTGTCACTGTGGCTTGTTGTTGTTCGGACGCGGGCAAATATAGAGTATGCTGGGGCAAAGTGCACCCGCGGGGCAAAACGCACCCTCCTCTATTTCGCCAAATCCAATTACTCATGCCGCTGTCTCTCAATAAACCGATGCAACATGAGGCCAGACCAAGGAGACGCAGCACGTCAAGTAAGCTATACCAATTTGATTTTTGGCCATTATAATTATTATAACAAATTGAACAGTGTTTAACAGATCCCGCAACATAAGTACTTTGACTAATCCAACGTGCGAAATAGCTATTTGTATGTCACTTGCATATTGCTATATAATAAGTGTTATTGTTTCACGCTGACGAAAATATGGCAAACATCTTCTTAAGTGTGGACAAAGTCTGGACAAATCTGGTTAAATCGTGAAGGATTGCTTCTCGTGGCCACCTCGAATGTCACTGCTAGTTATTTTCAAGCCCACAGTGTAGCTCATGTGTTGTGGCGAAGGCTAACTATTCAGCCATAAACTACCAATTGTGGTGCCTGAGTACTAGCAGAAGATAACCATGTAACCAACGAGGCCCCTAATTATGACTCAGGATAGGACAAGCGCTCAGACGCGTTGTCAGTAAGGTGTTTTTTTTTACTTTGCTAATAGGCCTATACATGTCTCCTTCAAAGCGAGTCATTGTCGATAATTATAGTCACGACTTGTTCACCTTGTAGGCCAGGCACAACCGAGCCGAGCAATTGCCGCTACCACCGCGATGTTTGTCTTCTCAATGGTAATTAATTCCGACGTTCCTCTTGTCGACCGCGGCACGGCCCTGCCACGGTTCGGTGCTAATGCGACTTTTTTTTCAATTTCCCCAAGGTGTACCTTGGCTACGGCATACCGAACTGCAAATATTATTCTGCAATCACTAGCTACCTCTATATCTAGTTTTTTGTATGATATTGAACCTGAATGTTATACACGTTTTAACAGCGCTTGTGTGCGCGAAAATACATTTAACTTGGAAACGACTCGATGGATCAAATTTGTTACGGTTTTTAGGCTTCATCGCCTTATTTCTTTTCGCTACATGTCACCAACCGTAGCATACAAGATTGCACACATTAAAATAAAGGTTGTCTATATGTATTGGTCTAATTGTCCCAATATGGAAGCGAAGCGAGACGTTGAAGACCATTGGAAATAGTAATGACTTTATGAAACTGCTAGAGGGGATTCGGGATGGGGGATACGAATCTGGGGAATGAAAACAAGGACTCGGACAATGACAAAGTTTTTGGAATCTTGTTGTGCACAAACACGCATATACACCTGAAGACACACATACATAGTAAAAATTAACATATAACGGTTTCATAGAGCATGATATTGACGACCCTTATCAAAACATTAAATGTTCATATTGATAGGGCATGATATTGATGACTCATAGCAATACGTCAAATGCTATTAAACAAGGAAGCAGCAATAAATGTGGTCTCCATAATTGTTTTTAACTGATGATATTGATGACTCATAGCAATACGTCAAATGCTATTAAACAAGGAAGCAGCAATAAATGTGATGCGTTCACACGCAATGTCTCCATAATTGTTTTTAACTGCCTGACTATGTAAGCCACATGGATGAGCATGTCACCGCAATATGGCGCTGCTGTTGTCTGTGGCGTTGATGAACAGTTAAGAAGTAGCGTGTGAAACATGAGAAATTGCGGGATAACTTTGAGCAAGGAGGTAGAAGTGCCTACGCTCCCCTAAAGTTAAGCTGTGGGCTGGCATGTAGTGTGTGCGTTTACGAAAACATGCAATCAGTGCACACAAATACAACTAAGCCAGTTATATGATAAAAGCAATCAGTGTATATCCTTCGTTTTGTAGACACAGAGTTAAGTCCTAGTTTTATACACTGGATACTTTGTAAGATTAATTGGATTTAATTTTATTTGATAATTTCTTATTTGAATGAAATATCACACACAATGAATACGAAGCTAATGGCACCGCGTTCGACACAATCTCGTTCACACTTCTTCAATGGCCTCACACTGTTTGGCAGACACAAGGCTGTTATGCTTATTTGGTTGCTGCAACAAAATAAAGAACTGAACAGAATAAAGACCAAACCAAACAAACAAACAACGCGAAACCTTCTTTCTTGCTCCTAGATGTCATACCTAGTTATTTTCCTGGGTCTTGCATATCTCGGTTCGCCACTCCTCCGGGCCCTTTCCGTCACCCATGCATATAGACAACCCTTCATTGAATGTGTACAACGTTGTGTGTTGTGGTTGGTGACATGTAACGACACGAAATATGGAGACGAAGCCTAAAAAACCATAACGAACTTACTCCATCGAGTTGCTTCCAATTTACCGACGGTCGTCGCGACAATTACCGTGCTCGGTCGTGTCCGACCTACAAAGTGAAAAAGACTTGACTATAAATATCGATAATGACTCGCTTTGAAGACGATGTGCATAGCCTATTAACAAAGAACACACCTTCCCGACAACGCGTCGGAGGGCTTGTCCTATTCAGTGAATAGACAATGCAATAGGACACGATGACATCTATTGCGGATAAATCCCAGTGCAAAGGCGCTTCGCAGTTAAAGGTAATGTTAATTACAGCGACCAACGCGAAGTGACACGAACCGATTTACGTACAACTATACATTGACACTTAATGTGGGGGCACTTGATTTTTTTCCGGATAACCTTGTCAAGTTGAGTGGATGGAAATAATACACCCACCCACGCATCGACAGCCACTACTCCAACCCAAGCCTTGGACAAATAGTACTGAGCAGGTCTTCGCATTCGGCTCCTCTTTCACCTCAGAGAGCTACAGTATCTGGCTGGTGCAACTGGACACTCAACAAGCAAAGGTTCCAAACAACACACTCTACCACTGAGTACAGGCACCGCACCCCAACCGAACATTGTTGTATGGTGAATCCTACAAACTATCTAACAGCAATTCGCAACGCGATTCTTAATGGAACGACAGCTGTGGCGTCATCTACCGATCAATATTAAGGTAGAACTTCTAATACAATATTTCTTTCTTTTGCATGGGGAAAGGTTTAAAGACCGGTGTTAATCAACCTATTTCCCTAACTGGTATATAAATAACATACCTACCAGTTAATAAATCTACCCCTTGTGCAAGTCATTAAAACAATAGCGTACGCAAAACCTAAATATTATCGGCAACATGTACATGTATGAAATGACTGTATGGTAAATAATTCATACGGCCTACGTTCAACAGTTCGACTGCTGGTTACACATACTAGATCAGATGGCGCAAATGTTCTGCCTACAGCTTTAGCTGGATCCTCGTCCAACATGTTGAGTAACAACGCTAAGAAGCCAGCTCCAAATCGGAAGTAAGCGCAAGCAAAACAAAGTCGCCGAGAACATACAAACATATGAAAGTATTAGGCAAAAAATAAAAGGGAGGGGATCAAGGGATTAATCTTCATATGGCGCTTATGTGCGGGAGACCCAGAAGAGCGATCGCGTCAGAGGACGGTGCCAGACAACAAATTATTACAGTGAAAGAGAAAAGAGCACATCAGTCAACAGAGCAACGTGTTCCTCGGCGGAAATTAAATCGAGAACGTGTACAACTTGGACTACCTCGGCAGCCTGACGGCGCCATCAGGAGATCAAACTGCAGACGTCGAAAACAAAAGTTGCTATTGCTGAGGAGAACTTCCGTGCGCTCACGAATATATGGACTGACAATAGGTTATCGCATGACCACCACATAATACCCTTCATTGTGCGCGTCGTGAGAGTACTGCTGTACAACTCGGAGGCATGGCTACTCACCGATGTGATTGATCGTAAACAAATAAATATATATATATATATATACATATATATATATATATATATATATATATATATATATATATATATATATATATATATATATATATATATATATATATATATATATATATATATATATATATATATATATATATATATATATATATATATATATATATATATATATATATATATATATATATATATATATATATATATATATATATATATATATATATATATATATATATATATGCAGGACGGTGGTTTTCAAATCAACGGATAGTTTGGCAGTTTAGACATAGGGACGCCATGTTTAAATGGAGCAAACTTTATCCGCGAATGGATTTTTGGAGTAATCCGAGTCGACTGAACCAAACGATATACCAAAATTAATGCAGCGTGCCAATGGCATAGCTATTTTTGTAATATTGGTTTAATTATGGTTAATATGGTTAAGATGGTTGAACTGCTCGACCGGTCACTCAAAGGAGTGATTATAGCTTTTTGTGGTCGGTCATTAAGGTACATTTAAAAATGAATGTCAGCGAGGGTGATGATTTAAAGAACGTTTAGTTGTGTGAAGTTAATGTTCTCCCCACTAAGAAACATGTGGCAGAAATAATCATTTAGGCTAACGGCAAGAAGCCGTTACCTACATAAGAGCTTAGCAAAACAGCCCGCACATTTAACTAATCCCCAACCGTTTATTTTTCCAAAGTGTGATTCGTCTATTATGGACAGCAAAACAGCTAATAATTCCGGTTTAAATACACGTTAAGAATATTACGCTGACTTAACCTGATTCTGTCGGCAACACAGTAATTTCGGGTAGACGCCGAGATTTGTAAACCCCCCCCCCCACACACACACACACAAAATTGAGACTCGTGCAACCCACGTCCAATTCGTCATCAGGGTTCAGCCTACTGTTACGTTTCCCATTGGCGACCATGTTAACGTTTTGCATGATTATAAGAAAACGGGACTATCAAAAAATTCTTCAATTTCTTACCTGCAGTTGTCAACATCTCATTGACATGCTGATCGAGTTTAGTCAAAGTCTTATATTTCTAAATCATTTAATATGTCCTTCAATTTTTTTTAAACCAATTTCTGCATGAATTACACCCGGGGGTCACTCAATACATTGCCAGATACCCATTTCAAGTTGAGTGGATTGAAACAATACTCCCTCCCATGCCTCGATAGTCAATACGCCAACCCCAGCTACGGGTAAATAGTACTGGGCAGATCATTGTCATGAACCTTGGAGACTTACGCATTCGACTCCCCTTGTTTGGCAGACACGGGACAATTAACTTGGACAATACAATTATGCTTATTTGGTTACTGCAAGAACAAGACATTGAACAAATTAAAGAACAACCAAACAATGTGAAACCTTCTTTTTGGTTCGTCTAATTCTCCGGACACAGATGTTCTCAAAAACTAGACAATGTTGTTGCTGTTACTCTGTCAGTGCCACCGTGTCAAGATCATAAGGCTTTCTGGCGCTACACAAGCTCTCAGATCTTTTCCCTGTAACTTATTGCAGCGTGAATGTGTTAAAAAACAAAACTGACAAATATCACAAAAGGGTGGGTTACACTTAGATGAAAAATAAATTGTTGGACTCTCGATTAGCCAATGGTTTCCTTATCCACTGGCCATCTGGGTATTTTGCCTTGGATGGAAATCTTGTTAAATCTGGTATTTTTGTGTACTGTGGCTCCCTCGAAATATGTGCATTCGCTCCCGCTTGTATCCAACGATGTACCTTTGCCTGCGAACGCCCATTTTCTGCAATCATTCCCCCAAGGTACACGACGCCATTCCCTTGTTCAACTCCTCTCTCTGCTCCGATAATCTTTAGGTTTTGCGGGCGCTAATGTTTTAATGACTTGTACAAGGGGAAGATTTATTAACTGGGCGGTAGGTATGTTTTTTATATACCAGTTATGGAAATATGTTGATTAACACAAGTCTTTAAACCTTTCCCCAGGTAAAAGAAATAAATATTTTTCTAGAAGTTCTAGCTTAATGTTGATCGGTAGATGACGCCACAGCTGTCGTTCCATTAAGAATCGCTTGCGAATTGCTGTTAGGTAGTTTGTAGGATTCACCATACAACAATGTTCGGTTGGGGTGCGGTGCCTGTACTCAGTGGTATAGTGTGTTGTTTGGAGCCTTTGCTTGTTGAGTGTCCAGTTACAGCAGCCATATACTGTAGCTCTCTGAGGTGAAAGAGGAGCCGAATGCGAAGACCGTGATCTGCCCAGTACTATTTGTCCAATGGTTGGGTTGGAGTAGTGGCTGTCGAGGCGTCGGTGGGTGTATTATTTCCATCCACTCAACTTGACAAGGGTATCCGGAAAAAAATCAAGTGCCCCCACATTAAGTATCAATGCATATTTGTACGTAAATCGATTCGTGTCACTTCGCGTTGATCGCTGTAATTAACATTACCTTTAACTGCGACGCGCCTTTGCACTAGGTGTTATCCGCAATAGATGTCATCGTGTCCTATTGCATTGTCTATTCACTGAATAGGACAAGCCCTCCGACGCGTTGTCGGGAAGGTGTGTTCTTTGTTAATAGGCTATGCACATCTTCTTCAAAGCGAGTCATTATCGATATTTATAGTGAATGTCTTTTCACTCTGTAGGTCGGACACGACCGAGCACGGTAATTGTCGCGACGACCGTCGGTAAATTGGAAGCAACTCGATGGAGCAAGTTCATTATGGTTTTTTAGGCTTCGTCTCCACATTTCGTGTCGTTACATGTCACCAACCATGAAAGTGAAAGTTGCACACATTCAATTAAGCGTTGTCTATATGCGTGACTCGCGGAAAGGGCGAGACGTACACAACCCAGGGAAAATATATAGGCATAACATTATCAAGCCGCAAGAAAGGATTGTGGATGGGGAGTACGAAAGAGAGTAGAGCAGGAATCAGTTGAAGGAAAACAGGGACTCGGAAAATGAAGAGTTTGTGGTGAGACAACTGTTAGAGAAGAGGTTGGAGAGCCAAGGTTATATGGCAATACGATTTACGGACCTCAAAAAGGCTTTCGACACAGTGCCGAGAGAGGTGGTGAAGGCATCAGTGAGATGGATGGGAGTGCCAGAAGCAGAAGCCAGAATTGTGTAAACAATGTATGAGAGAATAAAGGGAAGCGTATTCGTTGGACGTGGATTGGCTGTTAATTTTCAGATTAGTATCGGTTTGAACCAAGGAAGTGCACTTAGTCCTTTACTGTTTATCATGGCGATGGAATTAATCAGCAGGAAGATCAACACGAAGGATGATTGACAGGAAGATGATGTATACAGACGATCTGACCATAATAGCAGAGAGCAAACAGGGACTACAAGATGCGCAGGATGAGTGGAAGAAGATGGTCCAGAAACATGGAATGAGGATGAGCCTGGAGAAAACGTGGGTTGGACAGCAGTGAGAGGAGTTGAACAAGGGGCTGGCATCTTGTACCTTGGTGGAATGGTTACAGAAAATGGGCGTTCGCAGGCAAAGGATACAAGCGGGAGCGAATGCACATATTTCGAGGGAGTCACAGCACACAGAAATACAAGATTTCACAAGATTGCCATCAAGGCAAAATACCCAGATGGCCAGTGGACAAAGGAAACCATTGGTTTATTGAGAGTCCAACAATTAAATTTTCATCTTATTGTAGCCCACCCTTTTGTGATATTTGTCAGTTTTGTTTATTAACATATTCACGCTGCAATAAGTTACAGGTGAAAGATCTGAGAGCTTGTGTAGCGCTAGCAAGCCTGCGATCTTGACACGGTGGCATTGACAGAGTAACAGCAACAACATATTGAAGTTTTTGAGAACATCTGTGTCCGGAGAATTAGACGAATCAAAAAGTAGGTTTCACATTGTTTGGTTGTTCTTTAATATGTTCAATGTCTTCTTCTTGCAGTAACCAAAAATTAAATTTAAATTAAAAATAAATTGTATGATGGCGCCGTGCAAACGGCAGTTAAAGGCCACAAGGCATTTAATTTGTGGCAGTTGCAGCAACTGGGTGGATTTCGTCAAGTCTGGGTGCGAGAAGTCCTGGGCTGAGGTCCAGGCAGATAGTTTTAGTTTTGAGTGTAGGGGATGCGCACGGATGAAGGAACTAGAGGTGGAGTTGGAAGAGCTGAGGCTGCTCGTTGTGGCAATGGTGGGAAGGGAACAGGGGAGTTGTGCCAGTAGTTCCGGTGGGGGAACTGTAGACGATAAAGTGTCGAAAGACACAAGAGATGCTAGGGAGAGCTCACCTCAGCCTGGGAGGAAGCTGAGAGGAGGGAAGGTGACAGGTCATAGGGAGACAGGACGTAAGGAGACGGGAAGGAAAGGAACGGAAGGGAAGACAACCAGAGTGAAGGAGATGGGAGTAGGGGAGACAGGAGGGAAGGAGAAGGGAGTGGGGGAGACGGGAGGGAAGACAACCGGAGTGAAGGAGAGGGGAGTAGCGGCGACAGGAGGGAAGGAGAAGGGAGTGGGGGAGACGGGAGGGAAAACAACCGGAGGGAAGGAGAGGGGAGTAGGGGAGTCAGGAGGGAAGGAGAAGGGAGTGGGGGAGACGGAAGGGAAAACAACCGGAGTGAAGGAGAGGGGAGTGGGAGAGACAAGAGCAAAGGAGTGGGAAGTGGGGGAGACAGGAGGGGAGGGGTCAGGACAGAATGTGATGGAGGGGATCGAAAGGAAGAGTTATTCTGCAGCAGTGATAGAGGGGGTGAGGAAGAGAGCGAGGGTGTTTGTGGGGGATTCGATAGTTAGGAAGACCGACAGAGTCTTAAACAAGGGAGATGATGTGGTGGTCTGCTTGCCTGGAGCCAAAATAGAGGCGATAACTGAGAGGGTAAAAAACATCGTAGGCTCGGGTAAGGGTGGATCTGTTTTAGTACACGTAGGGACAAATAACGTAGAGAGGGAGGGTACAACTGCCATAGTTAGGAAATATAGGCAGTTGGTCAGAACACTAAAACAGACGCGGGTTGAGCAGGTAATACTGTCAGGGATTTTACCTGTAATGGGCAGGAGGGGTCACAAATATCGAAATTGTCGGGGGATGGCAATTAACATGTTAGTCCAGAGGCTGTGTAGGGAAGAGGAAGTTGGATTTGTGGATTTATGGGGAAGTTTTGTTGGGAGGGCAGATATGTACATGAAGGATGGGCTTCATTTAAGTGGAAAGGGGGCGGCAGTATTCGCGGACAAACTTTCAGCAGCAGTAGATAGCGACTTGGGTACAATGACAAATGTTTTTGGAAGTAAACATTCTTTAAACTAGAAGTGCAGGGGGGTTACCTAGAGGTGTCTCAAGCAGAACAAGAGGCCACTAGCACAGATAAACCAATATCAAATCATCCGAAAAACATCTCTGAAAAAGGTTATATATGCGTATGTTTAAATGCAAGGAGCATAGTAAATAAGAAAAACGAATTAAACATTATGGTAGAAGATATTGACCCTCACATAATTGGTATAACTGAATCATGGGCCAACATAGATATTACAGATGCTGAATTAGGACTGACAGGATACGTAATGTTTAGGAAAGATCGAATAGGAAGAAGGGGCGGGGGAGTTATTTTATATGTTAAAGAATCTATTCAGGCTTATGAAATAAAACTAGAAAGGGAAGCAGATTGCGATGAAGCTGTTTGGTGCAAAATTGTTTCAGGAAATTCAAAATTAACTATTGGATTAGTTTACCGAAGTCCAAACATAAACGAAGAGGACAACACAAAAATAAAAAACGCTATAAAGGAAGTTAGTAAAGGGGAATGTATCATAATGGGAGATTTTAACCATGGACACATACAATGGAATTCTCTAGAGAGCACAGGGATTGAGGATCAACAATTTCTATGTTTAATCCAGGATAGCTTTCTTACTCAGCACGTACTAGAACCAACCAGGGGAGAAAATGTATTAGATATAGTTTTGTCATCACAAAAAGAATTAGTGGACAATGTAAAAATATTTGAACCATTGGGTAATAGTGACCATAATCAAATACATTTTGACATCAATGTAAAATCAGAAAGTAAAAATAAGAAAACGTACAAGAGAAACTTCCACAAAGGTAACTACAAAGATATGAGAAAATACTTAGCACAGCTAGATTGGAATAACATGCTGATGAATAAGACCGCAATTGAATGCTGGAACATTCTTAAATATGAAATTGAGAGTATCATCGATAAATTTGTTCCCTTCCGAAAACAAGGAAAACGGTGTAGAAAGAAACATTTGTCAAAAGAGGCTATTAGAAAAATAATGCTAAAACAAACTATGTGGAGGGTTTATAGGCGTACCAGAAAGGAAGAAGACTATGCAAAATACAAAGAGGCACTTAATGCAGCTACAACTGAAATCAGACAATCTAAAAGAAGCTATGAGCAAAAACTGGCATGTAACATAAAAAATGACAGCAAGAGTTTTTATGCATATGTCAGGAGTAAACAAAACGTACAAGACAAGGTTGGACCTCTAGAAGACAGTGCTGGAAATATAATATCACAGGGGTTTTTAATGGCGGAAGACCTAAATGGTTACTTCAGTTCAGTGTTTACCAAGGAAGATATTAGTTCATTACCAGTTGCTGATGCTAAATTTCAGGGGGCTAAATCTGAATATTTAGGACCGTTAGTTGTAACTCCAGAATTGGTAGCTAAGAAAATAAGGGCAATGAAGGATAACAAATCACCGGGAGTGGATGGGATTCCTCCAAAATTACTAATGGAAACAGTAGATCAAATCAGTATACCACTTGCAAGAGTATTCAACTTGTCATTAAAAGAGGGAGTTGTTCCGTTTGAATGGAAAGAAGCAAACATCATACCATTATTTAAAAAGGGTTCGAGAAATAAGTCAGAGAATTACAGACCAGTGAGTTTAACGTCAGTGATTTGTAAATTATTAGAAAGGTTAATTAAAGACCATATGGTGGACTTCCTCGTTAAGCATAAATTATTAAATTCATCTCAACATGGATTCCTTAAAGCAAGGTCATGCTTAACAAATATGTTATGTTTTTTGGAAGAAATCACTAAGTGGATAGACGTGGGATCGCCAGTAGATATTATCTACTTAGATTTTCAGAAAGCTTTTGACAAAGTGCCACATCAAAGATTGCTACTTAAATTAAAAGCCCATGGTATCGGGGATAGCATAACTGACTGGATAGAACAATGGCTGACTGACAGAAGACAACGAGTTGTAGTAGATGGAGAAGTTTCAAATTGGAAATCGGTTTTGAGTGGGGTACCTCAAGGGTCAGTACTAGGACCTATATTATTCTTAATTTATATCAATGACTTGGACGACAGTATAACAAGTAACGTACTGAAATTTGCGGATGACACAAAACTGTTTAGAAAGGTTAATACTGATGGTGATAAACAACATTTACAAAACGATCTAGACAGATTAGTGAAATGGTCTGAGAAATGGCAGATGCTGTTCAATTTTGGGAAATGTAAATGCCTACATACAGGACATGGGAACTTGAATGTAAACTATAAAATGGGAGATACTGTTCTGGGTACTACTGTAAAAGAAAAGGACTTAGGAGTTACAATAAGCGCTGATATGAAAGTTTCAGAGCAGTGTGGTATTGCAGCTTCAAAGGGTAATCAAATTCTTGGATTGATTAGAAGAAACATAACATACAAGGGAAAAAAGTTAATTATACCTCTTTATAAAGCAATAGTTAGACCTCATTTAGAATACTGTATACAAGCATGGAGACCATATCGTAAGAAGGATATAGATACGCTTGAACGCATACAAAGGAGAGCAACTAAAATGATTCCAGAACTTAGAGACCTTAGTTATGAAGAACGCCTGAAAGAATGTGGTTTAACAACTCTAGAGACAAGGAGGTTAAGAGGAGATCAGATTGAAGTTTTTAAGATATTGAATGGGTATGAAATTATTGATAGAAATATGTTTTTCTCACTCAAGAAGGATAGCAGAACTAGAGGACATGAGGTAAAATTAGTAAAGGATCAATGTAGATTGGACATCAGGAAGCACTCGTTCTCACAGAGGACAATAAATGAATGGAACAAATTGTCTACAGATTGTGTAACTGCTAGCAGCTTGAATATGTTTAAAAACAAGGTTGACACATATATCAGGAGGGCGGGTTATAAGTAGGTGAACATTGTTGGACTCTCGATAAGCCAATGGCTTCCTTGTCCACTTGCCATCTGGGCCTTTGGCTTGGATGGCAAATCTTGTTAAAAAAAATCTTGTTAAATCTTGTTAAACCAAATAAGCGTAATTGTATTGTCCAAGTTAATTGTCCCGTGTCTGCGGCGTGAGGCGTGGGAGGGAGTATTGCTTCAATCCATTCAACTTGAAAGGGGTATCTGCCAAAGTATTGAGTGACCCCTGGTGTCATTGTGGCTCTTTGTCGTTCGGACGTGGGTACATATAGAGTAGGGTGGGGCAGAGCGTACTCCCGGGGCAAAGCATACCCCTCTATTTCAGCAGATCCAACTATTAATGCCGCTATCTCCCAATAAACCGATGCAACATGAGGCCAAACCAATTATGGCAAGTTCGATTTGAGGAGATGCAGCACATTGGTAAGTTTGCTGGTAGAACATGTTGACAGTGTAACTGAGGATTTTTTAGATGGTTTCAATAGGCGGAAAGATTTTTGGCATTTTTTCGCCACAAGGCACGTGTGCGTAGTAATTCATGCAGAAATTGGTAAAAAAAATTAACGGGCATTTTAAATGAGTTAGAAGTATAAGACTTTGACTAAACTCGATCAGCATGTCAATGATATGATGACAACGGCAGGTAAGAAGTTTAAGAATTTTTGATGGTCCTGTTTTCTTATAATCATGCAAAACGTTAACATGGTCGGTAATGGGAAACGTAACAGTAGGCTGAACCCTGATGACGAATTGGACGTGGGTTGCACGAGTCTCAATTGTGTATGTGTGTGGGGGGGGGGGGTTACAAGTCTCGGCGTCTACCCGAAATTACTGTGTTGCCGATGGAATCAGGTTAATTCAGCGTAATATTCTTAACGTTTATTTAAACCGAATTATTAGCTGTTTTGCTGTCCATAATAGACGAAACACACTTTGGAAAAATAAACGGTTGGGGATTAGTTAAATGTGCGGGCTGTTTTGCTAAGCTCTTATGTAGGTAACGGCTTCTTGCCGTTAGCCTAAATGATTATTTCTGCCACATGTTTCTTAGTGGGGAGAACATTAATTTCACACAACTAAACGTTCTTTAAATCATCACCCTCGCTGACATTCATTTTTAAATGTACCTTAATGACCGACCACAAAAAGCTATAATCACTCCTTTGAGTGACCGGTCGAGCAGTTCAACCATCTTAACCATATTAACCATAATTAAACCAATATTACAAAAATAGCTATGCCATTGGCACGCTGCATTAATTTTGGTCTATCGTTGGGTTCAGTCGACTCGGATTACTCCAATAATCCATTCGCGGATAAAGTTTGCTCCATTTAAACATGGCGTCCCTATGTCTAAACTGCCAAACTATCCGTTGATCTGAAAACCACCGTCCTGCATTTATCATATCCTTACAAATTCTCAATTGGTAAATAAACCCAATTTTCATAGCAACTGTTGATCTCTATTCGATCACACCAACTCCAATCGACGACACAAAAACGGCAATAATAGGACGCATTAATAATAACGTACGTTGGTCTTTTTGATTTAATCGCCCCTGATCACTTTAACACTGTCTTCGTCCACTGTTCTGAATCTAAACTTGTATTGTTCTCACAACAATACAACTCACCAACCATATACTTATTAGGTTGGCGCTCTTTTCTGTCAATTACAGTTCCTAATCTTGACTTCAGTAAATCGTACAGTGGATATAACGCAGATATGTAATTAATTATTTCCAGTTAACATTTAAATCCATTTCTCCACCCACAAAACGAACAACCACGTGCTTTTTTAAACTCATCTAAATAATGATATATTCAATATTGAACTCAATACCAACTATACTGGGTATATTGTGCAGCCAAGCAATAAGACATTCCGTTAAAACAATTTATAATTTCTATAAATTATGCTCAATTTTCACTGTTGTTAAATACACTTCTTAAATACAACCTCAAATCGAAACAGATCAGTCAAGACATCAACGTAAATCGGCAACATACCATACACGATCCAAGGCAGGTTTCTTCATAAAACATAGGCCTACACACAAATGTTTTTTCATCAAGTCTTTTATTTTCGTCTCGTCCCGTGCCTGCGTATCGCTGTGGCGTTCGGTGAACGACGTGTCCGGGCTGCCCTCGACGGCAGTCATCGTCCTCGGTTGCTGATTTCCGGGGCGCGTTGTCCGTTGTCTAGACTGCTGCCTGTCTTCGCATGCGTGTCACGTGGCAGGCTGTTGTCAGAACCATGTCGCGCGGCCGCCCGATTGACTTGTCGTTACACGTGTACAGAGTTTTAAAATGTTCGAAAGTTTGCTAAGCACAAAAATCACTGTTCGTTTTCTTCCAATCAATTCTATGTCACTGTTCGTGAAAATGTCACAGTTCATATGCACGACACGTCAAATGAAGGAATGTTTCTTTCCGTATATCGCCAGTAGGTACATAGTGAAAAATCGCAAAAGTCGAAATACACATACTTCTCTAAAAGATCATCGCTGGTAGTCATCGTCAATGTACGTTGAAGAGTATCTCCGGTTGTTTCATACGTACATCGCCGATGTACGTTTTATGGTGCGATCATCAATATACGCCGAAAAAAATCGCTGGCGCGTCTCGCCAATGTAAGATATATGCCTCTCTCTTCTTATCTTCTTCGGGGCCGCAAACAATGGTCCGGTAGGCATTTCTCACAGATGTAGATATGTTTTAAATGTCCGTCTTCTTTGCGCTCGCCAGGTAGTCAACGCATTGTTCTCCAAGTTCGAAGTGATTTTAATCGTGTACATCAGACGTATACATATATAATAGCAATCTAATCACTCACGATGACAATAAAAAACATTGGAGATATATATCACTGTAAACCGTAAAGAAAAGTAGTGAATGTAAACATTACTTATATATAGACTTAAAGGCTAGAAGATTTGACAAGTAAATTCTGACCGAAAATTTAGAAATTTAATCCTGAAGCAGTTATGGCCCCGCCAGGACCACCCTTACTGAAAATGTGGATGCCTAAAATTCGGCATGACTACACACTTCAGTGTGAATTTAAAATAGTCTTGCCCCCCTTGGAAACGCTCCTCCCGGGTATTTATACTCTCGGTTACCCAAAATCAGACGCCGTCACTAGAGGCGCTGTGATTGCTTAAACATCCAATACGCTTTACCATTGGTCAACTTGTTAAATCCACCCACCCTCGCAACCGCTGGACAATGACGTCTGTCGGCACTTCCTTGCCCAGTTTCCAAGTTAAACTTTTGAACTCTTGAAGCTGGGCCAAATCCAGATTTCTCAGGGCTCCCTCTTAGTTCCCCAATTACGTTGACCTCCGAAGTCAGAGCAATTTAGCAAATGTCAGGATTAAAGGTAGGACTGAAGCGTCTAAACATTACCATCAATCTTTTTACCATAATGGATTTTGTCAATATCTACTAGGGTGGTTTAACTATAAAAGTTTCGAAACCTGCTTTTCTTTTGCTAATCTAAACTCAATACATCGATTAAACACCTCATAAATGACTTAGTAACATTAACTATTGAAAACTAATTGAATCAAACTGGCATATACTTTACAATATGACGGGACATTGACAGCGCAAATTAATTAGTAAAAAAAAATGGAAACATAAGCCCTATTACCTAAATGCACTGCCTGAAGAGGCGTCAATATCAGTTACATGACTTCGACTGGTTCAGTGTACCTATCCTTGATGAAATTGTGACGATGCAATTATACAACAATTTCAAGTTCCAACTTGTAATTGGATACCATTGAATAACAATTTGAACAATGTGATTGCCTGAAAACCGGCGAGGTTTCCGGAAAGCGCCTCGATCCGGTTGTGCACTGGCACGTAATGTATACGTTTACGCAAACTTGCAATTTGTGCACACGAATAAGACTCTCCGTTCGACGTCACTCACGCATAACGTGTTCTTTACGTACTGCTTGGGTTAAGTTTCGTTGATGTCAGCCCGCCGAACAAGTTGCTATTTGTACTGCGTGAATAACTGGCGCTAGTGTGTGTATCCAGTTGCTGCTATAACATAACATTGAACAGATTAAAGGACAACTAAGTAATGCCTAAACTGTGGAGAAATGTAAATGAAACTGTACCAGACATGGGCCAATTAACTTCGAAAAAAAAATGTTTTGTTCTATTTCAATTAACTCAGAAATTATCCAGTTAAATTAAGACTTGTAAATGCATTCGGTGGTGTTGTGTTGTGGATAACTGCTGCCCAACAGTCTACATACATAGATAAACATCTGAATAGCGATTGCGGGAAAGCCGTCGTCTCATGAGTTTCCCGGAAAGCGCCTCGGTCCAGCTGTGAGCTGGCACATAGCGTGTATGTTTACGCAAACGTGCAATTAGAGCACACAAGTACACAAATGACAGTATATATATATATATATATATATATATATATATATATATATATATATATATATATATATATATATATATATAGAATGCAATCGGTGAATATTCTTCGTTTTGTGGACTAACTGTTAAGTCCTAGTGTTTTTATTGAACTGGAAACTTTGTGAGATTGACTGGATTAGGTTGTATTTGATAATTTCTCATTTAAATGAAATGCCATACAAATTTAATACCGCGTCTGAAACAATCTCGCTCACGCTTCTCCAAATCTTTCACATTGTTTGGCAGACACGGGGCAATTAACTTCGAAAACACAATTATGTTTATTTTGGTTGCTACAAGAACACGACATTGAACAAATTGAAGAACAACCAAACAATGCGAAACCTTCGTTCAAGCTCCTGTAATTCTCCGGACACAGATGTTCTCACAAACTTGAAGCTTCTGTTGCTGTTGTTCTGTCAGTGCCACCGTTTCAAGATCATTCGGCTTGCCGGCGCTACAAACGCTCGCAGAAGACGGGGACATTGCTGGTGAACACGCCACATCTACTGCTGCTTCTTTGTGTGATAACATTTGATTTTTTGATAGGAGTCATCAAAATCATGCTCCGTTGAACCGTTATTTGCTGTTTTACCATATTCCACCCTCACTTGAAAATACAACGGATGATTTTGCTCAATGTACGTACTTATGTAAGATTAGTAATTTATCTATTGTCGTTTTCGTTTTCGCTTAAAATTTTTCATGAGATGGGACAATGCTCTAATTGTATTTGTTTGTCTTCTGTATGTGTGTTTTCATGTGTATATGTGTATGCGTGTGCGTGCACAACAAAATAAAAAAAAACACTCTCTCTCACACACACAATTTTAATTTGGAAGATCAATGATATATAGAATTTTTTTCTTGTAAAGTTAGAATGCACAAAATCGACAAATATATGTCACTGACAATAAATTGACGCAAATAAATCTGACCGCTGCCTTTTTATGTTTGTCTTTGTTAAAATGCCAAATCACGAAGCGCGATGCTGATGGTTCAGGATCAATTGACATCTTCATATATAGATATAACAATAGGCATTTTTAAAAGCATTGTAACACATATTTCACTAATAACGCAACTAACAAGGACAACGTGTGCTTATAAATTACTATAAACCACAAAACAACACTTGAACGCATCACAGTTGAAATTGATAAAATATTCGAACAAACATGTTAGATATATTAAATATGTATGTACGTCTCTTGTTGAACGGGTTCTTACCGTATCCCACCTTTATCTCATTATCCAAAATTGGAACCATACGCCCTATTACCCAAATGCACTGCATGAAGAGGCGTCAATATCAGTGACATGACAACTTCGACTGGTTTGGTGCACCCTTCCTTAAAGACATTTTGACGATATAATTATACAACAACTTCAACTTCCAACTTGTAATTGGATACCATTGAATAACAATTTGATCAATGTGATTCCCTGAAAACCGGCGAGTTTTGTGGAAAGCGCCTCGATCCACCTGTGTGCTGGCACGTAATGTATACGTTTACGCAAACATGCAATTTGTGCACACGAATACGACTCTCCGTTCGACGTCGCTCACGCATAACGTGTTCTTTGCATACTGCTTGGGTTAAGTTACACGTGTCCACTGTATATTCGTTGATGTCAGCCCGCGGAACGAGTTGCTATTTGTATTGCGTGAATAACTGGCACGAATATGCGTATCCGGTTGCTGCTATAATATAACATTGAACAGATTAAAGGACAACTAAGTAATGCCTAAACTGTGGAGAAATGTGAATGAGACTGTACCAGACATGGGCCAATTAACTTCGAAAATAAATGTTTCTTTCTATTTCAATTAACTAAGAAATTATCCAATTAAATTAAGACTTATAAATGTACTCGGCGGTGATGTGTTGTGGATAACTGCTGCTCAGCAGTCGACATACATAGATAGACATCTGAATAGCGATTGCGGGAAACTGAACTGTATACTTTGTGAGATTAATTGGATTAGGTTTTATTTAATTATTTCTCATTTACATGAAATGTCATACCAGTTTAATACGAAGTTAATCGCACCGCATCTGAAACAATCTCTCACACTTCTCAAAATGTTTGACATTGTTAGACATACACGGAGCAATTAACTTGGAAAATCAATTATGTTTATTTGGTTGCTGCAAGAACACGACTTTGAACAGATCAAAGAACAACCAAACAATGCGAAACCTTCTGTGTTGTTCCTGTAATTCTCCGGACACAGATGTTCTCACAAACTTGAAGCTTCTGTTGGTGTTGCTCTGTCAGTCCCACCGTGTCAAGATCATACGGCTTGCTGGCGCTACACTCGCTCTCAGAACTTTCCCTGTCACTTATTGTAGCGTGAATATGCTTAAAGACAAAACTGACAAATATTGGGTTACACTTAAATGAACAAATGTTGGACTGTCGGTAAGCTAGGTATTTTGTCTTGTTTGGAAATCTTGTTAGATCTTGTTTATTCTTGTTGCTAATTGATATATTTCGGTATGTTGTGACCACCTCTACCCCTCTACCCCTCTAACCCTCTGCCTTTCTCTTTGGATTCGATCCCGCTTGTACTTTGTACACCTCCTTCCAATCATCCAGCGCTTCTTGTTTGCCCTCTGCTGTTATGGCCAGTCTGCATACATCATCTTCCTGTCAATCACCCTTCGTGTTGATCTTCCTGCTGATTAATTATATCGCCATGATAAACAGTAAAGGACTAAATGCACTTCCTTTGTTCAAACCGATATTAACCAGACAATTATCGCCAATCCACGTCCAACCAATACTCCTCCCTTTGTTCTCTCATACATTGTTTCCACAATCCTCGCTTGTGCTTCTGGCACTCCCATCCATCTCACTGTTGCCATCACCACCTCTCTCGGGACCGTGTCGAAAGCCTTTTTTAGGTCCATAAATCCTATCGCCATATTACCTTGGGTCTACGACCTCTTCTCTACCAGTTGTCTGAGCGCAACAGTTCCAGCTGTTGTCCCTCTTCATTTTCTGAGTCCCTGTTTTACTTCCCATGATTCCTGCTCCACACTCTTTCGTATCTCCCACTCAGAATCCTCTCTAGCAGCTTTATGGTGTTATTAATAGTTATTTCCCTGGGTCTTGTACCTCTCGCTTTCGCTTCCATATTGGGACAATTAACCCTGTTTGCAACTCCTCATTTCCGTGATCAATGCATATAGACAACCCTTAATTGAATGTGTTCATACCAAAACAGCAACGAACTTGCTGCTTCAAGTCGTTTCTAAGTTACCGACGTCCAAACAGTATTTTCTCACGCACACGCGCTGTTAAGACGCAGGTTCAATATCACACAAAAACTAGATATAGACAAAGCTAATGATTGCGGAATAATATTGGCAGCCGGAGCCAATTTTCACCTTGCGGAATACGAAAAATGTCGCAGTAGCACCGAAATGTGTCTGGTGCCGTGGTCGACAAGAGGAAATAATTACCACGGCGAAGACAGACGTCGCGGTCGTCGCCGCAGTTACCGAGCTCGGCTGTGCCTGGCCTACAGAGTGAACATGTCGTTACTATAATTATCGATAATGACTCGCTTTGAAGCAGACATGGATGGGCCTATTAACAAAGCACACATCTTACTGATAACGCGTCGGAGCGCTTATCCCATTCAGTGAATGCGCAAGCATGTTTAATCTCACATACAATGCAATACGAAACGAATACTTTTATTGCGGTTAAATCCGAGGGACAATTAACAAATAACATATGTCGAAACTCGTGTGCGCACCTCCGCGATTTTAGCATTATTTTCTGGATGTGCGTGAGCGCGCGCTCTTCGCGTTGTGGACTGGCCTGAACCCGACACGCTCCAAGTGGCGTTTTCAGTAACTATCGCCGAAAATGTGCAGTGATTGGCCCGTTGCCGTGAGTTTTGTTGAGTTGCAGGCCAGCGTGGATTGTCCGACTCTACGGAATATTTGTTGTCACGGATCAATTTTCGAATCGGTGCGACGATAAACGTGTCCAAACCACCGGAGTATTCTGTGTCTGATGACACCTGCGTTGGATTCATGGATAAATATATTTAGTATGGTTCTAGGACATTACATCTTCGGAAATTACCCCCGAACATTACCCCTGGACTTTGCCCCCGGATAATACCCCCTAACGAGTTATAAATACACTATTCCCCTGACATGATGCCGCCCATGTAAATGTTCTGAATGAACCTTAATACACACTAACTTTGAGTGTGTGGTTATTACTAAGGTCTAGCGAATCCTACCCAAAGGCATCCCACCCTAACCCCCTAATCTAAGCCCTAATAATAACGACCTAACCCCTAGGCAAACCCAACCTAATTCCAAGTACTAAGCCCTAACACCAACACCATAATCTCCAAAGTACATACAAATTTATTGTGATTATTGATATTGTCACTGTTCCTCTGGGGTGGGGGCATAACTGTCTCAACGCGGAAGTATTGTCCGTGGGGCTAATGTACAGGGTGGTAGTGTCCAGGGAATATTGTCCGGGGTGATGTCCGAAGAGTGGTAATGTCCCGTCACGGTTTATTATAGAGTGGCTATATATAATGTATTCTGAAAAAACCTGAGTGTAACACCACACCTTGCAAGGATCTAAGGATCGGAAGCTGGTTTGTTCCTTAGCAATAAATGGTGAGAAAAGGTGTTCAAGTTGTTCAAACAGATCAGACTACACCCTTGCAATTGTTCTGCTGCAGGGGAGTTTCACTAAACCGTTATATAAATCTCATTAGAGAAAAACGAGGAGGGAGGGAGGGCGCGAGAGAGGAAGTTAGGAAGGTAGTGAGTGATTAGGGAGAGGGAGGGAGGAAGGAAGGTAGGGAGGGATGAAGGTAGGGATGGAGAGGGAGGGAGGGAGGGAGGGAGGGAGGGAGGGAGGGAGGGAGGGAAAGAGTGAGTGATAAACGGAGCGGGAGGTAGCGAGGGGATTGAGGAAGGAGAGAGGGAGAGAGGGGGGAGAGGAAGGGAGGAATTAGGGAAGAAGGGGAGAGAGGGACTTTTAATAATTATATGTCGTCTAATTCATGTCTTTGCGGCTCTCTAAAAAACACTTGTATCATATCAAACTGAAGTAATCTACCCACAACGGACAATTGTTTATAACGAAACATTTCGTAATCGTGTTCAGCGCAACAACATTGGAACACGCGCAGCTAAGTTTGATAAATGTATTTTATTGTATTGATGAGAATGTTAAACGTACAAACTAGTGCTTTGAAACATTCCAATAGACTGAATTGATTCAGTCATTGTACAACAATGTCATATTCAATATTGGCGGAGAAAACTACCGTATGAAATGAAAATATGTTGAAGTGCGGAAGAAACTGTAACCAATAATGATATGTAATAAATAATCTATGCTAAGACATGAATGATGGTTACTAGTATATGTGGTTAATAAAGTAATAGAGGGCTGATAATGATGGTGGCTTTGTTATTTTCTACAACTGACGTTCTCACATTGATCGGTTGAAGCGAATTTATTGCGCGCTGCACTGTTGCAACATAAAATACATGCATATACAAGAAATACTATGGTGCAAAATACCATACAACACGCTATGTGATTCGGACATTTTGCTCGGAAATTATCTGGTTAGCAGTATTCGCTTCGCTGCTCGAATTCTTATAACGTTTCACACTGTGCAAGTTCTGGATCAAGTGAAAACGTTAGGCGTTGGCGTTGGCGCGGCGGGGGCGGCGGCGGCGGCGGCGGCGGCGGCGGCTACGGCGGCGGCGACGGGGGCGGCGGCGGCTTCGTTCCTCTGCATGGTGCCTACTACAGCAACCACGCTGTCAAGGATGACGGCCACAACGGCCAGGTAGAGGGAGCTGCCGAATTTTGTTGTATGCATAGGTCCCAACACCGCTACAGCCATCGCGAACCAGATGGCACCAATGATCATAAGAACCGCTGAAAGAACAACAAAACGACTCAATTGTACGTGTTGCTTTGTTTAGTTATGTTGTACACAGCGAATGAAATCGAGAGGAAAAGGGGCTGAACGAACAACTGCAACAAATATTATCTACCAAAGTGCAACTGGCATTGTCGATTCTAGGTGTATCCATCATAATTACATAATAAATATAAACGTGTATCACATATCAGTTGCGATACTGAGGCAAGCCCAAACACAAACGAGTATACACAAAACATACACAACAAATATGTACGCCAACAACACAAACGCACACAACATATATTCGTACATGGCACACCTTTTGACATCTCTCTTTTCATAGGAACTTTACGTTACTTTACGTAACTTTTGTTGTTATTAACCGATGAATAAAATATGTTGATCAATTACACTATATCACGTATTACACAATATCACGTATCTTGAAATAATGCATATTTTACACTATACATTATATATATTTGGTTTTCTCCATCAAATTGAAAAGCGTTAAAATGTTGCCTAACTTGTGGAGTGTAATTCCCATTCACAAAAACGGGATATATTGCAAACCGCTCAACTTCAAATGGGTACCTTTTTGACAGAGGTCTAAAATGTGTTTGTGTGTCATTTTAAATTCTCAAGGATGGTGTATTGTCAATGCACTGAGTGTCCCTCCCCCACCCCGGGACGTCCATACAATCACGCGCGCAGCTGGATATTAATAATGGACAATGTTACCTGCTATCTCCGCAATGAGGATGAGCGCCTGCAGAACAAGGCCTTTACTGATGGCGTGGACGAACGTGTACAGAATCGACAGCACGAGTACGCCAATGGATCCAATGAAGGACAAAATCACCGCAGCCTTGATCCCTTTTATTGAGGCTGAAACAAGCGACATCAAAAGGTTAGTAAAGCTAGCATATTGCCGCGAAATAGGACTCACATTGACTTTTGGAGAACATAGTGTTGCAGCTTTGAACAAGACTTTGATCTTTAATTGGTCGAACTGCAAACGATGAACGACAATGTTATGTTCGTTTCTACATTATTATCAAATACGCATATGCCATATAGATGCGACAATATTTCTAAGCTGACCAAGTTAATTAGGAAGAGCCTTTGGACCTATCATACATGCCATATATTTGTGAATATGTTTCCGTTTTTCTGCTGAACACATATAATTTTATTGTAAACGCTAAGCATTGGCGACAGATGTGAGTATTCATAGAATTACATTAGAACACTTCCAAAGGAGATAAAAAACATGATATGCTCTGATGTCTAGAGCTCTGGTTGAGCTGTCCGTTTTGTATATTGATACTTACAGCCTGCAAAGTATTCACCGTAGACGTTAAACAATCCAACGTCCACTCCGTATTCACCATTCACCCAGCTTTTACCCGACATGGCAATAATCGAAAAGATGAAGGCGAGAGTAGCGAACAATATGAGAAGTGCACACTTGACGACTTGTGGCCCGACACGATGAATGCTTGTTTTGCCATTGCGCGTCTCCGTGATCTCCTGAGTTTCAAGGATAGCAGACATCTTTCAAGTCTTGTGAAGCGCTACCTTCCGGTGGTTCCTGAAACAAATTTCACGAACCTTACACCACTAGTAATTATTTTACTATCTTATCGAGTGTCTTTAATATGTGAACGTATTTAAATGTTTTATCTGGTAACGGATGTTAAATAATAATAATAATAATAATAAACCACGTTAATTCAACGATGTCAACATAACTTTAAAAATGAAACATTACTTTTGATGTTATTTTTTCTTTCTTTGTTTATAAAAAATGCACAATGTCTATAAAAAAGAATTGATGTTTCAATATGTATCACCAATTACCGGAATAACTAAATAATTCAACCCCTATTGTTGCAATTATGAATGTCCTCAAATTCTGAAATGATTATTTAACTAGTTAATCAATCATTTTTTAATGCTAAGGTAAGAATATATAGTTATTTCGGCACCTGTGCAGCTGTTTTGATTTACTAACATTTTGTTATTCATATAATATGCTATGTATATAATAGAAAAATTAATATGACAGATACTTGAACGATTAAGTGGACATGTTTAAGTTTTGTTAAACTATTACAAAATATATTAGTAGTACATTGAAATGTCGATCACCATGATGGATCAAACCAAATGTTTTACGCCACTTTTTCTCTGGGTATGGTTCGCAAAATTTATTTCCGTTGTTATTACATTATGTGCTTAACAGCCATTTTACTAGTTGTGGCAGACTAACGTATAACGTGTCGTGTTCCGTTGTCGGTATCAACATACCAACAATTTCGTTAGGATATGACAATTGCAATTTGTAAAAAAATATCTAGTTAAAACGACTGATTTGCTGTACGTTTACTCTAGTCCAGAAATCGAAGGACGTACCTGTTGTTAGAAGTCTGAAGAAGCAGACACTCACAGCATCGGCTACCTGTTGGCATATGACGACCGAGCTTAGAGAGCGATGGTTAAATAGTCACTGTCATGCATCGCTAGAGCGCTCATTTCAGTTAGGGGACATTTCAATATATCGGTGTATTCAAGACGCAACAAATGGGTCTATGAGTTAGATTCTCTTGGAATAAATTGAATTGCTTTAATATGACCCCCTTGCAGATTGCATATCGGGAATGGTCACGTGACTTTTGGTTGATCCAGAATAACAGAACTGGGTAACGTAACCTAGGTTACCGAAACTATGTGTGTTATACAATTCGTCCGCTGGTAATTGCGGAATGTAAAACTGCAGGCATAAGACGACCATTGTATCTCTCACTGGTGGTCATTACTGTGTTACTCTGTGTTACTCATTCAGAAAGGTGTCCTATGATACAGAAAGGTGTCCTACAGCATGTTATCGCACAGTAGCGTACATATGACATTCGTGAACACAGCATGTTTCGTATCCATATCTCTCCCAAACGTGATACCCCTCAGTTTCGACATAGCATTGTATGCGGGTTTCTTCATTCCGCATTGTGATACATGTCTACGGCCTGCGGCCCAACAAATACTATTCCGGTTGCTATTTTGATATTATATTGAACCTGCATATTGATAACAGTTCTGTGAGAGAGAAAATATTGTGTGGGCGACGATAATTTCCAGACGACTCGATGGCCTATTATCCGGTAGAATGACAAACGATAATGACCCGGACATTTTGGTTATAAATCCAGTCGGTCGGTCGGTCGGTCGGTCGGTCGGTCGGTCGGTCGGTCGGTCGGTCGGTCGGTCGGTCGGTCGGTCGGCCGTCCGTCCGTCCGTCCGTCCGTCCGTCCGTCCGTCCGTCCGTCCGTCCGTCCGTCCGTCCGTCCGTCCGTCCGTCCGTCCG
Organism: Lamellibrachia columna; assembly: GCA_963662155.1. NCBI lineage: Eukaryota > Metazoa > Annelida > Polychaeta > Sabellida > Siboglinidae > Lamellibrachia > Lamellibrachia columna. The sequence continues at coordinate 25,640,478 of OY759264.1, forward strand.
TCCGTCCGTCCGTCCGTCCGTCCGTCCGTCCGTCCGTCCGTCCGTCCGTCCGTCCGTCCGTATACCCCATCCAGAATCCTTTTTTCTGCTTGATAATTTTATTCCTAGTTATTTCCCTAGTTTTGTACGTCCCGCTTTCGCTTCCATACACATAGACAACCCTTAATTGAATGTGTGCATACCAAAACCGTAACGAACTTGCTCCATCGAGACGTTTCTAAGTTACCGACGCCCAAACCAAACAGTATTTGTTCACTCACAAGCGCTATTAAAATGCAAGTTTAATATCATACAAAAACTAGATATAAACAGAGCTAGTTACTGCGGAACAATAGTTGTACCCGTAAACAAAGTTTACCTTTTTTGTGGAATATATAAAAAATGTCGCAGTAGCACCGAAATGTGTGTGGTGCCGAGCCGCGTTCGATAAGAGGAACGTCGTAATTAAGTACCATAGAGAAGACGGTTGTGCCTGGTCTACAGAGAGAACAAGTCGTGACTATCATTATCAATAATGACTCGCTTTGAAGCAGACATGCATAGGCCTATAAGCAAAGTACACACCTTACCGATGACGCGTCGGAGCCCGTGTCCTTTTCAATGAATAAACAGGTACGTTTAATACCAGTAAACAACTGATCAAATATCACAGAGGTCATAGAACCAGTGCACCTTCAACTACTCTAGGAATTTCTTTGGCCGTGTCCTGTATATATTATATGTACCAATATAATTTCAACTGTGTTCATTACTTTTTTGTTTTATGTGTTGTTTCGCGTCACGTACGACTAAACACGTTGTTATCCATAATCTCAAATCAAATTTACAAACCCAACTGTTCTCAAAAGAATACAATTTATTCATGTTATAGTTCAACATTTTTATTTTACACACACAAAAAAACAGAAAGGCAGTCATGTCACATACCACTTTTTACAGAAAAATATGTGTCGTGCCTGATGACATTCTGATGGACATGAATACCTGATGAGCAATAATAAATAAACATTATTAATGTGTATGTAATTCAGTTACAACGGATAATGATAATATATGAATTGACTGTCATGTAATCCTCCTTGTGCATGTGGCAGTTCAGCAGGCAGCCTATTCTTCAGCTCCATCTTCTTGAGCATCCTCTGCATTGGAAACGGTCTCAGCAACGTTTAATGTAAAGCTTTTCCAGGGGCCAACACATGTTTTGTTGATGCATTGGCTTCAGTTTTCTCCCATGCATGGTGAACAAACGTAGGATAGGTTTCTCGTTGCTAAGATATTGTTTCCTAGTTTCTTCATGCAGTGGAGTTGTCGTGTCCCTGACACTGTCGCAATTGACGATGGTTTCATGGAACAATTGATGTCTTCCGTCTTACGTCTTGATGGTGTGGAAAGAGCGTTTGGTGAGGCAACACTGATCAGCATAAGCGTCAGGAATTGGCAGAACATAGTTATCGCAGTAGTGCTTGAACATGGCTTGGGCATTCTAAATAAATCACTCTCGGAAAAGAATGTCTTCGTCAACCACTCTCTTGATGACACCTCCACAGGCATCACATACGCTCTGTTCGTGTCTGGAACCAAAGTAGCACCTTTCTGTGGACAACGGTCCAGGGGAATTGGCCAAGAAATAGAATAGCTGTTTTGACTTGTACTGTGCTGCTGAGAAGATTACGACCTTTTCTAACTTAGACTCCAACATGCAGTAGATGCTCAACTGTTTGTTTAAGAATAACATTGATCATGCAGGCGTCGTGAAGCAAGTCATCCGAAAAGAAGACAAAATAGTCAGTAACTTGGGAGGAGCAGCCAAGACAGCGATAGTGCAGGATAATTGTGTGCATAGTCACGTGATTGTACCCAGTGCGCGGATTGTACCCCTTCCTGGCATTTGCAGAGGAAGGGAGGGATGACTGCACAACCTTAAACTGTGTAAGCTGCCACCTGGAAACAAAGAGATGTTTTGCAAAAGGCTGCAGGTACATCATCATATTCTGATGGTCCTATCCTTCTGAGCTAACTCTCTTCTCTTGCCACGCTCTGTCTTCACCATCTCCCGTGCCTTCTACTTGACAACGAGAATCATGCTGGATTTCAATTCCTTCTCAAACTCTCATTGATGTTTACTTGAAGCTTGTTTCTCTAGGAACGTCATGGTGGGATCAAAGAAAGGCACTCTGCCACTTATCTGCTCATCTTTAAGATGGCGGTTGAGGGCTTCCAATTGTAGGTCTACATTTCTGCACATTTCATACAGACATTGCTTGTATCTGTGTCTACACGAAGTTACAACTCGCGCTGGGAAATGGCGATAGAAACTGCGCAGAGAGATATTGTGTTATGCGTGTTTCTTCAGAAAATCATGTTGCAGTCTTCATTCTTTTTGACAAAACCTAATTCTGCTCCTTGTGTTTGTTTTTGAAACATACTTATTTCTAGACAGGTTAACCGCCGGTTCTTCGATAAACTCGACGGCAGCTCTGGTAGCGGGTGCAGTCTCGTTTATACTTCCCTTTGTCCTGCTGTGCAATCTGTGGAGACGTGACGTAAAAGAGAAGTTATTTTTGTCCCCAACGCTTGTGTGCTTCTTTTTATTTTGAATTATTTTTGTTTCAGTGATTTTTTTTTGGTTTCACCGGAGACGGAGAAAAAATTTTTGTCAGTATATTCTGTTGTTGTTTTTGGACTTTTCAAGGCTTTCTTTGGTATAGTTGTCACTAGTTTACTATAACCTTTAAGAAAAAAGTGTTTTTTTGCTCTATAAAACGACTGTGCTGACTTGGACGCTGCAGTTAGAGCGGGAGGCTGGCATTCAATTGAAGGTGACGCTGCTTCAGCTGGTCGCGGTGGGTTTGCGGTTGTGCCTGAAACAATGTAAACAGGGGAATTCCACATGAGTTAATATTTACTTGCATTACATGACCAATAATCTTAATACAGCTTGCTAAAGTTCATTAAAAGAGAAAATATGCGTATCCATATAATATTATGCGTATCCATATGGCCTCTTCCACGAGTGTTCTCTTTCTGTGTGACTCTCTGTCTATCACGTTTACTCCTTTCCAGTATATGAGATGGTTTTCAGTGGTTGTGTGGTCTGAGAGGACGGACTTGTTGGTGGTGGACTGCGACCGCTTCTTTTCGAATTGTTCTTGTTGTGCATTCTCTACATCTTTCTTGTGTTCATTTAGTCTGATCTTAAATACTCTCCCTGCCTCTCCTATTTAGGCTGTGCCACACACGGTATTTTGTAGATTAGTTCACCTTGTTCTTCCGGTTCTACTTTGTCCTTTCGGTGTACCAACAGACGCCTCAGTGTTGTGTGGGGACGCATGGCTGTGGTCACCCCGTATTTCTTTAGCACCCGATCAAACCTATATGAGACACCGTCTACGTATGGAATGACAACATGGTTTCTGTAGTTCTTGTCTTTTTGTTCTCGTCTGCTATTTCCTCTTCTTGTTTTCCGTCACCGTTTTCAACGCCCAGGACGGACAGTAGAGAGCGCACATAAAGAACCGTACTCGAGGAGCGAAAAGAAGCGGTCGCTGTCCACCACGAACAACTCCGCCCCCACATACCATAGAACCATTAAAGACCATCTCAGAATGGGAGGGAGTAAAGGTGGTACGTAGATAGTCACACGGAAGGAGAAGACTCGTGAAAGAGGCCACGTGGACACGCAAGACCAAGGCAGCGATAAACCGAGAAGAGAGCAATTACGAACTTCACCACGTGTATGATGACGTCATCTAACGTCATTAGTACTGATGAAGAGGCTTCATAAGACGATGAACATTTCTACAAAGGCAAAAACAAGTTTGGATATGTCAAAATAATAATTTCAACATGAAAGCTTAAAACGATATTTGTCATGGATTTGTTATTTAAACAGTACCAGAGCTTGAAAAAAGTGTCTTTGCTCAGTTGATGCGCTGTTGTAATGTGTATTTTGCATAAATAAATAACAATGAAATGTTAACACAAACAAGAGGAAATTATTAAATGGATTATTATTGTTATATATCCTGCTATTGAGTGGATTAAACTGAATGTTCCTATGTGTGGCCGCAGCTTGTTTGATGCAACACTACGAACACTTGACGACAGTTGTAAAGTTCGGAAAAAGGGCCAATTTTATTGCCGGATTGCCTCATGGTAATAGGAAATTGCATAAATGGATCTATGCATTATAATGACAACATATGAATTAAAGCTAGCATTAAAATTCTTGCTGTTTAAATTCTTGCTGCATTGACATTATCAATACCAAGAATTCGCAATGTAAAAAGTATGTCAGCAACAAAGGTGAGGGGCCAACCGCCGAAATTAAAACTACATTGGCTGATATACGTAAGCATGCGTACACACACCTCCCTCCCGACTTGACTGTTTTCACGCACACACACACACACACACACACACACACACACACACACACACACACACACACACACACACACACACACACACACACACACACGCACGCACGCACGCACGCACGCACGCACCCACGCACCCACGCACCCACGCACCCACGCACCCACGCACCCACGCACCCACGCACGCACGTACGCAAACACGCACATACACCCATATTCACACGCACACATGCAGGCACGCACGCACGCACCCACGAACCCATCCACGCAGGCCGGCACGCACTCACGCACGCGCGCACGATCGCGCACACACACACACACACACACACACACACACACACACACACACACACACACACACACACACACACACACACAAGGGAATGTATGACAGTTGAAAAACATTTCTTGAAAAAAGTACATGTTAGGTACTCTGGAAGGATCTGTTTGAAAATATATATTATGTACCGTGACACTTCGTTGCTATGTTCCACCTTCACCTCATTGTACAAAATTGGGAGCATATCCCTATTGCCCAAACGCACTGCGTGAAGAGACGTTAATGTCAGTTACATCAAACCTTCTATGGATTCGATGCATTTTACCGTTGGAAATTGTGACGATACAATTATACAACAAAGTCAAGTTCCGACTAATAAATGGATTCGGCGATGTTATGTTTTGGATAACCGCTGCCGAACAACCCTTAATTGAATGTGTGCAACGGTGTACGTTATGGTCTGTGACATGTATCGACACGAACTCTGACGATGAAACCTACCAAAGCCGCAAAGAACTTGCTCCATCGGGTCGTTTCCAAGTTACCTTCGCCCAGAAAACAAACATCGCGGTGGTCGCAGCAGTTGCCGTGCTCTGCTGTGCCTGGTCGTGAAGATAATGACCGATAATGATTTGCTTTGAAGAAGACACGCATAGTCCTATTAGCAAAAAAAACACACCTTGCTGATAACGCGTGGGAGCGCTTGTCCTAGTCATTGAAAATACAGGCACGTTTGATCGCATATAAAATGCTATACAATACGAAAACTTCTATTGCGTTTAAATCCTCGTGAAAACTAGTGCAAAGACTCATCAAAACTAAAGGATTGGCAAGGTAATGTTAATTACTGTGACCAACGCGGAGTGACACGAACCGATTTATATATATATATATATATATATATATATATATATATATATATATATATATATATCTACACATATATATATATATATATATATATATATATATATATATATATATATATATATATATATATATACACACATATATATATATATATATATATATATATATATATATATATATATATATATATATATATATACACATATATATATATATATATATATATATATATATATATATATATATATATATATATATATATATATACACATATATATATATATATATATATATATATATATATATATATATATATATATATATATATATATATATATATATATATATATATATATATATATATATATATATGGAGTGGCATGCAGGGCTATATATACAACTATACATTAAGGTCCAATATTGTAGATATCGTTAACTGGTCATATTTGCTTGGACTGAACATTCACTACGAACAGGATATCCTGATCCGCATCAGGGTTTCAATAATACCCCGCTTGAATAAGTCATAATTACGGGCTTAATGTGTTGCTTTTTTTCAACTGATTCCTGCTCCACTCTCTTTCGCATTCCCCATCCAGATCCTTTCTTGCGGCTTGATAATGTTATGCCTATTTCCCTGGGTCGTGTACGTCTCGCTTCCATGTTGAGACAATTAGCACTGTTCGCTACTTCCCCGAGCCCTTTCACGCATATAGACATCGCTTTATTGAATGTGTGCAACTTTCATGTTATGGTTGGTGACATGTAACGACACGAAATATTGAAATTGACTTTATTTGGCATGACAAATATGATAATACAAAATAAAACTAACATATTAAGTGCCCCCCCCCCTCCCCCGGTTGTCACTGTGGCTTGTTGTCGTTCGGACGTGGGCACAGATAGAGTAAGGTGGTGCAAAGCGTACCCACAAGGCAAAACGCACTCTCCTATATTTCGGCAGATCCAACTATTCAAGCCGCTGTCTCTCAATAAACCGATGCAACATGATGCCAAACCAAGGAGACGCAGCACGTCAAGTAAGATATACCAATTTAATTTTTGGCCATTATTATTATAACAAATTGAACAGTTTTAACAGACCCCGCAGCATAATAACTAAACCAACGTGCGAAATAGCTATTTATATGTCACCTGCATATTGTTATAATAAGTGTTATTGCTTCACGCGGGTGAAAATATGGCATACATCTTTCTAAGTGTGGTTAAAGTCTGGATAAATATTGTTAAATCTGGTTAAATCGTGAAGGATTGTTTCTCGTGACCACCGCGAATATCACTGCTAGTTGTTTTCAAGCCCACAGTGTAGCGCCTCTGTTGTGGCGAAGGCAAACTATTCAGCCAAAAACTACCAATTGTGGTGTGCTTGAGTACTAGCAGAAGATAGAAATACACCAACGAGGCCCCTAATTATGACTCAGGATAGGACAAGCGCTCAGACGCGTTGTCAGTAAGGTGTGTTTTTTACTTTGCTAACAGGCCTGTACATGTCTCCTTCAAAGCGAGTCATTGTCGATAATTATAGTCACGACGTGTTCTCTCTGTAGGCCAGGTACAGCCGAGCTCTGTAACTGCCGGCGACGACGGCGATGTTTTTCTTCTCCATGGTAATTAATTACTGTGTTCCTCTTGTCGACCGCGGCTCGGCACCAGCCACGGTTCGGTGCTAATGCGAAACAATTTTCAATTTCTCCAAGGTGAAACTTGGCTACGGCATACCGAACTGCAAATATTATTCCGCAATCACTAGTTCCGGCTACATCTAGTTTTTGTATGACATTGAACCTGAATGTTGAACACGTTTTAATAGCGCTTGTGTGCGAGAAAATACTGCATTGGCGTCGGTAATTTGGAAACGACTCGATGCATCAAATTCGTTAAGGTTTTTAGGCTTCATCGCCATCGGTACACGTCACCAACCGTAACATACAAAATTGCACACATTTAATTAAGGGTTGTCTATATGTATTGGTCACGGAAAGATCCCGGTGGAGTGGCATGCAAGGCTAATTGTCTCAATATGGAAGCGAAGCGAGACGTTCAAGACCATGGGAAATAGCTAATCATGGCGTTATGAAGCTGCTGAAGGAGATTCTGGATGGGGGATATGAAAGAGTGTGGAGTAATAATGTGGGGAAGGAAAACAGGGCCCCGAAAATTGAAAAGGGTTAAAAGATGGAATGGTTGCTCTAAGACAACTGGTAGAGAAGAGGTTGGGGAGCCTAGGTAATAAAAAAATATGCCAATATGATGTATGGACCTCAAAAAGGCTTTATACACGGTCCCGAGAGATATGGCGATGGCAACAGTGAGATGGATGGGAGTGTCAGCAGTAGGAACCAGGATTGTGGAAACAATGTATGAGAGAACAAAGGGAAGAGTTGGTTGGACATGGATTGGCGGATAATTGTCAGGTTAATATCGGTTTGAACAAAGGAACTGCACTTAGCCCATTACTGTTTATCACGTTGATGGAATTAATCAGGAGGAACATCAGTACGAAGGATGTTTGACAGGAAGATGATGTATGCAGTCGATCTGGCCATATGATAGCCAAGAGCAAACACGAATTACAAGAAGCGCTGGATGAGTGGAAGGAGATGATCCGGAAACATGGAATGAGGAAGAACCTGAAGAAGACAGAAGTGATGTGGGTTGGACAGCACAGCGAGGAGTTGAACAAGGGGGTGGCTTTGTGTACCTTGGTTTAATGGCTGCAGAAGATGGGCGTTTGCAGGTAGAGGTACATCGTAGGATACATGCGAATGCATAGTGGCAGAGGGAGTCATAACAGACACAAATATATCAAATTGATGATTTTTATCAATGGAATATGTTTTACAATGTCGCGAAGAATGAACATAATTTATCTATATATGAAGATGTCAATTGATTTTGATCCATGAGCATCCCGCTTCGTGAATTGGCATTTTAACAAGAACAAACATAAACAGGCGGTTAAATATTTGGCGTCAATTTGCTGTTATCAGCAACATCTCGATTTTGTTCAGCGGCAAAACGAACCACATTTAGTTAGCAAATTGTATGTTCAGTTGTCAAAGTGTTGCCAACCCCCGGAATATTGGGACAATTAGCCCTGTTCGCCACTCCTCCGGGCCCTTTCCGTGACCCATACATATAGACAACCCTTAATTGAATGTATGCAACGGTGTACGTTGTGGGACATGTAACGACACGAAATATGGCGACGAAGCCTAAAAAACTACAACGAACTTATTCCATCGAGTGCATTGACACTTAACTCCATCGAGTCGTTTCCAATTTCCCGACGCCCAGAAGACAGACATCGCGGTTGTCGTGACAATTACCGAGTTCGGTTGTGCCTGGCCTACAGAATGAAAAAGTCGTGACTATGAATATCGATAATGACTCGCTTTGAAGAAGACATCCATAGCCCTATTAGCAAAGAACACACCTTACCGAAAACGCGTTGGAGCGCTTGTCCTATTCGGTGAATAGACAGGCACGTTTATTCGCACATACAATGCAATACGATACGAAGACGTCTATTGCGGTTAAATCCTCGTGACCACTAGTGCAAAGGCGCGTCACGATTAAAGGATTACGCAAGGTAATGTTAATTACAGCGACCAACGCGAAGTGACAACTACCGATTTACGTATGTAAGACTATGCATTGACACTTTATGTGGGGGCACTTAATTCTTTGCTGGATATACTTTTCAAGTTGAGTGGATGGAAATAATACTCCCCACCCTCGCCTCGACAACCACTAATCCAACCCCAGCTATGGATAAATAGTACTGGGCAGACCACGGTCATGAGCCTTGGAGACTTGCTCATTCGGCTCCTCTTTCACCTCAGAGAGCTACAGTGTCCGGCTGCTGCAACTGGACATTCAAAAGGCAAAGGCTCCAAACAACACAATAGACCATTGAGTACATTACAAGACCGTTCACACAGAAAGGTGTAGACGCACCGCACCACAACCGAACATTGTTGTATGGCGGATCCTACAAACAATCTGATAGCGATTCGCTGTGCGATTCTTAATGGAACGACAGCTGTGGCGTCATCTGCCGATCAACATTTAGCTAACTTCTAATACAATATTTCTTTCTTTTGCATGGGGAAAAGTTTAAAGACCGGTGTTGCAGGCATGCAGGGCTATATATACAACTATACATTAAGGTCCAATATTGTAGATATCGTTAACTGGTCATATTTGCTTGGACTGAACATTCACTACGAACAGGATATCCTGATCCGCATCAGGGTTTCAATAATACCCCGCTTGAATAAGTCATAATTACGGGCTTAATGTGTTGCTTTTTTTCAACTGATTCCTGCTCCACTCTCTTTCGCATTCCCCATCCAGATCCTTTCTTGCGGCTTGATAATGTTATGCCTATTTCCCTGGGTCGTGTACGTCTCGCTTCCATGTTGAGACAATTAGCCCTGTTCGCTACTTCCCCGAGCCCTTTCACGCATATAGACATCGCTTTATTGAATGTGTGCAACTTTCATGTTATGGTTGGTGACATGTAACGACACGAAATATTGAAATTGACTTTATTTGGCATGACAAATATGATAATACAAAATAAAACTAACATATTAAGTGCCCCCCCCCCTCCACCCGGTTGTCACTGTGGCTTGTTGTCGTTCGGACGTGGGCACAGATAGAGTAAGGTGGTGCAAAGCGTACCCACAAGGCAAAACGCACTCTCCTATATTTCGGCAGATCCAACTATTCAAGCCGCTGTCTCTCAATAAACCGATGCAACATGATGCCAAACCAAGGAGACGCAGCACGTCAAGTAAGATATACCAATTTAATTTTTGGCCATTATTATTATAACAAATTGAACAGTTTTAACAGACCCCGCAGCATAATAACTAAACCAACGTGCGAAATAGCTATTTATATGTCACCTGCATATTGTTATAATAAGTGTTATTGCTTCACGCGGGTGAAAATATGGCATACATCTTTCTAAGTGTGGTTAAAGTTTGGATAAATATTGTTAAATCTGGTTAAATCGTGAAGGATTGCTTCTCGTGGCCACCGCGAATATCACTGCTAGTTGTTTTCAAGCCCACAGTGTAGCGCCTCTGTTGTGGCGAAGGCAAACTATTCAGCCAAAAACTACCAATTGTGGTGTGCTTGAGTACTAGCAGAAGATAGAAATACACCAACGAGGCCCCTAATTATGACTCAGGATAGGACAAGCGCTCAGACGCGTTGTCAGTAAGGTGTGTTTTTTACTTTGCTAACAGGCCTGTACATGTCTCCTTCAAAGCGAGTCATTGTCGATAATTATAGTCACGACGTGTTCTCTCTGTAGGCCAGGTACAGCCGAGCTCTGTAACTGCCGGCGACGACCGCGATGTTTTTCTTCTCCAAGGTAATTAATTACTGTGTTCCTCTTGTCGACCGCGGCTCGGCACCAGCCACGGTTCGGTGCTAATGCGAAACAATTTTCAATTTCTCCAAGGTGAAACTTGGCTACGGTATACCGAACTGCAAATATTATTCCGCAATCACTAGTTCCGGCTACATCTAGTTTTTGTATGACATTGAACCTGAATGTTGAACACGTTTCAATAGCGCTTGTGTGCGAGAAAATACTGCATTGGCGTCGGTAATTTGGAAACGACTCGATGCATCAAATTCGTTAAGGTTTTTAGGCTTCATCGCCTTATTTCGTGTCGGTACACGTCACCAACCGTAACATACAAAATTGCACACATTTAATTAAGGGTTGTCTATATGTATTGGTCACGGAAAGATCCCGGTGGAGTGGCATGCAAGGCTAATTGTCTCAATATGGAAGCGAAGCGAGACGTTCAAGACCATGGGAAATAGCTAAGCATGGCGTTATGAAGCTGCTGAAGGAGATTCTGGATGGGGGATATGAAAGAGTGTGGAGTAATAATGTGGGGAAGGAAAACAGGGCCCTGAAAATTGAAAAGGGTTAAAAGATGGAATGGTTGCTCTAATACAACTGGTAGAGAAGAGGTTGGGGAGCCTAGGTAATAACAAAATATGCCAATATGATGTATGGACCTCAAAAAGGCTTTATACACGGTCCCGAGAGATATGGCGATGGCAACAGTGAGATGGATGGGAGTGTCAGCATTAGGAACCAGGATTGTGGAAACAATGTATGAGAGAACAAAGGGAAGAGTTGGTTGGACATGGATTGGCCGATAATTTTCAGGTTAATATCGGTTTGAACAAAGGAACTGCACTTAGCCCATTACTGTTTATCACGTTGATGGAATTAATCAGGAGGAACATCAGTACGAAGGATGTTTGACAGGAAGATGATGTATGCAGTCGATCTGGCCATATGATAGCCAAGAGCAAACACGAATTACAAGAAGCGCTGGATGAGTGGAAGGAGATGATCCGGAAACATGGAATAAGGAAGAACCTGAAGAAGACAGAAGTGATGTGGGTTGGACAGCACAGCGAGGAGTTGAACAAGGGGGTGGCTTTGTGTACCTTGGTTTAATGGCTGCAGAAGATGGGCGTTTGCAGGTAGAGGTACATCGTAGGATACATGCGAATGCATAGTGGCAGAGGGAGTCATAACAGACACAAATATATCAAATTGATGATTTTTATCAATGGAATATGTTTTACAATGTCGCGAAGAATGAACATAATTTATCTATATATGAAGATGTCAATTGATTTTGATCCATGAGCATCCCGCTTCGTGAATTGGCATTTTAACAAGAACAAACATAAACAGGCGGTTAAATATTTGGCGTCAATTTGCTGTTATCAGCAACATCTCGATTTTGTTCAGCGGCAAAACGAACCACATTTAGTTAGCAAATTGTATGTTCAGTTGTCAAAGTGTTGCCAACCCCCGGAATATTGGGACAATTAGCCCTGTTCGCCACTCCTCCGGGCCCTTTCCGTGACCCATACATATAGACAACCCTTAATTGAATGTATGCAACGGTGTACGTTGTGGGACATGTAACGACACGAAATATGGCGACGAAGCCTAAAAAACTACAACGAACTTATTCCATCGAGTGCATTGACACTTAACTCCATCGAGTCGTTTCCAATTTACCGACGCCCAGAAGACAGACATCGCGGTTGTCGTGACAATTACCGAGTTCGGTTGTGCCTGGCCTACAGAATGAAAAAGTCGTGACTATGAATATCGATAATGACTCGCTTTGAAGAAGACATCCATAGCCCTATTAGCAAAGAACACACCTTACCGAAAACGCGTTGGAGCGCTTGTCCTATTCGGTGAATAGACAGGCATGTTTATTCGCATGTACAATGCAATACGATACGAAGACGTCTATTGCGGTTAAATCCTCGTGACCACTAGTGCAAAGGCGCATCACGATTAAAGGATTACGCAAGGTAATGTTAATTACAGCGACCAACGCGAAGTGACAACAACCGATTTACGTATGTAAGACTATGCATTGACACTTTATGTGGGGGCACTTAATTCTTTGCTGGATATACTTTTCAAGTTGAGTGGATGGAAATAATACTCCCCACCCTCGCCTCGACAACCACGAATCCAACCCCAGCTATGGATAAATAGTACTGGGCAGACCACGGTCATGAGCCTTGGAGACTTGCTCATTCGGCTCCTCTTTCACCTCAGAGAGCTACAGTGTCCGGCTGCTGCAACTGGACATTCAAAAGGCAAAGGCTCCAAACAACACAATAGACCATTGAGTACATTACAAGACCGTTCACACAGAAAGGTGTAGACACACCGCACCACAACCGAACATTGTTGTATGGCGGATCCTACAAACAATCTGATAGCGATTCGCTGTGCGATTCTTAATGGAACGACAGCTGTGGCGTCATCTGCCGATCAACATTTAGCTAACTTCTAATACAATATTTCTTTCTTTTGCATGGGGAAAAGTTTAAAGACCGGTGTTAATCAACATATTTCCCTAATTGGTATATAAATAACATACCTACCGCCCAGTTAATATAATACCCATTGTGCAAGGCATTAAAACAATAGCGCCCGCAAAACCTAAAGATTATCGGCAACATGTACGCCGAAATGACTGTATGTTAAATAATTCATAAGGCCTACGTTCTGCTAGTTACACATAATCCATCAGTTGGCGCACATGTTCAGCCTATAGCTTTAGCTGGATCCACATCCAACGTGTTGAGTAACTATCTAAGCAATGGTATGAAGTAAGCGCAACCAAGACAAAGTCGCCGTGGTCATACAAACATACAAACATACAAACAGATGAAAATCTCCGAAACAACCGAGGCAAAAAATAAAAGGGAGGGGAGCAAGGAATGAATCTTCATAGGGCGCGTTTGTGTACGGGAGATCCAGAAGAGCGATCGCGTCAGAGGACGCTGACAGACAAGTAATTATGACAGTGAAAGAGAAAAGAGCACGCCAGTCAACAGAGCATTGTGTTCCTCTGCGGAAATAAAATCGAGAACGTGTACAACTTCGAATACCTCAGCAGCCTGACGGCGCCATCAGGAGATCATATTGCAGACGTTGAAAACAAAAGTTGCTATTGCTGAGGAAAACTTCAATGCGTTCACGAATATATGGACTGACAAGAGGTTATCACATGACCACCACATGAGACTCTTCATTGTGCGCGTCGTGAGAGTGCTGCTCTACAACTCGGAGGCATGGCTGCTCAGCGATGCGATTGTTCGTAAACTTCGTGGTCTCCAATCAGGCTGCCTGGCCCGGCTGCTGGACAATGTACTGCAACTGTACAACAATGCAACAGTATTACGTGACGATTTCGACGTCAGCATCATGAAGCTGCTGATGCGCTGCCAAAATTCCACTGAAGAAAAAAATTATATATCAGCCGGAATTGGTTGTCAGATAAAAAAATTCATATAACTGGTATTCTTATAGTTAGTCTCTTTGAGTATCTCCTGCCGGTCCCAAGCCCGGAAACAAGAGGAGGGTTGGGCGTGGGGCCAGCGACCCCACCCCGTAAAAACAGCCTAGCTGCGGAAACTGAAACAAGAGAGAAAACTGCACCGGGCGGTAGGAGAGAAGCAGAACAGGCAACTGCATTTATGAAAGATGGGGACCAAACCCGCAAAGAAGTCTTCACCCCGATGGCGGATCTCCTTACACCCAAAACTTTTATCAACATCGGATGCTGGAATGTGAGAACACTATATCAGACAGGAAGACTGGCACAGGTTCTCCAGGAAATGCACCAATACAAAATCAGCCTTCTAGGTATCATGGAGGCTAGATGGACTGGAGCTGGAAAACGACAACTGGCGACAGGAGACACCATACTGTGGTCAGGCAGAGAGGACAACCAGCATAGACAGGGAGTAGCCCTGATCATCCAGAAGGAGAAAGGCAACACTCTTCTTGAATGGAAACCAATAACTGAACGACTTCTTTATGCCAGATTTAAGTCCAGATTTATTAAACTCTCAGTGGTAACCTGTTACGCACCTACAGAGGAAGCAGAAAAAGAAGAAAAAGACAACTTCTATGACAGTCTTCAGTCAACTTTGGAAGACATCCCCAAACATGACGTATTAGTGGTTCTTGGGGATTTCAATGCACGAGTTGGGAGCGACAACACTAACAGGGAAAGGATCATGGGCAAACATGGAACAGGTACAATGACTGATAACGGCAGCAGATTGAGTGACATATGTGGGGAGAATGACCTCGTGATTGGAGGGACACTCTTCCAACATAAGACAATACATAAGCTGACATGGAGATCCCCAGATGGCAGAACTGAGAGTCAAATAGATTTCATCCTTATAAATGGAAAATGGAGACGCTCTCTACAAGACGTCAAAACAAGGAGACTAGCTGATATTGGCAGCGACCACAACCTGTTGATAGGGAAACTTGCACTGAAACAGAGAAAGGCGAGAAGAAGAAACAGCGTTTTGATACCACCAAGCTACAAAACCCAGAAACCAAGCAACAGTTCACAATTGCTCTGAAGAACAGATTTGGTATTCTGCAGGAGGAAACAGAGATGACTATACACAGTTTCAACATGGCCATGGAGCTAGCAGGGAAAGCAGTGCTAGGCTACAGAAGAGCAAAGAAAGAGCAGTGGATTTCCACATCAACTTGGGACAAAATAGACCAAAAGGAAAGGAATAAAGAAAAAGCTGCTCACCACAAAGTCCCCAAGACTCCACGAAAGACTTTCAAGAGAATACTCACAAAAAGACAAAGAAGTAAAAAGGAGTACCAGAGCAGACAAACGCACTTACATTAAAAACCTCGCAGAAGACGCAGAAGCAGCAGCAAGAAGAAAGGATATGAAGTCACTCTACCAAATAACCAAGAAGCTGAAAGGAGATACAGGTCCAAACCAGAATCTCCCACTGAAAGACGCAGATGGAAAGATAATCACAGTCGAGAAAGAGAAGATAGAGAGATGGAAGGAGCATTTCCAACAGGTTCTCAATCGTGCAGATCCACCCAGACTTGCAGACATCCCGGAGGCAGCAGAGGACCTTGAAATCAACCTCGACCAAGTCACAGAAGCAGAAGTCACAGAAGCCATTAAAGCCCAGAAGAATGAAAAAGCACCAGGAAGCGACAGCGTCTGCGCAGAAATGCTAAAAGCAGATGAACAAGAGACACCCAGAATCCTATGCCAGATCTTCCAGAGAATATGGGATGAAGAAGACACACCAGATGATTGGAAGACAGGCACAATTATCAAGCTACCAAAGAAGGGCGACTTGGGGAACTGTAACCACTGGCGGGGCATAACCTTTTTATCAATGACATACAAGATTTTCAGCCGCATAATCCTGAAGAGAATATCAGCAGCTACTGATACAATCCTCCGCCAGGAACAAGCCGGGTTCAGAAGAGGCAAGTCATGCATCGACCACATTTTCACGCTACGGCAGATTGTGGAACAAAGCACGGAATGGAACAATACGATCTACATTGCCTTCATTGACTTTGAAAAGGCCTTTGACAGCCTTCACAGAGAATCCTTATGGAGAATACTGCGTCACTACGGGATCCCACAGAAGATGGTAAATGTGATCAAGATACTTTACACAGACGTCCAGTGTCAAGTCGCCTGTAAAAGTCACATGTCAGACAGCTTTAGAGTAAAATCCGGAGTAAAACAGGGATGCATTCTCTCACCATTTCTTTTCACCCTTGCCCTTGACTGGCTGATGACAGAAATCACCAAAAATGGAAACAGAGGCATCAGATGGACACTTACCTCGATCTTGGAAGACCTGGACTATGCAGATGACATTGGACTGCTGTCTAGCAGGCACAAGGACATGCAAGAAAAGATGGACAAACTCACAACAACCGCACCACAGATTGGGTTAAAGCTCAACACAGCAAAAACCAAACTGATGAGGATCAACTACAAGACAGATAACCCCATCACCATAAACAACATAAACAACAGTGATGCTTTGGAAGACGTTCAGGACTTTGCATACCTGGGAAGCAAAATCACAACAGATGGAGACTGCAAAAGATGCCATGGCTAGGATCAGAAAGGCAAGTCAGACCTTCGCTACGCTGAAGCCCATCTGGAAATCCAAACAACTGAGATTGGAAACAAAACTGAGACTGTACAATAGTAATGTTCTCGGTGTACTTCTCTACGGCTCCGAGTGCTGGAAACTGACAGCCAAGCTAGAACACAAGCTTGAGACCTTCCAAAACAGGTGTCTACGGAAGATCCTAGGAGTATTTTGGCCCAACACCATCACCAATGAAGAGCTGCACCGCAAAACAGACGCAACATCCTTGGCCACACAGATAAAGAAGAGAAGATGGAGATGGCTTGGACACGTATGCCGAATGTCACCTGGCGCATTGCCCAAAACAGCCTTACGCTGGACAGCAGATGGGAAAAGGAGACGTGGTCGCCCAAAAGAAACATGGAGAAGAACAGTGGAGAAGGAGATGAAAGAATGCGGCCTGACATGGAACACCATCACCAAATGGGCTGCAGACCGACAGCAGTGGCGCTCTCTTGTTGATGCCTTATGTGCCACCGGGCACGAAGAGGACTAAGTAAAGTAAGTATAGTTAGTCGATGGAAATACTCTGTTGACCAGCAGACCGGACATCCTGAGCCGCTGGAAAGACTACTACGCGACACTGCTAAACCGGCCCTCCGAAAGCAAAGACCAAATCCTAGAGTCAATCCAACAGTGTCCCATCCGAGATGAGTTGGATGAACTTTCGACAAAACGAGAGATCGAACAAGTAATCGCGTCCACTGCAAACAATAAAGCAGCCGGATTAGACGGGAGCCCGGCTGAGGTGTGCAAACACGGAGGTGACACCCTCGTTGCCAATTTGCTCAACAGATACAGATGCTACTGGGAGTCTGGTGAACTGCCGCAGGGCTTCAAAGATGCGCTGATTGTGAACATCTATAAACGTAAAGGAGATCGGCAGGACTGCGGCAACTATCGCGGAATCTCGCTACTGGCCACTACAAGCAAGATCTTTGCAAAAATTCTGTTCCAGCGACTGCTGTTCTTTGCAAATGATGTCCTTCCAGAAGCACAATGCGGAAACAGCACGATCGACGTGATCTTCACTTTACGACAGCTGCAAGAGAAGGCAGCCGAACAGAACAAACCGCTTTACATCGCATTCGTTGATTTTTCAAGTGTTTTCAGCCCTTTTCTCTGGCGGCTACTCTCGAAATTTGGCTGCCCTGACAAGCTCATATTGATGCTGCGGGCGTTTCACGTGGGCATGCAAGCACATGTGATGATTGACGGTGAGACGACGGATGCATACAAACAATACTTGACAGGTCTGCCGCCGCTTCTGCATCTTTTGGACTCTCTATCAATGTACGAAAAACTGATGTCTTGCATCAACCCGCTCCCGGGACACCGTACACAGCACCGACGATCTTGCTCAATGGTACGCCACTTAACGTCGCTACCACCTTTAAATACCTTGGGAGCACCATTGGAAACGGCTGCAGCCTCGACAAAGAACTGTCGGCTCGAATTCAATCGGCCTCTGCTGCGTTCGGACGACTACGCGAACGATCATAGAACAAACACAACATCAAGTTTGTAACAAAATGTAATATCTACCGTGCTATCATCCTATCTTGTCTTCTGTACAGTTCAGGGACATACACGCTGTATAGACGTCATATTCAGCGATTGTCACAGATACACCTACGCCACTTACGAACCATCCTCGGAATCAGGTGGTCAGACCGGGTGACCAACAATGAAGTACTGCAACGTGCCGATATACCGAGCATCGAGGCGATGCTTCTAAGCCGGCAACTTACTGGACGGATGAATGACGACCG